>JAQNDB010000042.1:0-80364 GCA_029204045.2 Tillandsia leiboldiana | reverse complement strand
TAGTCAATCCATTTGACCTCGCTAACCGCTTAAAAGCCTACTGGTCCTGATCAATATCAAGGCAATCCCTAGGGAGTATGGTTCCATAATGATATCATCACTCGATGGCATCTGCCTAAGCACAAAGCAATCTAACAACGTGTTTCGAACCATACAAGAACTCACACAGTTGTGTACCTACATCGTGACAACACTGCCGTGCACCAACGGAGTGCAATCACCACCGTGTATCAATGGTGTGGCATCACCACCGTGTATCAACGCGCTGTGGCATTCACCATCAACCGTGTATCAAGCGGTTGTGGCATCATCACGTGTACCAACGGGGTGGCATCATCACCGTGTATCAACTGTGTGGCATCATCACCGTGTACCAACGGGGTGGCATCATCACCGTGTATCACGGGTGTGGCATCATCACCGTGTTATCAACAGTGCGGCATCATCACCGTGTATCAACGGTGTGGCATCATATCTCTAACGTCAAAGGTCACAGCGATCCTCAGAACCTCATACCCCACCCTTCCTCAAAACCTCGGGAGCTAACGAAGGCCAAAGATCAACAGGCAAGAACCCGGGCCCTAACCGCACAGGGCAGGACCTACAACCCTCATCTACGTGCAACACGTGATCGGGTATCTAAACCTCACGAGCACAAGTTAGGGTCCTATCTCTAGCCCATACAACATGCAAATGTCCCGCTGAAGAAATGAAACACGACGCTCCGGTAACAAAAAAAAAACTCAAGAGCGAGAAGGGAAGAGTAAGATCATACCTGCACCATGTGGCTAGCTGCCCCCAAAATCCCCATCCTGTGCGACATAGACTCTCCCGCTCGGGGGTCGGTCGCGATGGACAGCCGCGAAGTGTGGCCCTCTCTATCTGGCCATAACCTGTCGAAGCTCTGCCTGTTGGAAGAAGGGGCCTGGCGGAGAAAGGGCCGAAGCTGTCGATGCTGGCTGCTGATCCCGCTCCAGATGAAAGACCATGATCTGTGCCCTGCCTGCCCACATCGGTAACACACATGCCCTGGCGCTGATCACACTATGGAGGTGCGTGGGGTCTGCACAATAATCATACAACTATCAGCGCGCCTCCACTCCTGCTGCTGGTGCTGCTGTGTGTCTAGGGGGTCGAGAGCCCCCCGACCTCTGCCTCCTCTGTATCCCGCGGCCTCGCGGCTGGAAACGTGGTGGTCTTGGTGGTCTCGGCCTGCTCGACTGGCCCAAACTCAGATGGCGCCGGGCATTTTTCTCCTGAGCTAGGGCCCGGGTTCCTCTGTTCAATTAACCCCAACATGCTCCATGATTTCCTCCTGGCGCTTTGGCCGCCTCCTCCTAGCGCCGCAAAGCCTCTGACAACTGGGCTACCTGGGCCGTAGCTCCTGAATCTCGCCCTGCCCTGCCTCTGGCGCTCGGGCTCCTCACCTGAAACGGAGTGCGCCATCGTCCCCATGCGACGTTTCGGAGGCATCGCAAGCAACTCTGCAACAAACAAAAGATGTCAGAGAGCAAAAATTCTCTTGACCCAATCGAGCGGGAGTCTAAAACATGTTAACCATTCTAAGGCATTATGTTGTCTGCAGCCAACATAATCACCTTTAGAGGAAATAACATGTGAGATCACTCGCCCCAACCTCTGGGGGAGGTACAAACTCGAACCAGACTCTCGCTAAGGTCACGTTCTCACGACAGTCTTCCTACTGTCCCGCCAAAAGCCTAGGGTCTCTAAGTCCTCAACGACTATATTCCTAGGCTCTGATACCACCTAATCTGTCACGCCCTGGGGCGAACTGCGACCCGGGCTCGCCAACAGATCTGCCGTCTGTACGGAAACTGCCGCCCAGACGAAGCGTCTAACCTGCAGAAGAGATCTAAAGCTACACGAGTATCAGAGCTGTAAGGAAGCTATACAGAAAAGAAGTAGCTGAAAACACTAAGTGATAAAAGTCCAAGTACACTAGTCCACTGACTCCCCAAAACATAGGTACAAAAACACCATCCGGTACAAAAGTGGAAACCAAAAGTACTAGTGACTCTAACACTGACTCCACAGACTCGGGTAGGAACTAGACGGCCATGCCCTTACCCGGTCAGAAAACTCCGAACGAGCCCAACCCTGGAACGGTCGCCTCAGGAACACCTGTCATCACAGTGGGTGTGAGATCTACTGCCACAGGCAGATCTCAATGGGTACCGACGCCAAAACCCACGGTATGCCCACTAAGTCTGCTGGAGACAAAGTCAGATAGATAGATAGATAGATAGATATGAATGCTGAAAATGAATCTACCACTATATGTCTCGATGCAATGCAGGAAACAAGTTCTCAATCCCTCTCGTGGAAGGCTGGAAACTCTGAACGGCTGCCCCCTACCACCTGATCAAACGAGAACAGGCAGTAGGCATAGCCGCCCATAGTTTCCGCCCCCGCACTGGAAGTGCTAAACTCTCACATGACACTAGTAAGTCATCTCATTCCATTCATGTACCACCTGGTAGCTCGGCCAGTGATATGCATCCATCTGGTAACTCGGCCAGTGGTAGGTATCCCCCTGGTAACTCGGCCAGTGATATGTACCAATCTGACAACTCGGCCAGTGGTATGTATCCCCCATCTGACAACTCGGCCAGTGATATATATCCAACTGGTAGCTCGGCCAGTGATATATATCCAACTGGTAACTCTGCCAGTGATATGTACCCATCTGACAACTCGGCCAGTGGTATGTATCCCCCTGGTGACTCGGCCAGTGATATATATCCAACTGGTAGCTCGGCCAGTGATATATATCCAACTGGTAACTCGGCCTGTGATATGTACCCATCTGACAACTCGGCCAGTGGTATGTATCCCCCTGGTGACTCGGCCAGTGATATATATCCAATTGGTAGCTCGGCCAGTGATATATATCCAACTGGTAACTCGGCTAGTGATATGTACCCATCTGACAACTCGGCCAGTGGTATGTATCCCCCTGGTAACTCGGCCAGTGATATATAACCAACTGGTAGCTCGGCCAGTGAAATATATCCAACTGGTAATCGGCCAGTGATATTTACCCATCTGGCAATTCGGCCAGTGGTATGTATCCCCCTGGTAACTCGGCCAGTGATATATATATCCAAATGGTCGCTCGGCCAGTGATATATGTCCAACTGGTAACTCGGCCAGTGATATGTACCCATCTGGCAACTCGGCCAGTGGTATGTATCCCCCTGGTAACTCGGCCAGTGATATATATCCAACTGGTAGCTCGGCCAGTGATATATGTCCAACTGGTAACTCGGCCAGTGATATGTACCCATCTGGCAACTCGGCCAGTGGTATGTATCCAACTGGTAACTCGGCAAGTGATATCAGCACAACAACGCCTCCGGAGCGTGACCCGGGGAAAGCGACCCCACCGGGTGTCAAACATGTCTCCTATATCTCGACAAGTAGTATAAGCAGGCTAAAGTCTACGATCAACTAGATCGGAACGACTCAATGCTCAAAGGACAACCCTCACGCTCATGTCCAAGTCGGATCAACATCCCTCGACTACAATCAGGTGAACCCGCAAGAAATCCCGAACCCTCTCCACGACTAGAGGTATCACCTACTAAAACATCCGCTTAGGGCCAACTCTTGCATAAAAAGGGTTCTCTCAGTCTAGGGAAATGGCCCGGGGCAATAACAGTGCCCACTAACAGGAGGGTGCACCAACGCAAGCCCGGGTTCCTCCAAACCTATCCTGACTATCCGACAGTCACAGATAAAACAATAAATGGCAAAAAGTGTCACAATACCTTTGCATACGGAAGCAATATGCGCAATCTGTTATTTGGAAGGAAAACACCCACCTGCGATCAATCCGCGAAACCGTGCGCCAAACGGAGGTCCTGAAGCGATCCCGCAGCTCCACGCGGCAAAACACGCGCCACCGGCCACGTTAGAAGCTGTCACGCCCCGGGGGTTCGAATCGCGCGGAAGAGGAGCCACCGATGCCCCTAATTCAGCCATGTATTTTTTTTTTGTAAACCAATGCTCCCCGGTGCGTGTCCAGACCCGCCGCATACACAAATTCACTCTGCAAACGGGCAGAGTCTCCTTTGTATATGCACGGCGTCTCAATTACAAAGTGTCTCACAAGGTGTAGCACATACAATCTCCAACCACATCAGTTGGGGTCTCGTACACATACAACCAAACAACTCTCATGACATTCTAGTATTCACATAGAACATAGAGGCCAAGGTTTTGAAAGGATAAATAATCACAAGGTTTTGAAAGCGCACCCACACGATGCCATCGTTTTAGGAAAGTCCGTTTAAAATCCACATAAATCCACAGGGTTTAAAAACGGCACCCACTCGATGCCGAACTTTGTGAAAACAGTTCGCAAACACATAAATTCCACAAGGTTTGTAAAACTCGGTGCCCACACGACACCCACGTTTTAAAAGTAGTTTTCACAAACGGTTTTCTTTGCTTTTCATATTTTAAAATGGCCAAGTGAGAAAGAATGTAACAATCATTCGTTTATTCGAAAAAAGGAAGAGGCAACATCCACTTCGACCCCACGGGGTGTCGCAATCCACAACTAGCTAGCATGAGTAATAAAAGAAAAGGGAAAGAAGAGTCACTGTATCTGAAGTCACTAAGAGTCAGAACAGCACTCTCGCGGCCTCACCGGTGCCCTAGCACTCGCCGCTGGACGAACCTGTCACGGAGTGGGAAGTCAGTGACTAGAAATAGCATGATAAGCATAAGAGAACCAAAATAGGGCAAACCACAAAACCGGAGCAACCATCCCTCTCATGTGTCGTCCGCGGTAACCATACCCTGTATCAAACAACATCGGGCACCTTTCCCGATGTCCACCGCCGAGCACCTGCCTCGGCCGCCGAGCACCTGCCTCGACATCACCGCTCACACCCCCCACCCATGAGGGCCCCCATTCCAAACGCCACCGTCGCGTGGGGTACACGGGTCAACGTACCACTTTTCCGGAAAACCACACCCTTGCGGTGGCCAAACCGCTGGTGTGCGTGTAGCAAAACTTGAGCCTCAGATTGATATTAAGTACGATAATATAACAGGGTTAGTGCATAAACAGAAGGAGACTAACAATTCAACCTTGCCCAAACATACTATTTCTATCAGTAAATTCCTATTCCCACAATCCCCGGGAATGTACCCACCTTGTGTGTGTCGTCCTGCGCTCGACCTGTCCGCGTCCGTGCACCAGTCGCCAACAACGTCCTGCACTCCTGAAGGAACAAGGAAAGTCAAGACTAAGGGGTCCGAAACTCACACCGACTCCCAACAACATGCGGCGGAGTTCCCCCGCACGGCACCGGCCCGTGCGCGCACACTCCGCCTGGGCACAGCCCCGCGCGGCACCAGCCCGCGCGGGGGACCCACCTTCGGGTGGCCCCGCGCGGCCAAGAGCCGCGCGGGCGCGCTGCCCGCGGTGCGGGGCGACCCCGCGCTGCACCAGCCCGTGCGGGCGCCCCTCCTGCGGGCGGCCCCGCGCGGCCAAGCGCCGCGCGGGTGCGCTGCCCGCGGTGCGGGGCGACCCCGCGCGGCACCAGCCCGCGCGGGCGCCCCTCCTGCGGGCGGCCCCGCGCGGCCAAGCGCCGCGCGGGTGCGCTGCCCGCGATGCGGGGCGACCCCGCGCGGCACCAGCCCGCGCGGGCGCCCCTCCTGCGGGCGGCCCCGCGCGGCCAAGCGCCGCGCGGGTGCGCTACCCGCGTGCGGGGCGACCCCGCGCGGCACCAGCCCGCGCGGGCGCCCCCCCTGCGGGCGGCCCCGCGCGGCCAAGCGCCGCGCGGGTGCGCTGCCTGCGGTGCGGGGCGACCCGCGCGGCACCACCCGCGCGCGGGCGCCCCCACCTGCGGGCGGCCCCGCGCGGCCAAGCGCCGCGCGAGTGCGCTGCCCGCGGTGCGGGGCGACCCCGCGCGGCACCAGCCCGCGCGGGCGCCCCACCTGCGGGCGGCCCCGCGCGGCCAAGCGCCGCGCGGGCGCGCTGCCCGCGGTGTGGGGCGACCCCGCGCGGCACCAGCCCGCGCGGGCGCCCCTCCTGCGGGCGGCCCTGCGCGGCCAAGCGCCGCGAGGGCGCGCTGCCCGCGGTGCGGGGCGACCCCGCGCGGCACCAGCCCGCGCGGACGCCCCACCTGCGGGCGGCCCCGCGCGGCCAAGCACCACGCGGGTGCGCTGCCCGTGGTGCGGGCGACCCCGCGCGGCACCAGCCCGCGCGGGCGCCCCTCCTGCGGGCGGCCCCGCGCGCGGCGGTGCGCGACGGCACCGCCCCCCACCCTCCCTCCTCGTGACCACAAAATAAAAGAAAAGGAACACGAACAAGAACGCACCCCCCGACTCACCTCGATGCGCGAAAGAGTTGGAAGGAGAGGAATCGTCCGCTTGCCCCACCGGTCCACCCTCGCCCTGTGTCCTCGGTTACTCCTTGCCGGCGGCTACGAGGGAAGAAGTAAAAGAAAAGAGGCGGCCAAAGGAAGGAACCCTAAATTCCCATTCCCATCCGGCTATATATATTAAAAAGTTAGGGTTTACCTCAAAAGTCGTGCGGGTCGCCAGCACGGATCCCGGGACGCCCAAGGGGACCCCAACTTCGAGAATTAATTCTGATCAGACCGGAAGCCGGAAATTGGAACCGATCGCGCCCGCGCGCTCCGCTCCGCGAGCTCTACCGCCTAAAAATATCTGTGGGCCCCGACGGTCTGTCCGGAAAAGCACCAAAAATGAGGCCCTCGGTCGGACATTACAAGAAGAGGGTGACAAGAAGGGTTTAGGAAAGACCGGGTCTTACACCACTCACCTCTAAAAACAAGTTTCGTCCCCGAAACTTAAACTTCCCCCGCGGCGAAAAGGTCCGGGTAGCACTCCCTCATCTTCGATTCGGGTTCCCAAGTTGCCTCACGCTCTTCCTGATTGCTCCAAAGCACCTTCACGTAGGGAATTGTCCGACTTCGCAGCTTTTTGTCCTCTCGGGCTAGGATCCGTACCGGTACTTCCGCGAAACTTAAGTCCTCTTTAAGCTCAATTGCGGAGACGTCGAGCACTCGCGATGGATCGGGGAGGTACTTCCGAAGCATGGATACGTGGAACACATCATGAACTCGGTCAAGGTTCGGTGGTAGGGCGAGGCGGTAGGCTACCGGGCCGATGCGCTCCAGAATCTCAAACGGCCCCACGTACCGCGGGCTTAACTTGCCTCTCAACCCAAACCGCTTCACCCCTTTTGACGGCGACACCCGCAACAACACGTGCTCTCCCACCTGGAATTCCAAGTCGCGACGTCTCCCGTCTGCATAGCTCTTCTGCCGGCTCTGGCGGTCGCCAATCGTCGCCTGATGAGGCGCACCTTCTCCTCAGTCTCAACCACTAAGTCCGGCCCCAAAAACTTTCGCTCCCCCAGATCGTCCCAACAGATCGGGGATCTACAGCGTCTGCCGTACAATGCTTCGTACGGCGCCATCTGGATGCTCGCTTGGTAGCTGTTGTTATAAGCGAACTCTGTAAGGGGTAGGTAGCGCGACCATCCGTCTCCCAAATCCAGTACGCAAGCTCGGAGCATGTCCTCGAGTATCTGAATCACCGCTCAGATTGCCCATCCGTCTGGGGGTGAAAGGCTGAGCTGAAGTGTAACTTGGTCCCCAAGGCTCGTTGTAGACTCTGCCAAAAGTTCGAAACGAACCTTGTGTCTCTGTCCGAAGTAATCGTTGTCGGCACCCCGTGTAGCCTCACAATCTCGCTGATGTAGACTTGAGCCAGTCGGTCGCGTGTCCAGGTCGTGTGGATGGGTAGGAAATGAGCTGACTTTGTTAACCGATCCACGACAACCCAGATGGCGTCGTGTCCCTGCTGCGAACGTGGAAATCCGGTGACGAAGTCCATCGTGATTTGCTCCATTTCCATTCTGGCACGGGTAGAGGTTGCAATTTCCCCGTCGGTCGTTGATGCTCGGCTTTCACCTGTTGGCAAATCAAGTAGGGTGCCACAAACAGCGTCACGTCTCCCTTCAATCTTGGCCACCAGAAGGTCTGTCGGAGATCCCGTTACATCTTGGTGCCTCCAGGGTGCGCCGCGTAGGGGGCGCAATGTGCTTCAGTCAGGATTTCCTTCTTTAGGTCCGGCAGATCAGGCACGCAAATCCGTCCTCGGAACCGAAGGGTGCCGTCTGTCCCCACAGCAAAGTCTCCCTTCTGCTCCGGTGAAAACTTATCTCTTTCCAGCTGTAGCTGTGGATCCGCACCTTGGCCTTCTCGAATCCTCTCCAATAGGGTCCGCGCGACTGTTAAAGACAAAGTCGCTCGACCGTCCCTGCTGGTACCACCTCCAATCTCAGTCGTGAGAACTCCGCAATCAAGTCATTCTGCTGCGTGATCGTGCCCGCCGAAGTTCCTTCTGCTTGTCCCTTCCTGCTTAGGGCATCAGCTACCACATTTGCTTTCCCCGGGTGGTACTGGATGGTTAAGTCGTAATCCTTCAGTAGCTCCAACCACCTCCTCTGCCGTAGGTTAAGCTCCTTCTGGGTGAAGAGGGACTTAAGGCTTTGGTGGTCCGAGAACACGTTGCAATGCACACCGTAGAGATAGTGCCTCCACAGTTTCAGGACAAAGACCACTGCGGCAAGCTCCAAGTCATGGATCTGGTAATTCTGCTCGTAATCCTTGAGTTGCCTTGAGGCATAGGCTATGACTCTTCCTTGCTGCATTAGTATTGTTGGGTTATATGTAATAAGGATCTAAATAGGGGAAAAAACACCTAGAGGGGGGTGAATAGGTGTAAACAATAAACACTCAAAAAATCATTGCGCAATAAAACCCAATGCGGAAATAAAAATGAACACGCAAGATTTTTACGTGGAAAAACTCCAAGCCGGAGTAAAAAACCACGGGACCGATAACACGGTGAAATCCACTAGAATTAAAACACGTACAAGGTGATTTAACGTACTCACAGACGACTCAACCTTTTACCATACGCTCCTAGTTGATCTTCTCCGCTCGTTCCGCAACGCGTCTCGAATCCACGATCTGCGTCCAACGCCGAATCCACGGCGTCCAACGTCGAGTCCACGACGTCCGACCGAATCCACGGTCTTCACCCAGTAGCACGCTTCGAATCCACGAACGTACCTCGCTCCGAATCCACGAGAGCGGTTGAACCTTGAATCCACAAGGACACGCGAATCCACGCGCCGATTTTTGGGGAAATCGTTGTTTTTGGGTGGTGATGATCCGCCGAATACTTAGATTAGAAATAGATCGGAAATACCATCTAAGTATTCATTGATTTGATTCTACTCAAAATCTGAGTATGAAAACCTAGAATCAAATCAATCAATATAGATGAAGAAACATAGAATTAAATCTAGTATTTCCTTTCTTCTCTATATGTGGATCTTAGGCCGTATAAGATGATATTTGATAATGACGGCTATTTTCCTTAACCCTAGAAAAAGAATCATAGGGTCTATTTATAGGTTAGAAACCCTAGGAAGGAGATAAGAATCAAAAACCTACCATTTCTGGAAATTTTACGGACGGCGATCCGGATCGGATTTCGGCGATCCGGATTGCAGTAGCAAGAAAGACGGTTTCCAGAAAAACAATAGTTCGGGATCCGGATCGAAATGGCTGATCCGGATCGTTCATACAGTTTCACCAAACATCAACGTTCGGGATCCGGATTGCAAATCCTGATCCGGATCGTGCAAGTAAAAGGTAAAACTAGTGTTCGGGATCCGGATCATGAGATGCTGCGATCCGGATTGAACCAGTGTATGAACGAACACCCTTCGGGATCCGGATTGGAATGTCTGATCCGGATCCTGAACATGTCCCATGTCCAGTTTTTGATTTTTATGCAATGAAAAATTCTTCCAGGTGTTTCTACACTACAAGAAGTATTCGGATCACCAAAAATCTTTAGTTAAACATACCTGATCCTTTTGAATTCTTCTTTCTTGAGATTGAGTTAAATGATCCAACCTTCTTCACCTTCAATCTTCAAGACTTGAACCTTTCACGAAATTACGCCAACTCAAATTCCGTAACAATCTCCCCCTTTGGCGGTTTCGTGACAAAACACAAATCCACTAAAGAAAATTCAAAAGATATTTTTGTTGCTATCACCATACAACAAAAATTTACAATGGAGATCCAAAAATTTTAAAAACATGAGATAAACTCCTAAAACAGACTCTAGACTTAGACATCTGTACTCTCTGCCACACAGAAATCATTCTTGACAAAAAGAATCGTTAGATACCTCAAGAATTGAAACATACAAAACCCAAGTACAGAGATAGAGTTTATCTGATCATCATGACATTTGAGAATTCAGATATGTAAGAGAGTCATAGTCAAAAACCAACATATCTTCTATGCATTCAAAAACCAAATGTCACAAAGTGTTAGTCCAACATCAACTTGTTAGTCATATTACATGCCCAAATAGTTAGTCGAATAGTTAGTAGGAACATACAACAAATCACAAGATAAAAAAAAACCAAAGTTGAAGTTGAAGTGATACTTACCTTGATGTTCACACATTCACACAGTTTTTCCACCATCATTGTTCAAGTTCTCTCTAAACTCTCTCCCCCTTTTTGTCACAAACTAAGCCAAAATTACAAAAATTTAAGGAGAGTTAAAAATTTCAAAAATGTAAGGAAATGTAATAACTAGAACTAAGAGTAAGTCCTAAAAACTGAACTAAAATCTAAGAAGGTAAAAGCCTGCACAAAAAGATAAGATCTGAACACAACAAAAGTTTGAGGACCACTCAATCATCTGAGTCAGAGTCTTCAGAGCTCGTACAGCCTAGTTTCTTCAAGATTCCTTTAAGCAATCCCGAAATCGTAGAACACTCTTGTTTCATCTGATGTATATCCTTGGACATCTTTCTGAGTCCTAGAGCCATTTTGTCTTGCTCTTGTTTGATGATAGACTCCAGGTTTCCCTTTTGGTCAATTCTTCTGGAATTTGAAGAACGTTTGTGTGACAATTGACGGAGCAGTCTGTCCTTCATTCCGAGGAGATCTTCTTGGCAAAGAGTGTGAATTGTCAAGAGGTTCATTGCTTGGCACATTCTTTTTCCTTGTGGAAGACTTTTGTCAGCTTCTTGCTCTTTAGGTAAACCTTATTTTCTTCATCAATACCTTGTTGTACTTCATCAAGAAATGTGTCCCAATCGTCTTCAGACTCAGTTTCAGTTTGAGGAGTATCCTTTGTTTTTGCTTGACCTGTTTCATTTATTTCAATACCCCGAGCTCGTCCAAGTCGTCGAGCAAGTCTTTTTCTTTTTGTCTTCCCAGAAGTTTCTTCCATGGAGCTTTGCCCTTTTCAGCAGCAGTAGGAGGAGCCTTTGACGTTTCCCGCAGGCGCCTTTCCCTTTGAAGCAGTGGGAGATGTTGCTTCAACTTGAAGCTCATCCCAATCGATCGATTCCGTTTCAGATTCTGTATCGGAATCATCCTTAGTCTTCTTCGCTTTCTTGGCCCTCTTGGGCTTGGCAATATCCTTGACATGAACCATGGCAGCAAGTAGGAAAATAATCCATGTGATCACCATTTTGATCGCTAGTGAAAAATGTATCCTGTGAAGACCAACTCAAGAACGCATGAAAAAATGGTTAATTTTCAAAAAATTTGAAAAATTGTACCCAAACAATCATAATCATGTAGAGAGACTAAGAATCAAATTAGTTTTGCAAAAGGAATTTTAAAACTAGATCAATTGCATGATTTTGGAAAATTCCCATTATATACCCTAAAATAAAATTTTCAGAAATCGAAGCCCAAAAATTCGTTAATCAAGAGAATACCTAGCATATAATCAAAACTAATCTACCCAGAGTTCTTATTTCAAAAGAAATTTGACCAAAAAAACCATTCACAAACGAAAAAGATAGAAAAATCTCATAACGTTTTGAAGAAAAATAGAGAAAACCTGTGAAAAACGAGATTTTGATCAATAAAACTTACTTGGATTTGAAGAACTGGGTTAGGAAAGCTCCAAGGTGCAAGAATCTAGAGAGAGAACCTCTAGAGACGTGAGAACAAAAGATTAAGGTAAAAGGAATCAAAACCCTCTTGTTCTTATAAAAACCCTAGCCGTGATCCGGATCGGATCGAGATTTCGATCCGGATCGGCTAGCCGCAGGAAGAAGCCTGCGTTCGGGATCCGGATCACTTAACCCGATCCGGATCAGCTGCAACTTTGTCTTCAGAAAAATTTAGAAAAAATCCATAAAATCTAGAAAAAGTATGTAAGCATTTTAGCACATCAACTTTAAACAAAGTCATCGTTTCATGTCAAGAGAAATAAATTATGTTTAAATCTATCAATAACATTCAAATAATGACATGACAATTTATAGAAATTAAAACTTTTAAAGTTGATCAAGTTCAAACACATCCATCATGATCTTATGAGTACGGCGTTTATCAAATCATTAAAATGGTAAATAAAATGAATTACCAAGATCAATAGATGTTTGAAATCCCAAATAAATTATATAATGTATCTAGTCAATCTGTTGAAGAGAGTGGCTCTTTGAGCATCTTTCATTAAAAAACCCACCTTATACAACCTTGAAATTTGACGGAGTCAAGTATTTCAATCATGCATTTTATTTAATCAAAAATTACAAACCCATGCTTGGTATACATGTGGTAGCTGCACACATTACTCGGACGACCGAGGTGGTAGCTCTTTCCTCCATGTGGTGGTAGTTTTCACACTCCTCATTGGGATGTAACTCTTTCCACATCTTTTGAGCATTTTACTTTTCTTTGACTCCCCCTCAATTGGCTATCAATTAATTTAAGATATAAGTATTCAACCAAGGATTGATCTCGAATTCATACTCAACTAAATAGTCAAATAAGATAAAAACAATACCAAGAGATCATTGAGAGAGAAATTGACTTTGATCAATTAAAAATGGTTTAATTTAAATAAATGATCAATGCATCACTGAATTATTATGATATCCAAAGCATAATAAATTTCTAATTATATGAAAGGATGCAAGTAAAGTCAATAATACACATGCTCAATTAATGTACTATGTATAAACAGAGATAAAGAACAAAAAACACAAAAACAAAACCTAACCTAAGCAAAAGTTTCAAAAAGAAGTTTATTTCAAGGAAAGCATTCCAATTGCTTTACGCAAATGAATAAAACATTTTTGATCCAAAGGTTTTGTTAAAATGTCAGCTAATTGATCTTCAGTTGAAATATATGAAAGTTGAAGAGTATTTGATTCAACTAGCTCTCTAAGAAAATGATATCTAAGTTCAATGTGTTTTGTTCTAGAGTGCAACACAGGGTTTTTGGAAATGTTTATAGCACTAGTGTTGTCACAAAGAATTGTTACCGAAGATGCTGAAATCCGGAAGTCGCTCAACACACTTTTCATCCAAATGAGTTGGGTTGAACAACTACCCGCTGAAATGTATTCCGCTTCGGCAGTCGAGAGTGCTATGCAATTCTGCTTTTTACTGTGCCATGCAACAAGGCAATGGCCAAGATAGAAGCATGCACCACTCGTGCTTTTCCGATCATCCACTGATCCTGCCCAATCGGCATCTGAGTATCCAACAATATCCAAACTAGTTCCCATAGGATACCAAATTCCGAAATTAATTGATCCTTTGATGTACCGGATGATCCTTTTCACCGCTTTCAGGTGAACCTCCTTTGGTGCTGATTGATATCTCGCGCAAATCCCAACACTAAAGGATATATCCGGGCGACTAGCCGTGAGGTAAAGTAGACTTCCAATCATACTTCGATACAGTTTCTCATCTACATTCTCACTATGTGATTCACTTCCAAGTCCCTTGTGGCTAGTTCCCATTGGAGTCGGAAAATCCTTCGAATTTTCTAAGTCAAACTTTTTAACCAACTCCATTGCATACTTGGATTGACACAAGTGAATACCTTCATCATTTTGTTTAATTTGCAATCCAAGAAAATAAGTCAATTCGCCCATCATGGACATCTCAAATTCGCTTTCCATGGTCTCCGCGAATTTAGAAGCATCATTATCTCTTGTTGCGCCAAATATGATGTCATCGACATAGATTTGTGCTACAATGAAATTGTTTTGATAATGCTTCACAAAGAGAGTCATGTCAGCTCCCCCTCGAGTATAGCCCTTCTCCAAAAGGTGCTTTGTCAACCTTTCGTACCATGCTCGCGGTGCTTGTTTCAGACCGTAAAGAGCCTTTTTCAAACGAAAAACATGGTTAGGTTGTTTATGGTCTACAAAACCTTTCGGTTGAGCCACATAAACTTCCTTATTTAAAAACCCATTTAGAAACGCGCTCTTAACGTCCATTTGAAATAATTTGATTTTAAAATGACAAGCAATAGCAAATAGTATACGAATGGACTCGAGTCTAGCTACAGGGGCGAAAGTTTCATCAAAGTCTATACCTTCTACTTGAGAGTAGCCTTGAGCAACTAATCGTGCCTTGTTCCTGATGATAGTACCATCCTCATTTTTCTTATTCTTGAAAATCCATTTGGTACCTATCACATTGTGTTGCTTTGGAGGCTTCGTTAATTCTCAGACTTTGTTTCGCTCAAATTGATGGAGCTCTTCCTGCATTGCTTTAATCCAGTAGTCATCCTGAAGAGCTTCATCTATATTCTTTGGTTTGATTAAAGATACGTAGCAAGTGAATCCACAAACCAACTGCCTCCGAGTTCTAACTCCTTCTTGTGGGTCTCCAATGATGTTTGATTCAGGATGATCCTTGGAGATGCGTAAAGTTTGAGGTAACGGAGTACTCGGAGGTACATGAGACGATTCCTGCACATCAGATAAACTTGAAGAACCATTAGATGCATCATTAATATTGGAAGTACTATCATGAGAAGATGCAATGGCAGGTGTATCGTCATCTAGAGAGATATCGAGGGTAGATTTTTCAGGTGCAAAGTGAAAAGCTTCATCTACTTTAACATTTATCGATTCTACGATCGTCTTAGATTCCATGTTAAATACCCGATATGCTCTACTATTTGTAGAATACCCCAAGAAAATCCCTTCGTCACTTCGAGAGTCAAACTTTCCAAGATTTTCACGGTCACGTAAAATGTAACACCGACTCCCGAAGATGCGAAAATATTTGATGTTGGGTTTTCTACCACACCATAGTTCATATGGTGTATTTAACGTTCCCGGGCGCAAATAAACTCGATTAATTACATAGATTGCAGTGTTCACAGCTTCAGCCCAAAAATGTAGCGGTAAATTCTGGCTGTGAAGCATAACACGTGCCATCTCTTGAACAACCCTGTTTTTGCGCTCGACAACACCATTCTGTTGAGGTGTATAGAGTGCTGATAATTCATGCTTAATACCGTTTGAAGTGCAAAAGTCAATGAATTTGGAGTTAACGAATTCTCCACCTCTATCACTTCTAACACGAATGATCTTTTCATTCTTTTCAATCATAATACGATGGCAAATCTCGTGAAAAGAATCAAAAGTATTAGCTTTCTCTTTTAAAAATGCTACCCAAGAATACCGAGAGAAATCATCAACCAATAAGAAAATATACCATTTACCTCCCAAAGATGGTTGACGAGTTGGCCCCATTAAATCCATGTGTAAAAGTTCCAAAGGCCGTTTTGTACCAACGTGGTTCAAGTTCTTGTGTGCAGTCCAGGACTGTTTTCCCTTTTGACAACCGCCGCACACAATGTTTTGTTCAAATGAAAGTTTAGGAACCCCCTTGACCACATCTTTGTTTGAAATTCTAGCAAGTTCCTTATAATTTATGTGACCTAGCCTTTCATGCCAAAGAGTTTCATTATTCAAAGAGGCTAAGTTACAATTTTCAGAAGTTTTACTAGGAACAACATAACAATTGTTTTCAGATCTAACCCCCTTTAAAAAGAATACATGGTCCTTATCAGTTACAACACATTCAAAAGATGAAAAGTTAACTGAAAAACCATTGTCGCAAAGTTGACTTATGCTAATGAGGTTAGTCTTAAGGCCATCAACAAATAACACGTTTTTCAAAATCGGGCCATCTGGAATAGCTACTGTTCCTTTTCCAACAATTTTGGAAGATCGACCGTCTCCGAAAACAACGAGTCCTCCGGAGATTTTCTCAAAGTTTTGAAAACTATTTTTGTCACCGGTCATGTGACGGGAACATCCGCTATCCAGATACCAAGACGAATTATCATATGCATGCAAGGAAACATTAGTAACAAGACAAGGGTAAATTTCACCTTTGCGCACCCAAACCTTTTTGGAATGCGTCGGTAATGGTCGTGAGGTTATTCTCCTAGGTGAAGGCGTCTTGTCAGATCGATTGCTGCTCCTTGATGATGTCGTCTTGTGCGGTGAACTACCAAGGCTCTTTTTTTTGAAAAGTTTTGCTTTGATTTCCGGGGAAGCGCCCTTTTGGTAGTCGTTGCAAGAAGTGCTTGAGTTGAGCGTTTGGCTCCCATCTTGCAATTTCTCCTTATGTTCCCTAAAATACCACAACGAAAACATACCTTAGTACTTGACGATCCCGAGGAGGATGAAGTAGGCTTGTTGTCGTTGCTTGTCGTTAGTTCCGGTGTCGGAGGAGGAGATACCGACTGGGGCACGAATACTGTCCCAACCGAACTAAAATCGTCTTTAGTTCGATTGTATCCGAGGCCGAACTTGTTTGATTGACTAAGACCAAGAAGCTTATCCAACTTACTCCTTCCAGATGAAAAACGCTGCAAGTCATCCTTGAGTTGGAAAATGGTCTTTGTCATTTCCAGGTTATCCTGTCGAGCCTCGTTGTAGAGCTTTGAGAAGTGATCCGCTTTATCCACCAGTTTTGTATGTTCCTTCTCAAAAAGCTCATTGGACTCTTGAAGGGAAACATTTACTTTTATCAGATTTTCCCTTTCCACTTCAAGAGCGTTTGAGAGAGAAGTTGCCCTTTTTGCTTCTTCTTCGAGATCATGCAATCTCCCTCTCAAACTCTTGTTTTGCTTAGCCACTTTCTTTGAATCCCTCAAAAGTCTGTGGTAGGCTAAAGCAAAATCCTCACCTTCCGAATCATCCGATTCATTGTCCGTTGCATTCTTTTCAACAGTGGAGTTGGACAATGACTCGGATGTACTTGCCATTAAGCACATGAATGGTGAAGATGTGGACGCGTGGAATGCCGTTGCGCTTTCTTCTTCATCACTTGAGGATGACTCATTTGACGTTGAGTTGTCATCCCAAGTGACGACTTGCATCGCCTTCTTCTTTGCCGGATACTTGGTTGGACACTCCGTTGAGATATGGCCGTATCCTCGGCACTTGAAGCATTGGACTTGTCCCTCTGAACTTTTCTTATCCTTTGAAAAGTTCTCTTGCTTTCTTGACTTGTAACTTGAAGTACCCTTGCCTTTCTTCAACTTTCCGAAGGATGGAGATTTACTTGAATTACCCCTTCGAAAGTTGCGGCGAAACTTCCTTGTCAAGAGAGCGAGTTGCTTCTCAAAGTCCTCCATAGAAAGGTTCTCGTCATCGTCTGAGGAGGATGTATCCGCGTCTTCTTCCTTAGTTGTTTTCAACGCATAACCTGAAGACTTAGAAGAGGATGCTTTTCCCGAAGAATAGTTAGTAGTAAATGTCATTTCATATGTTTGTAATGAACCAACTAATTCTTCTACACGCATTTCGTCCGGGTGTTTAATAGTTTCAATGGCTGTAACCTTTGGGCGAAATCGTTCAGGAAGAGTTCTTAAGATCTTTCTTACAACCTTAAATTCTGGAATCTTCTCTCCCAGGTTAGCACATGAGTTTACGATGTCTTGCAATCGTGTATAGTAGTCCGTGAAAGATTCATTTTCTGCCATAAAAATGGAGTCAAATCTGCTCATAAGCATTTGCAGCTTTTGAATCTTCACGAGGTTAGTTCCCTCATGTGTAACCTGAAGAACATCCTAGATTTCTTTCGCAGTCTCACATGCCGAGACGCGAGAGAATTCAGTTTGAGATAAGGCATTAAAAATAGCATTAATTCCCTTGCCATTGTAAGAAGATGAATCTAACTCTTCCTTGGTCCATTTCGACCTAGGTTTGATGGTGCGAACATCACCAATAAATTCAGTTGGATTAGACCATCCTAATTCAATTGATTGCCACACCCGTTCATCGATGGAAATTAAAAAGGCTTTCATCCGTACTTTCCAGTACGCATAATTTGTTCCATCGAAGAATGGGGGTCTGTTGATGTTTCCACCTTCAACCATTGTTTACAACCCTATTCCCTCTCTGATACCACTTGTTGGGTTATATGTAATAAGGATCTAAATAGGGGAAAAAACACCTAGAGGGGGGTGAATAGGTGTAAACAATAAACACTCAAAAAATCATTGCGCAATAAAACCCAATGCGGAAATAAAAATGAACACGCAAGATTTTTACGTGAAAAAACTCCAAGCCGGAGGAAAAAACCACGGGACCGATAACACGGTGAAATCCACTAGAATTAAAACACGTACAAGGTGATTTAACGAACTCACAGACGACTCAACCTTTTACCATACGCTCCTAGTTGATCTTCTCCGCTCGTTCCGCAATGCGTCTCGAATCCACGATCTGCGTCCAACGCCGAATCCACGGCGTCCAACGTCGAGTCCACGACGTCCGACCGAATCCACGGTCTTCACCCAGTAGCACGCTTCGAATCCACAAACGTACCTCACTCCGAATCCATGAGAGCGGTTGAACCTTGAATCCACAAGGACACGCGAATCCACGTGCCGATTTTTGGGGAAATCGTTGTTTTTGGGTGGTGATGATCCGCCGAATACTTAGATTAGAAATAGATCGGAAATACCATCTAAGTATTCATTGATTTGATTCTACTCAAAATCTGAGTATGAAAACCTAGAATCAAATCAATCAACTATAGATGAAGAAACATAGAATTAAATCTAGTATTTCCTTTCTTCTCTATATGTGGATCTTAGGCCGTATAAGATGATATTTGATAATGACGGCTATTTTTCTTAACCCTAGAAAAAGAATCATAGGGTCTATTTATAGGTTAGAAACCCTAGGAAGGAGATAAGAATCAAAAACCTACCATTTCTGGAAATTTTACGGACGGCGATCCGGATCGGATTTCGGCGATCCGGATTGCAGTAGCAAGAAAGACGGTTTCCAGAAAAACAATAGTTCGAGATCCGGATCGAAATGGCTGATCCGGATCGTTCATACAGTTTCACCAAACATCAACGTTCGGGATCCGGATTGCAAATCCTGATCCGGATCGTGCAAGTAAAAAGGTAAAACTAGTGTTCGGGATCCGGATCATGAGATGCTGCGATCCGGATTGAATCAGTGTATGAACGAACACCCTTCGGGATCCGGATTGGAATGTCTGATCCGGATCCTGAACATGTCCCATGTCCAGTTTTTGATTTTTATGCAATGAAAAATTCTTCCAGGTGTTTCTACACTACAAGAAGTATTCGGATCACCAAAAATCTTTAATTAAACATACCTGATCCTTTTGAATTCTTCTTTCTTGAGATTGAGTTAAATGATCCAACCTTCTTCACCTTCAATCTTCAAGACTTGAACCTTTCACGAAATTACGCCAACTCAAAATCCGTAATAAGTACTCCTCCCAGTCCTATTCGCGATGCATCGCAGTAAACTTCGTAGTCTTCCCCGGGTGTTGGTAAGGCAAGCACAGGCGCTCTTGTTAACCGCTTCTTAAGTTCTTCAAAGCTTTCTTGGCATTGGGTTGTCCAAATGAACTTTACTCCTTTCCGGGTTAGGCGGTTCAGAGGGGTCGCAATCTTCGAGAAGCCTTCCACGAAACGCCTGTAGTACCCTGCAAGGCCCAGGAAGCTGCGCACCTCTGTCACCGTGGTCGGCTGGGGCCAGTCGGCCACCGACTCCACCTTCTTGGGATCCACTGTGATTCCCGCTGCTGAAATGATATGCCCTAGAAATCCCACCTCGCGAAGCCAAAACTCGCATTTCTTAAGTTTTGCGAACAACTCCTGCTCCCTAAGAGTCTGCAGAATAATTCGTAGGTGTTCCTCGTGCTTCTCGTCGGTGGTGGAGTAGATCAGGATGTCGTCGATGAAGACCACTACGAACTGATCCAGGAAGGGTCTGAAAACTCGGTTCATCATGTCCATGAACACTGCTGGGGCATTGGTAAGCCCGAATGGCATTACTGTGAACTCGTAGTGGCCATACCGAGTCCGGAACGCCGTCTTCGGAATATCCTCGTCTTGAACTCTGAGCTGGTGGTAGCCCGACTGCAGGTCAATCTTTGAGAAGACTGTTGCACCCCGCAGCCGGTCAAAGAGGTCATCAATCCTAGGTAGGGGATACTTGTTTTTCACTGTGACCTTGTTGATTTCCCGGTAGTCGATGCACAACCGCAAGCTCCCGTCTTTCTTTCGCACAAAGAGTACAGGTGCGCCCCAAGGGGACACACTTGGTCTGATAAACCCCCTGTCCAGAAGGTCCTCCAGCTGCGCCTTAAGTTCCTTCAGCTCCGCGAAGGCCATCCTGTAGGGGTCCTTCGTGATTGGTCGTGTGCCGGGTGGTAGCTCAATTGGAAAAACAACTTCTCGCTCGGGGGGTAAACCAGGTAGTTCGGCCGGAAAGACATCTGGGAAGTCCCTCACCACAGGGATGTCGGAGAGTGCCGTAGAGGGTCCGGTGGCCAGGGCTACCGACACCAAGTAGGCCATACACCCACCCTCAACCAGTTTCCTGGCTCGCGAAGCAGGAATGATGGAAGAAAAGGAAACGCTCTTGCATGCCAAGTACACGTTCTCCGGAAAATCGGGGTACAGCAGCCGCACCTCGCGCTTCTCGCAGTCGATGACTGCAAGGTACCACGTGAGCCAATCCATTCCGAGCACTACATCATACTCTTTTAATGGAATGACTACCAGATCCCAGGGGCACGGGAGCCTTCCCATCCTTATAGGGCAGGAAGGTACAAAGCTGCGAGCCTCCAAGGATCCCCCCGCGGTGTGAACAGTCATCACACTGGGTAAGGGTCTCAACTCAAAACCATGGGTCAGTGCGAAGTCACGAGACATAAACGAGAGGGTCGCCCCGGTGTCAAAAAGGGTTCTAGCGCGACAAACAGAAGCAAGAGTGATACCTGCGACGACGTGCTCAGACGGGCGTGTCTCCTGCTGACTCATCGAGTAGACGCGGCCTCCCGAAGGTGGTGGCTTGTCCCCTGCAGATCGGGGTGCTGGCGGTCTGGGGGCCGACGTCATCGGAGCTTTCCCTCGCCCTGCGTGCTGGGGCGACGGCACGGAGGCTGCTGAAGATGCGGTGCCTTGGTTCAGGGGGCAGTTGAAACGGAAGTGCCCCTGCTTGCCACATCGGAAGCAATGGTCCTGTCTCTTGGAACATTCCATCACTCGGTGCGCCCCGCCGCAGATCATGCAAGGCCGATCATCTGAGCGTTGTCCCTCTCCTGGCGCTCCCCTGGTCCTCTGCTGGGGCCTCCACCGCTTAGAGGGCCGATTCCCGCTAGAGGAGCCCCCTCCCCCTGAAGTCGTCTGAGTCCGCTTCCTGTCGTCTTGCTGGTAGGGGCCTTCCCTTCGGGCGCGCGTGACTGCAAAGCCTCGCTCAACAATGGTGGCTCGGTCGACCACCTTCTGAAAGGTATGCAGATCCGCCGCGTCCACCACTTGGAAAATGTCAGTCCTCAATCCATCCACAAACAGTTGCGTCTTATGGGATTCATCCCGAATGACGAACGGGACACAGTTCGCCAGTCTCACGAACTCTCTCTGGTACTCCATTACTGTTTTGGTTCCCTGCATGATGTGGTTGAGGTCGTCCTCCAGTTGTTTCTTCACGCTGATGGTAAAGAACGCCCCGAACAGCTGCTGTTTAAAGGTAGTCCATGACGGAAGGGTAGCGCCCGTCGCAGAGCCGGGACGTACAGTCTTCCACCAAATGCGGGCATTCCCCTCGAGAAAGTGGGCAGCCAGGGGGACCCGCTCGTGGTCTTCCATTAATAGGTCCTCAAATAATTTCTCCATTGTATCCACCCACTTCTCCACGACCCAGGGGTCTGTCGTGTCCCCCTCGAACACTGGCGGGTCGTATTTCTTGAAGTCGGCCAGGTTGGCGCGCACGCGGTCTCGCTCGTTTGGTAGAATCGCTCCTTCCTTCGCGACGTTGGCGGTCGCGGCGGGAGTGGGTAGCACTACCGTCTCACTCGGAGCAACTCCGACGATCGGTGTCGGCGCCGGTCTTGCCGTTGCCGCCGAAGGGGCCACCTCTGGCGCCGTCGGTTGGGTTAAGGGCACCTCAGGCGCCGAGACCCGGGTAGGGGCAGCCCTCCCCTCGGCTTCCATCGTCGGCGGTCCCATCGCAGGTGCATCTGGCCCCGGGAGAGGGCCCGGGGCAACCTCCGCCGTCGCAGCGGCCTGCTGTTGCTGTGTCAGTTGGCGCACGTGGTCGGTCAGGGCTGCCAACTGCCCCGCCATCTCCCGTGGCTGCTGCCTCAGGAGCTGGTTCTCCGCGGTCGTCGTTACTGCTGCGTCCGCCCCCGTGTCCTCGGCGGTGGATCTAGTCCTGGCCATGATCTGAACATTTGCACGAACCAGTTACTCCTAGTTTAAACAAAACGGAACACCGCAAACGCTGGCCCTAAAAGGAAGAAAAACACTAATCCCCCCTTTCCCTCAACGAGCACTCACGTTTAACTTATCTATCCCCCAGTTTACTTCATTAATCACTAGCTAGTGTCTTGCGTCCCGTGGATGTTAGGCCCCCGACTGTTGTGGTTAAAGTTTACCTCTCTGATACCATCTTAATCTGTCACGCCCCGGGGGTTCGAATCGTGCGGAAGAGGAGCCACCGATGCCCCTAATTCAGCCATGTATTTTTTTTTTGTAAACCAATGCTCCCCGGTGCGTGTCCAGACCCGCCGCATACACAAATTCACTCTGCAAACGGGCAGAGTCTCCTTTGTATATGCACGGCGTCTCAATTACAAAGTGTCTCACAAGGTGTAGCACATACAATCTCTAACCACATCAGTTGGGGTCTCGTACACATACAACCAAACAACTCTCATGACATTCTAGTATTCACATAGAACATAGAGGCCAAGGTTTTGAAAGGATAAATAATCACAAGGTTTTGAAAGCGGCACCCACACGATGCCATCGTTTTAGGAAAGTCCGTTTGAAATCCACATAAATCCACAGGGTTTAAAAATGGCACCCACTCGATGCCGAACTTTGTGAAAACAGTTCGCAAACACATAAATTCCACAAGGTTTGTAAAACTCGGTGCCCACACGACACCCACGTTTTAAAAGTAGTTTTCGCAAACGGTTTTCTTTGCTTTTCATTGTTTAAAATGGCCAAGTGAGAAAGAATGTAACAATCATTCGTTTATTCGAAAAAAGGAAGAGGCAACATCCACTTCGACCCCACGGGGGTGTCGCAATCCACAACTAGCTAGCATGAGTAATAAAAGAAAAGGGAAAGAAGAGTCACTGTATCTGAAGTCACTAAGAGTCAGAACAGCACTCTCGCGGCCTCACCGGTGCCCTAGCACTCGCCCCTGGACGAACCAGTCACGGAGAGGGAAGTCAGTGACTAGAAATAGCATGATAAGCATAAGAGAACCAAAATAGGGCAAACCACAAAAACCGGAGCAACCATCCCTCTCATGTGTCGTCCGCGGTAACCATACCCTGTATCAAACAACATCGGGCACCTTTCCCGATGTCAACCGCCGAGCACCTGCCTCGGCCGCCGAGCACCTGCCTCGACATCACCGCTCACACCCCCCACCCATGAGGGCCCCCATTCCGAACGCCACCGTCGCGTGGGGTACACGGGTCAACGTACCACTTTTCCGGAAAACCACACCCTTGCGGTGGCCAAACCGCTGGTGTGCGTGTAGCAAAACTTGAGCCTCAGATTGATATTAAGTACGATAATATAACAGGGTTAGTGCATAAACAGAAGGAGACTAACAATTCAACCTTGCCCCAACATACTATTTCTATCAGTAAATTCCTATTCCCACAATCCCCGGGAATGTACCCACCTTGTGTGCGTCGTCCTGCGCTCGACCCGTCCGCGTCCGTGCACCAGTCGCCAACAACGTCCTGCACTCCTGAAGGAACAAGGGCAAGTCAAGACTAAGGGGTCCGAAACTCACACCGACTCCCAACAACGTGCGGCGGAGTTCCCCCGCATGGCACCGGCCCGTGCGGCGCACACTCCGCCTGGGCACAGCCCCGCGCGGCACCAGCCCGCGCGGGGGACCCACCTGCGAGCGGCCCCGCGCGGCCGAGCGACGCGCGGGCGCGCTGCCCGCGGTGCGGGGCGACCCCGCGCGGCACCAGCCCGCGCGGGCGCCCCTCCTGCGGGCGGCCCTGCGCTGCCCAGCGCCGCGCGGGCGCGCTGCCCGCGGTGCGGGGCGACCCCGCGCGGCACCAGCCCGCGCGGGCGCCCCTCCTGCGGGCGGCCCCGCGCGGCCCAGCGCCGCGCGGGTGCGCTGCCCGCGGTGCGGGGCGACCCCGCGCGGCACCAGCCCGCGCGGGCGCCCCTCCTCCGGGCGGCCCCGCGCGGCCAAGCGCCGCGCGGGTGCGCTGCCCGCGGTGCGGGGCGACCCCGCGCGGCACCAGCCCGCGCGGGCGCCCCTCCTGCGGGCGGCCCCGCGCGGCCAAGCGCCGCGCGGGTGCGCTGCCCGCGGTGCGGGGCGACCCCGCGCGGCACCAGCCCGCGCGGGCGCCCCCCCCCTGCGGGCGGCCCCGCGCGGCCAAGCGTCGCGCGGGTGCGCTGCCCGCGGTGCGGGGCGACCCCGCGCGGCACCAGCCCGCGCGGGCCCCCCCCCTGGGGGCGGCCCCGCACGGCCAAGCGCCGCGCGGGCGCGCTGCCCGCGGTGCGGGGCGACCCCGCGCGGCACCAGCCCGCGCGGGCGCCCCACCTGCGGGCGGCCCCGCGCGGCCAAGCGCCGCGCGGGTGCGCTGCCCGTGGTGCGGGGCGACCCCGCGCGGCACCAGCCCGCGCGGGCGCCCCTCCTGCGGGCGGCCCCACGCGGCCAAGCGCCGCGCGGGTGCGCTGCCCGTGGTGCGGGGCGACCCCGCGCGGCACCAGCCCGCGCGGGCGCCCCTCCTGCGGGCGCCCCTCCTGCGGGCGGCCCCGCGCGCGGCGGTGAGCGACGGCACCGCCCCCCCCCTCCCTCCTCGTGACCACAAAATAAAAGAAAAGGAACACGAACAAGAACGCACCCCCGACTCACCTTGATGCGCGAAAGAGGAGGAAGGAGAGGGATCGTCCTCTTGCCCCACCGGTCCACCCTCGCCCGAGTCCTCGGTTACTCCTTGCCGGCGGCTACGAGGGAAGAAGTAAAAGAAAAGAGGCGGCCAAAGGAAGGAACCCTAAATTCCCATTCCCATCCGGCTATATATATTAAAAAGTTAGGGTTTACCTCAAAAGTCGTGCGGGTCGCCAGCACGGATCCCGGGACGCCCAAGGGGACCCCAACTTCGAGAATTAATTCTGATCAGACCGGAAGTCGGAAATTGGAACCGATCGCGCCCGCGCGCTTCCCTCCGCAAGCTCTACCGCCTAAAAATATCTGCGGGCCCCGACGGTCTGTCCGAAAATGCACCAAAAATGAGGCCCTCGGTTGGACATTACAAGAAGAGGGTGACAAGAAGGGTTTAGGAAAGATCGGGTCTTACAGAAGCTAACACTATGCCACAACTGCGAGATAAGAAGAGGAACCGGGATCAGAAACACGCGGCCGAAAACCGCGCTCACAGAGGCGAAAGAAACCCATCTGGCGACGAGAAACGCCGCGCGTTGCGCGGAAAACCCATCACGCACACGGCGCGGCGCGTCGCCGAGTCGCAGCCCGCGCGGCAAAGGCGGCGCAGCTGCACGGCTCCAAAACCAACCCGGCGGCACCAAGGCCGCCCGCGCGGCGCCCTGCGTTGCCGCGCGGGGCGCGCGGCACAAGGGCCGCCCCCGCGGCGCCCTGCCATGCCACGCGGGGCCCGCGGCACAGGGGCCGCCCGCGCGGCAACCTGCCATGCCGCGCGGGGCACGCGGCACAGGGGCCGCCCGCGCGGCGCCCTGCCTTGCCGCGCGAGGCCCGCGGCACAGGGGCCGCCCGCGCGGCGCCCTGCCATGCCGCGCGAGGCCCGCGGCAAAAATCCGAAAATCCCGATAGACCGGTGCCTAGAACCCCAATCAAACAAGAACAGATTCTAGGCTCTTCTAGGCTCAGCCTATCGAAGTTTTCGATCCTGGGACCTGTGGGTTATGGGCCCACCACGCTTCCGCTGCGCGACTCTGATAGTTCAGCCTCCCTCTGTGGGGTATTCATCAGGAGAGGGGTGTGTCCTCTTCACAACACGACGTCTCCGGGGTATCGCAATCCGCTGCACAATAACAAACGTCAGGACACAACAACCGTACTACCCAATCCAGCAAAAGTCTAAGACATGTCATCCATTCCAGAGTATTATGTTGTCGGCAGCCAACATAATCGCTTAGGAATATAAGAATGCCAAACACTCATCCCGTCTCTTGGGAGAGGTAAAAACTCAATCAGGACTCTCGCTAAAAGTCACGACTCTCACGTAGTCATCCTAATATCCAACCACAAGCCTAGGGTTTCTAAGTCCACCACGACCTGTTACGGAATTTGAGTTGGCGTAGTTTCGTGAAAGTCTCAAGTCTTGAAGATTGAAGGTGAAGAAAGTTGGATCATTTAACTCAATCTCAAGAAAGAAGAATTCAAAAGGATCAGGTATGTTTAACCTAAGATTTTGTGTGATCCGAATACTTCTTGTAGTGTAGAAACACTTGGAAGAATCTTTCATTGCATAAAAATCAAAAACTGGACTTGGGACATGTTCAGGATCCGGATCAGGTTGTTCGATCCGGATCCCGAAGGTGGTTCGTTCATACACCAGTTCAATCCGGATCGTAGCCTCTCTTGATCCGGATCCCGAACACTGAGTTTACCATCTTCCTTGAACGATCCGGATCAGGCTTCGTGATCCGGATCCCGAACGTTGATGTTTGGTGAACTGTATGAACGATCCGGATCAAGCACTTCGATCCGGATCCCGAACCTTCGTTTTTCTGGAATTACCTGACTCGTTACGACGATCCGGATCACAGCTAATTCGATCCGGATCGCCGTCCGTAAAATTCCCAGAAATGATAGGTTTTTGATTCTTATCTCCTTCCTAGGGTTTCTAACCTATAAATAGACCCTATGACTCTTTTTCTAGGGGAATCCAAAAAGAGGCCGAAAATAAAAATAGCCGTCATTTTCATATATACGCCTCTAGATCCACATATAGAGAAGAAAGGAAATCATTAGAGAATACTCTATGTTTCTTCATCTATATTGATTAGTTTGATTCTAGGCTTTCATACTCACATCTTGAGTTGAATCAAACTAATGAATACTTAGATGGTATTTCCGATCTATCTTTGATCTAAGTATTCGGCGGATCATCACCACCCAAAAACAACGATTTACCCCAAAAATCGGCGCGTGGATTCGCGTGTCCTTGTGGATTCAAGGTTCAACCGCTCTCGTGGATTCGGAGCGAGGCACGTTCGTGGATTCGAAGGGTGCTATTGGGTGAAGACCGTGGATTCGGTCGGACGTCGTGGATTCGACGTTGGACGCCGTGGATTCGGCGTTGGGCGCAGATCGTGGATTCGAGAAGCGTCGCGGAGCGAGCGGAGAAGATCCTCTAGGAGCGTATGGAAAAGGTTGAGTCGTAATTGTGTACGGTAAATCACCTTGTACGTGTTTTAATTCTAGTGGATTTCTGCCGTGTTATCGGTCCCGTGGTTTTTTACTCCGGTGATGGAGTTTTCCACGTAAAAATCTTGCGTATTATTTTTTATTTCCGCATTGGGTTTTTATCGCAACGATTTTTGAGTGTTTATACGTTTACACCTATTCACCCCCCTCTAGGTGTTTTTTCCCCTATTTAGATGCTTATTACATATAACCCAACAAGTGGTATCAGAGCGGGAATAGGGTTGTAAACAATGGTTGAAGGTGGAAACATCAACCGACCCCCGTTCTTCGATGGAACAAATTATGCGTACTGGAAAGTACGGATGAAAGCCTTTTTAATTTCCATCGACGAACGGGTGTGGCAATCAATTGAATTAGGATGGTCTAATCCAACTGAATTTATTGGTGATGTTCGCACCTTAAAACCTAGGTCGAAATGGACCAAGGAAGAGTTAGATTCATCTTCTTACAATGGCAAGGGAATTAATGCTATCTTTAATGCCTTATCTCAAACTGAATTCTCTCGCGTCTCGGCATGTGAGACTGCGAAAGAAATCTGGGATGTTCTTCAGGTTACACATGAGGGAACTAACCTCGTGAAGATTCAGAAACTGCAAATGCTTACGAGCAAGTTTGACTCTATCTTAATGGCAGAAAATGAATCTTTCACAGACTACTATACACGATTGCAAGACATCGTAAACTCATGTGCTAATCTGGGAGAGAAGATTCCAGAATTTAAGATTGTAAAAAAGATCTTAAGAACTCTTCCTGAACGATTTCGCCCAAAGGTTACTGCCATTGAAACTATTAAACACCCGGACGAAATACGTGTAGAAGAATTAGTTGGTTCATTACAAACTTATGAAATGACATTTACTACTAACAATTCTTCTGGAAAGGCATCCACTTCTAAGTCTTCAGGTTATGCATTGAAAACAACTAAGGAAGAAGACGCGGATACATCCTCCTCAGACGATGACGAGAACCTTTCTATGGAGGAATTTGAGAAGCAGCTCGCTCTCTTGACAAGGAAGTTTCGCCGCAACTTTCGAAGGGGTAATTCAAGCAAATCTCCATCCTTCGGAAAGTCGAACAAAGGCAAGGGTACTTCAAGTTACAAGTCAAGAAAGCAAGAGAACTTCTCAAAGGATAAGAAAAGTTCAGAAGGACAACTACAATGCTTCAAATGTCGAGGCTACGGCCACATTGCAACGGAGTGTCCTAACAAGTATCCGGCAAAGAAGAAGGCGATGCAAGTCGTCACTTGGGATGACAACTCAACGTCAAATGAGTCGTCTTCGAGTGATGAAGAAAAGAGCTCCACCGCATTCCACGCGTCCGTATCTTCACCCTTCATGTGCTTTATGGCAAGTACATCCGAGTCGCTGTCCAACTCCACTGTTGAAAAGAATGCAACGGACAACGAATCGGATGATTCGGAAGGTGAAGATTTTGCTCTAGCCTACCACAGACTTTTGAGGGACTCAAAGAAAGTGGCTAAGCAAAACAAGAGTTTGAGAGGGAGAGTGCATGATCTCGAAGAAGAAGCAAAAAGAGCGACTTCTCTCTCAAACGCTCTTGAAGCGGAAAGGGAAAACCTGATAAAGGCAAATGTTTCCCTTCAAGAGTCCAATGAGCAACTTGAGAAGGAACATACAAATCTGGTGGATAACGCGAATCACTTCTCAAAGCTCTACAACGAGGCTCGACAGGATAACCTGGAAATGACAAAGACCATTTTCCAACTCAAGAATGACTTACAGCGATTCTCTTCAGGAAGGAGTAAGTTGGATAGACTTCTTGGTCTTGGTCAATCAAATCGGTTCGGCCTCGGATACACTCAAACTGGAAACAGTCCAAGTTCGAGTGAGACAGTTTTTGTGCCTCAGTCGGTATCTCCTCCTCCGACACCGGAATTCAAGACAAACAACTACAACAAACCTACTTCATCCTCTTTGGGATCGTCAAGATCTAAGGTATGTTTTCGTTGTGGTGTTTCAGGGCACATAAGAAGATATTGCAAGACGGGAGTCGAACGCTCATCTCAAGGACCTCTTGCAACAACTACCAAAAAGGCTCCTCCCCGAAAATCAAAGCAAAACTTTTCAAATGAAAAGAGACTTGGTAGTTCATCGCGCAAGACGATGTCATCAAGGAACAACAATCGCTATAACAAGACGCCTTCACCTAGGCATATAACTTCACGACCATTACTGACGCACTCCAAAAGGGTTTGGGTGCGCAAAGGTGAAATTTTCCCTTGTCTTGTTTCCAATGTTTCCTTGCATGCATATGATAGTTCGTCTTGGTATCTGGATAGCGGGTGTTCCCGTCACATGACCGGTGACAAAAATAGTTTTCAAAATCTTGAGAAAATCTCCGGAGGACACGTAGTTTTCGGAGACGGTCGATCTTCCAAAATTGTTGGAAAAGGGACGGTAGCTATTCCAGATGGCCCGATTTTGAAAAACGTCTTATTTGTTGATGGCCTTAAGACTAACCTCATAAGCATAAGTCAACTTTGCGACAATGGTTTTTCAGTTAACTTTTCATCTGTTGAATGCGTTGTAACTGATAAGGACCATGTCTTCTTTTTAAAAGGGGTTAGATCTGAAAACAATTGTTATGTTGTTCCTAATAAATTTTCTGAAAATTGTAACTTAGCCGCTTTGAATAATGAAACTCTTTGGCATGAAAGGCTAGGTCACTTAAATTTTAAGGAACTTACTAGAATTTCAAACAAGGACGTGGTCAAGGGGGTTCCAAAGCTTTTATTTAAACAAAACGTTGTGTGTGGTGGTTGCCAAAAGGGAAAACAGTCTAGGACTGCACACAAGAACTTGAACCACGTTGGTACAAAACGGCCCTTGGAACTTTTGCACATGGACTTAATGGGGCCGACCCGTCAACCATCTTTGGGAGGTAAATGGTACATTTTTTTATTGGTTGATGATTTCTCTCGGTTTTCTTGGGTAGCATTTTTAAAAGAGAAAGCTGATACGTTTGACTCTTTTCATGAGATTTGCCATCGTATTATGATTGAAAAGAATGAAAAGATCATTCGTGTTAGAAGTGATAGAGGTGGAGAATTCATAAATTCAAAATTCATTGATTTTTGCACTTCAAATGGCATTAAACATGAATTCTCGGCACCCTATACACCTCAGCAGAATGGTGTTGTTGAGCGCAAGAACAGGGTTGTTCAAGAGATGGCGCGTGTGATGCTTCATAGCCGGAATTTACCACTACATTTTTGGGCTGAAGCCGTGAACACCGCTGTCTATGTCATTAATAGAGTTTACTTGCGCCCAGGAACTTTAAATACACCATATGAGCTGTGGTTTAGTAGAAAACCCAACATCAAATATTTTCGTGTCTTCGGGAGTCGATGTTACATTTTACGTGACCGTGAAAATCTTGGAAAGTTCGACTCTCGAAGTGATGAAGGGATCTTTTTGGGTTATTCTACGAATAGCAGAGCATATCGAGTATTTAACATTGAATCTAAGACGATCGTAGAATCTATAAATGTTAAAGTAGATGAAGCTTTTCACTTTGGATCTGGAAAATCTACCCTCGATATCTCTCTAGATGATGATTCTCCTGCTAATGCATCTTCTCATAATAACACTTCCAATATTAATGATGCATCTAATGGTTCTTCAAGTTTATCTGATGTGCAGGAATCATCTCATGTATCTCCGAGTACTCCGTTTCAACAAACGTTACGAATCTCCAAGGATCATCCGGAATCGAATATTATTGGAGATCCACAAGAAGGAGTCAGAACTCGGAGGCAGTTGGTTTGTGGATTCGCTTGCTACGTATCTTTAATCGAACCAAAGAACATAGATGAAGCTCTTCAGGATGACTACTGGATTAAAGCAATGCAGGAAGAGCTCCATCAATTTGAGCGAAACAAAGTCTGGGAATTAACGAAGCCTCCAAAGCAACACAATGTGATAGGTACCAAATGGATCTTCAAGAACAAGAAAAATGAGGATGGTACTATCATCAGGAACAAGGCACGATTAGTTGCTCAAGGCTACTCTCAAGTAGAAGGTATAGACTTTGACGAAACATTCGCCCCTGTAGCTAGACTCGAGTCCATTCGTATACTATTTGCTATTGCTTGTCATTTTAAAATCAAATTATTTCAAATTGACGTTAAGAGCGCATTTCTAAATGGGTTTTTAAATGAGGAAGTTTATGTGGCTCAACCGAAAGGTTTTGTAGATCATAAACAACCTAACCATAGTTTTTCGTTTGAAAAAGGCTCTTTACGGTCTGAAACAAGCACCGCGAGCATGGTACGAAAGGTTAACAAAGCACCTTTTGGAGAAGGGCTATACTCGAGGGGGAGCTGATAGGACTCTCTTTGTGAAGCATTATCAAAGCAATTTCATTGTAGCACAAATCTATGTCGATGACATTGTATTTGGCGCAACAAGAGATAATGATGCTTCTAAATTCGCGGAGACCATGGAAAGCGAATTTGAGATGTCCATGATGGGCGAATTGACTTATTTCCTTGGATTGCAAATTAAACAAAATGATGAAGGTATTCACTTGAGTCAATCCAAGTATGCAATGGAGTTGGTCAAAAAGTTTGATCTAGAAAATTGTAAAGATTTTCCGACTCCAATGGGAACTAGCCACAAGGGACTTGGAAGTGAATCACATAGTGAGAATGTAGACGAGAAACTGTATCGAAGTATGATTGGAAGTCTACTTTACCTCACGGCTAGTCGCCCGGATATATCTTTTGGTGTTGGGATTTGCGCGAGATATCAATCAGCACCAAAGGAGGTTCACCTGAAAGCGGTGAAAAGGATCATCCGGTATATCAAAGGATCAATTAATTTCGGAATTTGGTATCCTATGGGAACAAGTTTGGATATTGTTGGATACTCAGATGCCGATTGGGCAGGATCAGTGGATGATCGGAAAAGCACGAGTGGTGCATGCTTCTATCTTGGCCATTGCCTTGTTGCATGGCACAGTAAAAAGCAGAACTGCATAGCACTCTCGACTGCCGAAGCGGAATACATTTCAGCTGGAAGTTGCTCAACTCAACTCATTTGGATGAAAAGCGTATTGAGCGACTTCCGCATTTCAGCATCTTCGGTAACAATTCTTTGTGACAACACAAGTGCAATTAACATTTCTAAAAACCCTGTGTTGCACTCTAGAACAAAACATATTGAACTTAGATATCATTTTCTTAGAGAGCTAGTTGAATCAAATACTCTTCAACTTTCATATATTTCAACTGAGGATCAATTAGCTGACATTCTAACAAAACCTTTGGATCAAAAACGTTTTATTCATTTACGAAAAGCAATTGGAATGCTTTCCTTGAAATAAACTTCTTTTTGAAACCTTTGCTTAGGATAGGTTTTGTATTTGTTTTTGTTTTGTTCATTATCTATGTTTGTACATAGGACATTAATTGAGCATAGATCATAATTGACTTTAATTGCATCTTTTCGCACATTTAGAAATTTATTATGCTTTTGCCATCATAATATTTCACTGTTGCAATGATCATTTATGTTAATTAAATCATCTTCTAAGTGATCAAAGTCAATTTCTCTCTCTCTATGATCTCTTGGTATAGTCATTATCTTATTTGACTGCTTAGTCGAGTATGAAATCGAGATCAATATTTGGTTGAATACTTTATATCTTAAATAATTGATAGCCAATTGAGGGGGAGTCTTAGAAAAAGTAAAATGCTCAAAAGATGTGGAAAGAGTTACATCCCAATGAGGAGTGTGAAAACTACCACCACATGGAGAAAAGAGCTACCACCTCGGTCGTCCGAGTATTGTGTGCAGCTACCACATGTATACCAAGCATGGTTGTTCAAATTTTTGATTAAATAAAATGCATGTTGAAATACTTGACTCCGTCAAATTTCAAGGTTGGTATAAGGTGGGTTTTTAAAGAAAGATGCTCAAAGAGCCACTCTCTTCAACAGATTGTCTAGATACATTATCTATTATATTTGGGATTTCAAACATCTATTGATCTTTGCATTTCATTTTCTTTACTGAATTGATGATTTGATAAAGGCATTACTCATAAGATCAAGTTAGATGTAATTGAAGGTGTTCAACTTTAAGGGATTTAATTCTTGTAAATTTTCGTTTCATTTTTGGATATTATTGATAGATTTGGCATAATCTAATTCTTGTTGTATGAAACGATGAGTTTTTGTTTAAAGTTGATACACATTTGTGCTTACAATCTTTTTCTGGTTTTTCTTGAATTTTTCTGAAATTTTCTAAAGAAAAAGTTGGAGCCGATCCGGATCGGGCTAGATGATCCGGATCCCGAACGCAGGAATTCTTCTGCGGGCTGACGATCCGGATTGTATCTGCCGATCCGGATCCCGAACGCAGTTTCTCACTGCGGGTAGCCGATCCGGATCGCAGTTATGAACTGATCCGGATCGCGGCTAGGTTTTATAAAGAACAAAAGGGTTTTGATTTCTTTTACTCCAATCTTTTGTTCCAAAGTTTCCAGAGCCTCTCTCTCTAGATTTCATCCTTCCTGGAAGCTTTCAAACTCAAATTCTTCAACTCCAAGTAAGTTTTATTGATCAAAATCTCGGTTTTTCATCGTTTTTCTCTCTTCTTCCTCAAACGTCATGAATTTCTTGGATCAACTTTGTTTGTGGATGGTTTTTGATCAAATTTCTTTTGAAATAAGAACTCTGGGTAGATTAGTTTTGATTATATGCTAGGTATTCTCCTGATTAACGGATTTTTAGGCTTCGATTTCTAAAATTTCGGTTTTAGGGCATATAATAAGGATTTTCGAAAATCATGCAATTGATCTATTTTTAAAAGTCCTTTTGCAAAACTAATTTGATTCTTAGTCTCTCTACATGATTATGATTGTTTGGGTACAATTTTTCAATCTTTGAAAATTAACAATTTTCTCTTGTGTTCTTGAGTCGTTCCACACAGGATTCCTTTTCTCAAGAAACCATTAGCAATGGTGATCACTTGGATTGTTTTCCTACTTACTGCTATGGTACATACGAGAGACACTGCCAAGAGAGCTAAAAGGGATGAAGTTAACTGGGATGAGTTATCAGATGATGAAACACATCCTGAAGAATCGCCACAGAAAACCTCTGTTGCATCGAAAGGGAAAGCCCATGCAGAAACATCAACGGAAAAGGCCCCGCTTACTGCTGCGGAAAAAGGAAAAGCACCAATGACTTCTTCATCCATTTTCCTAAAAAGAAAAAGACTTGCTCGACGACCTGGACGAGCTCGAGGTATTGAAATAAATGAACCATGTCAAGAGAACCCAAGGAATATTTCTCAAATTGACACTGAATCAGAAGACGAAGAAGATTGGGACACATTTCTTGACGAAGTACAACAAGGCATTGATGAAGAAAATAAGGTTTACCTAAAGAAAAAGAAGCTACTGAAGTCTTCCTCAATACGTAAGCAGCAAGCCATGAAAAAGAATGTGCCAAGCAATCCACCCTTTTTGCCAAGACGATCTCCTCGGAATGAAGGTCAGACTGCTCCGTCAATCGTCACTCAACGTTCTTCAACTTCCAGAAGAACTGACCAAAAGGGAAATCTAGAGTCTTCCATAAAACAAGAACAAGATAAAATGGCTCTAGAACTCAGAAAGATGTCCAAGGACATACATCAGATGAAGCAAGAGTGTACTACGATCTCGGGAATGCTTAAAGGAATTTTGAAAAAGCTGGGTTGTACGAGCTCTGAAGACTCCGCCTCGGTTGACTCAGATTCAGATGCATGAATCGTCTGACTAACAATTCTCTTATACAGGAACTTTTTATTCTTTTCCAGATTTTTAATCCTTTTGTGCAGGTTTTTCAGTGTTTAGGACTTACTTTTAGTTCTAGTTCTTAAATTTCGGAACATTTTCGTTGATATTTTTTTTAACTCTCCTTCAATTTTTTGGTAACTTTGGCTTTGTTTGTGACAAAAAGGGGGAGAGAGTTTAGAGAACTTGAACAATGATATTGTGAAAATTGTGATCTTGTATACATCAATGATGAACAATGATGACTGCATCAAGGTACAATGATGATGTGAATGAACATCAAGGTAAGTGAACATCAAGGGAACTTGAACAATGATTGTGAAAATCTTGCTGATGAAGATTTTGTATACATCAAGGTAAGTATCACTTCAACTTCAACTTTGGTTTTTATCTTGTGATTGTTTGCATGTCTCGACTAACTATTCGACTAACTATTTGGGCATGTAATATGACTAACAAGTTGATGTTGGACTAACATTTTGTGACATTTGGTTTTTTAATTGCATAGAAAATATGTTGGTTTTTGACTATGGTTCTCTTACATATCTGAATTCTCAAATGTCATGATGATCAGATAAACTCTATCTCTGTACTAGGTTTTGTATGCTAAATATTCTTGAGGTATCTAACGATCTCTTTTTGTCAAGAATGATTTCTTTGTGCAGAGAGTACAGATGTCTAAGTCTAGAGTCTGTTTTAGGAGTTTATCTCATGTTTTTAAATTTTTGGATCTCCATTGTAAATTTTTGTTGTATGGTGATAGCAACAAAAATATCTTTTTGAATTTTCTTTAGTGGATCTGTGTTTTGTCACGAAACCGCCAAAGGGGGAGATTGTTACGGAATTTGAGTTGGCGTAGTTTCGTGAAAGTCTCAAGTCTTGAAGATTGAAGGTGAAGAAAGTTGGATCATTTAACTCAATCTCAAGAAAGAAGAATTCAAAAGGATCAGGTATGTTTTACTAAAGATTTTGTGTGATCCGAATACTTCTTGTAGTGTAGAAACACTTGGAAGAATCTTTCATTGCATAAAAATCAAAAACTGGACTTGGGACATGTTCAGGATCCGGATCAGGTTGTTCGATCCGGATCCCGAAGGTGGTTCGTTCATACACCAGTTCAATCCGGATCGTAGCCTCTCTTGATCCGGATCCCGAACACTGAGTTTACCATCTTCCTTGAACGATCCGGATCAGGCTTCGCAATCCGGATCCCGAACGTTGATGTTTGGTGAACTGTATGAACGATCCGGATCAAGCACTTCGATCCGGATCCCGAACCTTCATTTTTCTGGAATTGCCTGACTCGTTACGACGATCCGGATCACAGCTAATCCGATCCGGATCGCCGTCCGTAAAATCTCCAGAAATGTTAGGTTTTTGATTCTTATCTCCTTCCTAGGGTTTCTAACCTATAAATAGACCCTATGACTCTTTTTCATGGGAGCCGAAAAATCGAAATAGCCATCATTTTTCCTGTATCATCTTATACGGCTCTAGATCCACATATAGAGAAGAAAGGAAATCATTAGAGAATACTCTATGTTTCTTCATCTATATTGATTAGTTTGATTCTAGGTTTTCATACTCACATCTTGAGTTGAATCAAACTAATGAATACTTAGATGGTATTTCCGATCTATCTTTGATCTAAGTATTCGGCGGATCATCACCACCCAAAAACAACGATTTACCCCAAAAATCGGCGCGTGGATTCGCGTGTCCTTGTGGATTCAAGGTTCAACCGCTCTCGTGGATTCGGAGCGAGGCACGTTCGTGGATTCGAAGGGTGCTATTGGGTGAAGACCGTGGATTCGGTCGGACGTCGTGGATTCGACGTTGGACGCCGTGGATTCGGCGTTGGGCGCAGATCGTGGATTCGAGAAGCGTCGCGGAGCGAGCGGAGAAGATCCTCTAGGAGCGTATGGAAAAGGTTGAGTCGTAATTGTGTACGGTAAATCACCTTGTACGTGTTTTAATTCTAGTGGATTTCTGCCGTGTTATCGGTCCCGTGGTTTTTTACTCCGGTGATGGAGTTTTCCACGTAAAAATCTTGCGTATTATTTTTTATTTCCGCATTGGGTTTTTATCGCAACGATTTTTGAGTGTTTATACGTTTACACCTATTCACCCCCCTCTAGGTGTTTTTTCCCCTATTTAGATCCTTATTACATATAACCCAACATTTGTTTCACTTGCAATCCAAGAAAGTATGTCAGTTCGCCCATCATAGACATCTCAAATTTGCTTTCCATGGTTTCTGCGAATTTAGAAGCTTCATTATCCTTTGTTGCTCCAAATACAATGTCATCGACATAGATTTGTGCAACAATGAAGTTATCCTGATGATGCTTCACAAAGAGAGTCCGATCTGCTCCCCCTCGAGTATAGCCCTTTTCCAAAAGGTGCTTTGTCAACCTTTCGTACCACGCTCGCGGTGCTTGTTTTAAACCGTAAAGAGCCTTTTTCAAACGAAAAACATGGTTAGGTTGTTTATGGTCTACAAAACCTTTCGGTTGAGCCACATAAACATCCTCATTTAAAAACCCATTTAAAAACGCGCTCTTAACGTCCGTTTGAAAGAGTTTTATTTTAAAGTGACAAGCAATAGCGAATAAGATACGAATGGACTCGAGTCTAGCTACAGGGGCGAAAGTTTCATCAAAGTCTATACCTTCTATTTGAGAGTAGCCTTGAGCAACTAGACGTGCTTTGTTCCTGATGATGGTACCATCCTCATTTTTCTTATTCTTGAAAATCCATTTAGTACCAATCACTTTGTGTTGCATCGGAGGCTTCGTTAATTCCCAGACTTTGTTTCGTTCAAACTGATGGAGCTCTTCCTGCATTGCTTCAATCCAGTAGTCATCCTGAAGAGCTTCATCGACGTTCTTTGGTTCGATTAAGGAAACGTAACAAGCGAATCCACAAACCAACTGTCTCCGAGTTCTGACTCCATCTTGTGGGTCTCCAATAATGTTTGATTCAGGATGATCCTTGGAGATGCGTAACGTTTGAGGTAATGGAGTACTCGGAGGTACATGAGATGATTCCTGCACATCAGATAAACTTGAAGAACCATTAGATGCATCATTAATATTGGAAGTATTATCATGAGAAGATGCATTTACAGGAGTATCATCATCAAGAGAGATATCAGGTGTAGTTTTATCAGATACAAAGTGGAAAGCTTCGTCTACTTTAACATTTATGGATTCTACAATCGTTTTAGATTCCAAGTTAAATACCCGATATGCTCTACTATTTGTAGAATAACCCATGAAAATCCCTTCGTCACTTCGAGAGTCAAATTTTCCAAGATTTTCGCGGTCACGTAAAATGTAACACCGACTCCCAAAGATACGAAAATATTTGATGTTTGGTTTTCTACAAAACCATAGTTCATATGGTGTATTTAAAGTTGCCGGTCGCAAATAAACTCGATTAATAACATAGATTGCAGTGTTCACAGCTTCAGCCCAAAAATATAACGGTAAATTCCGGCTATGAAGCATAACACGTGCCATCTCTTGTACAATCCTGTTTTTGCGCTCGACTACACCATTCTGTTGAGGTGTATAGGGTGCTGAGAATTCATGTTTAATGCCATTGGAAGTGCAAAAATCAATGAATTTAGAATTTATGAATTCTCCACCTCTATCACTTCTAACACGAATGATCTTTTCATTCTTTTCAATCATAATACGAAGGCAAATCTCGTGAAAAGAATCAAAAGTATCATCTTTCTCTTTTAAAAATGCTACCCATGAGTATCTAGAGAAATCATCAACCAATAAGAAAACATACCATTTACCTCCCAAGGATGGTTGACGTGTCGGCCCCATAAGATCCATATGCAATAATTCTAAGGGCAGATTAGTACCAACGTGGTTCAAGTTCTTGTGTGCAGTCCTGGATTGTTTTCCCTTTTGACATCCACCACACACAATGTTTTGTTTAAGTGAAAGTTTTGGAACCCCCTTGACCACGTCTTTGTTTGAAATTCTAGCAAGTTCCTTAAAATTTATGTGACCTAGCCTTTCATGCCAAAGTGTTTCATTATTCAAAGAGGCTAAGTTACAATTTTCAGAAATTTTATTGGGAACAACATAACAATTGTTTTCAGATCTAACCCCCTTTAAAAAAAAAACATGGTCCTTATCAGTTACAATGCATTCAACAGATGAAAAATTAACTGAAAAACCATTGACACAAAGTTGACTGATACTTATGAGGTTAGTCTTAAGGCCATCAACAAATAACACATTATTCAGAATCGGGCCATCTGGAATAGCTACTGTTCCTTTTCCAACAATTTTGGAAGACTGACCGTCTCCGAAAACTACAAGTCCTCCGGAGATTTTCTCAAAATTTTGAAAGCAGTTTTTGTCACCGGTCATGTGACGGGAACAACTGCTATCCAGATACCAAGACGAATTATCATATGCATGCAAAGAAATATTTGTAACAAGACAAGGGAAGATTTCAACTTTGCGTACCCAAACCTTCGAGTTTTGGTGTACGTCGGAAATGATTGTGAAGTTGATACCTTTGGTGAAAGCGTCTTGTTTGATCCATCGCTTTTCCTTGACGTCGTCGTCTTGTTTGATGAACTACCGAGGCTCTTTTCCTTCGAATAATTTGCATTTGATTTCCGAGGAATCACCCTTTTGGTAGTCGTTGCAAGAAGTGCTTGAGTTGAGCGTTTGGCTCCCATCTTGCAATTTCTCCTTATGTGCCCTGCAATACCACAACGAAAACATACCTTGGTGCTTGACGATTCCGAAGAGGGGGAAGTAGGTTTGTTGTCGTTGTTTGTCATCAATTCCGGTGTCGGAGGAGGAGATACTGACTGGGGCACAAAGACTGTCCCAACCGAACTAAAATTGTCTTCAGTTCGATTGTATCCGAGGCCGAATTTGTTTGATTGACCAAGACCAAGAAGCTTATCCAACTTACTCCTTCCTGATGAAAATCGCTGTACGTCATCCTTGAGTTGGAGAATGGTCTCTGTCATTTCCAATTTTTCCTGTCGAGCCTCACCGTTGAGCTTCAAGAAGTAATTCGCTTTGTTCACCATATCTACATAATTCTTCTCGAATTGCTCATTGGACTCTTGAAGGGAAACATTTATTTTAATCATATTATCCCTTTCCACTTCAAGAGCGTTTGAGAGAGAAGATGCCCTTTTTGCTTCTTCTTCGAGATCCTGCAATCTCCCTCTCAAACTCTTGTTTTGCTTTGCCAGTTTCTTTGAATCCCTCAAAAGCTTATGGTAGGCAAGAGCAAAGTCTTCACCTTCTGAATTATCCGATTCATCGTCCGTTGCAATTTTTTTAACAGTGGAGTTGGACAATGACTCGGATGTACTAGCCATTAAGCACATGAAGGGTGAAGATGTGGACGCGTGGAACGCCGTTGCGTTATCTTCTTCATCACTTGACGATGACTCATTTGACGATGAGGTGTCATCCCAAGTGACGGCTTGCATCGCTTTCTTCTTTGACGGATTCTTATTGGGACACTCCGTTGAGATATGGCCGTACCCTCGGCACTTGAAGCATTGGACTTGTCCTTCTGAGCTTTTCTTATCCTTAGAAAAACCCTCTTGCTTTCTTGGTTTGAAACTTGAAGAACCTTTGCCTTTCTTCGACTTTACGAAGGATGGAGTTTTGCTTGAGTTACCCCTTCGAAAGTTTCGGCGAAATCTTCTTGTCAAGAGAGCGAGCTGCTTCTCAAAGTCCTCCATAGATAGGTTTTCGTCAACGTCTGAGGAGGATGAATCCGCGTCTTCTTCTTTTGTTGTTTTCAATCCTAAACCTGAAGACTTAGAAGAGGATGCTTTTCCAGAAGAATAGTTAGTAGGAAATGTCATTTCATAAGTTTGTAATGAGCCAACTAATTCTTCTACACGGATTTCGTCCGGGTGTTTAATAGTTTCAATGGCCGTAACCTCGGATTGAAATCTTTCAGGAAGAGTTCTTAATATTTTTCTTACAATTTTAAATTCTGGAATCTTCTATCCCAAGTTAGCACATGAGTTTATGATGTCTTGCAATCGTGTGTAATAGTCTGTGAAAGATTCATTTTCTGCCATGAAAATAGAGTCAAACTTGCTCGTAAGCATTTGCAATTTATGAATCTTCACAAGGTTAGTTCCCACATGTGTAACTTGAAGAACATCCCAGATTTCTTTCGCAGTCTCACATGCCGAGACGCGAGAGAACTCAGTTTGAGACAAAGCATTAAATAGAGCATTAATCCCTTTGCCATTGTAAGAAGAAAAATCTATCTCTTCCTTGGTCCATTTCGACCTAGGTTTGATGGTGCGAACATCAGCAATAATTTCAGTTGGATTAGACCATCCTAATTCAATTGATTGCCACACCCGTTCGTCGATGGAAATTAAAAAGGCTTTCATCCGTACTTTCCAGTACGCATAATTTGTTCCATCGAAGAACGGAGGTCTGTTGATGTTTCCACCTTCAACCATTGTTTACAACCCTATTCCCGCTCCGATACCACTTGTTGGGTTATGAATAATTGGATCTAAATAGGGGAAAAAACACCTAGAGGGGGGTGAATAGGTGTAAACAATAAACACTCAAAAATCTTTGCGATATAAAACCCAATGCGGAAAAATAAATAACACGCAGAGATTTTTACGTGGAAAACTCCAAACCGGAGTAAAAAACCACGGGACCGATAACACGGTGAAATCCACTAGAATTATAACACGTACAAAGGTGATATACCGTACTCACAGACGACTCAACCTTTTTCCATACGCTCCTAGTTGATCTTCTCCGCTCGCTCCGCAACGCTTCTCGAATCCACGATCTCCGTCCAACGCCGAATCCACGGCGTCCAACGTCGAGTCCACGACGTCCGACCGAATCCACGGTCTTCACCCAGTAGCACGTCTCGAATCCACGAACGTACCTCGCTCCGAATCCACGAGAGCGGTAGCACCTTGAATCCACAAGGCCACGCGAGTCCACGCGCCGATTTTGGGGAAATCGTTGTTTTTGGGTGGTGATGATCCGCCGAATACTTAGATTAGAAATAGATCGGAAATACCATCTAAGTATTCATTAATTTGATTCTATTTAAAATCTGAGTTTTGAAAACCTAGAATCAAATTAATAATATAGATGAAGAAACATAGAATTAAATCTAGTATTTCCTTTCTTCTCTATATGTGGATTTTTCTATTTCGGTCGTATTATTTCCATTCCCTAAAAGATGAATCATAGGGTCTATTTATAGGTTAGAAACCGTTGGAAGAGGATAAGAATCAAAAAATAACTTTTTTTGGGATTTTTCAGGACGACGATCCGGATCGGATTTTGGCGATCCAGATTGCAGTAACTAGACAGACAGTTTCCTGAAAAACAAAGGTTCGGGATCCGGATCGAAGTGCCTGATCCGGATCGTTCATACAATTCACCAAACACCAATGTTCGGGATCCGGATTGAAATGCCTGATCCGGATCGTTCATATATTTCGGTAAGAACCAGTGTTCGGGATCCGGATCAGAAGAGGCTTGGAACCCGATTGAATTTGCGTATGAACTAACACCCTTCGGGATCCGGATCGAAGTGTCTGATCCGGATCCTGAACATGTCCCATGTCCAGTTTTTGATTTTTATGCAATTAAAAATTCATCCAAGTGTTTCTGCACTATAAGAAGTATTCGGATCACCAAAGATAATTAGTTAAACATACCTGATCCTTTTGAATTCTTCTTTCTTGAGATTGAGTTATATGATCCAACCTTCTTTATCTTCAATCTTCAAGACTTAACCGAATTCACGAAATACGCCAACTCAAATTCCATAACAGGGCCCACAAGAACTTGGCCCCACGTCAGCCAAAGCGGCCCCATCCCAAGGAGGGGAGAGAGGGGAGCATCAACAGGAGCATCCGCAGACAGTTGACCGCCCGCGTCTCAGGAAGGGCCCCCCGGTTCAGGCAAGGACGGTACGGGGTCGTCAGACCCGCTGCCACACAGAGCTCCATCCGCAGTAGGCAGAAGCGCGGGAAAGTTAGACGGATACAAAATCGAAACCAAGTCCCGGACCGGCCGCCACTCCCGGGTGCGGCGGCACTGCTCCGAGGATTGCCTGCTAGCGACTGCCGGCATCCCTTCCCTGAAGCGGGGAAAGATCGTCGACGTCCCAGCGTTGGTGCGGGCGACAGAAAAGCCCGAACAGCGGATGAAGTCCTCCTGGGCCTCCGCCGATTCCGGACCCAAATGACTATCAAGAGCTTCACCAAGGAGGATGGGGTTAGCGTCCACCCATGACTCGATCTCAACCGGAATGGAGAAACGCCTGTCTTCCACAGTAAGGAAAAGGGTCTCAGGGATGATCCTAACATGTTGACAACGAATTTTGACCCTGTGGAATGACACATTTGTCAAGCTCAGGCTAGCCTCATCCTCTTCCCAGACCGCTCCGAAGCCAGTGACAGCAGCTGCGACGTCATCCTTGTTCCAGCAAAGAATCGGCCAGTGATGCAGCCGAATCCAGACCATGTGGAGTAGATGGCCCCTCTCGTACTCCCCCGTCTCCACCCAGTTCGAAAAACAGAAGCTATGATCTTCCAGCCGGAGGGGGCTGCGGGCGATGGCCGACTCCCGCGCCACCCAGCTGGGGAAGAAAACCGCGAACCCCTGAGCACCGGAAGAAGCCACCCTGTAGTCGACGCGAGTGCCTCCAAATCTGCTCGCCAGACCACGCGATAGGACCGCCTCGGCATCCGCCGGCTTCGGGTCAAGTGCATTGACCAGCGCCACACAGCCTGAGAGAGCAGGCTGGCCAGAAGGCGTAGGTTTGCAGGAAAGGAAAGCAGCTCCGGAGCGAGGGCGACCCGAGGCGTGACCACCATCCATGGCGTAGCGGGGGGGATCGGCCCTGGCGCTACAAAACCTGGCAGCGTGCCCGATACGCATGCAAAGGAGGCAGCGTCTCGGCTCCCGGCAGTGCGCGGCGAGGTGGCCCCTCTCAAAACACCTGAAACAGCGCCCTCTGAGGGAAGGGTTGAGAAGGAACTTAGGTGGGAGGCGAGGAAGGGGCAGGTCTGGTGGGGTTCAAAGGGCGGAAAGAGGAAAGAACCGCATCTTTAAAGGAAAAGTGGGGCCGGACAAGAGGGCCCCTAGGAAGGGGGGAAGGACAAGAGACGCGGGAAGGAGGGCCACGACGATGGGAGAGGGGGTAACGAAGGTCGCGGGAGTGGGGCCAGCACGAGGCTCTCTCCATCGCCAAATTTCTATTCTATCGTTCCTAAAAAATATTAGATAGTAAAATTAAATTTTGAAAGATTAGATAACCGATTTAAAATGAATTATATTTCAGGCAAGTTTTATATATTATTACCAAAAAAAAAAAATTCCAATTCTCTGCATACACAGAAATATTTTACAAACAAAATTGATCTCAGTACTGATTAGTAGTGGAATTAATCCATGCGGTCCAAATAATGTACTTTTCGCTGCCTCATGCGCAAAAAACTTTTATAGCCTGGCCGGCAATCGCATTTCTCATTATAGCAGTAGGTTTTATTGTATTGTGTTAATAATATGTTTTCTAAACCTCTGTAGGTTTCGTTGTACCGTGTTAAAAACACGTTTTCCTACCTCCATACACGGTAAATTTCCGCTCTTGAGGGCAATCCTGTTGCTCATCAGCAGTAAAATTCAGACATGCCGTTCATATAATATATTTCCTACACTTCATGTGCCGAAAATTCTTGTGCTGGGAGGCAATCCAGTTTGCACATTAGTGGCATAAATTCTTGCATACAGGGCATAGGCATCCCATGCCCATTTTAGAATTTCTATCCTTCTATTCTTTAATATTGTTAAAAGGGATTTTTTTTTTTTTTACATTTTATTACTACTAAAAAATTTAAAATATATATTTCTCAATACTCAAAATACTCATCTAAAATTTAAACTCATTAGTAAACTTTAAAGTGAAAAGTGTCACATACACTGAGACCGTCAATTGAGCCCACTCAAATAGACCAGCCAAATGGGCAAAATTTCTCTTACCCAAATGAAATGTAACTATACATCAATCTTTGCAATGGAGTATAATAAAGTATCAGTGAATACTAGAAACTAGCCATTGCAACTTTAAATTTAAGTTTACAATAGTTTTTTCTCTTTTCCAAAATATCACAATTCTCTTAATGTTCATACAAAAGGGTAATGTAAGACCTGGCCTTTCCTTGACCCTTCCCGTTATCCCTTTTCTTATGACTGTCCGACTATGGGACAATTTTTGGTGTTTTTCCGGAAAGTCCGTCGGGGCTCGCGGACATTTTTAGGCGGAAGAGCTCGCGAAACGGAGAACGGGGACGCGATCGGTTTCGGATTCCGACTTCCGGTTCTCCCAGAATAAAATTTTGAAGTTCGGACCCCTTTTAGGCGCCCCGGGATCCGTGCGACCGATCGGCACGTTTCTCGGGGTAACTCTAATCGCCGGATCTGTTCCTATTATTTCTTTAAATCCTTTTGAGAACCTGAGGGTTTTAGGTTTTCCCTCTTAGGTTCCTTCGTTCGGCGGCTAGGGTTTTTTTTAAGAGACGCTACGAGAGAGAAAAAGGGAAAACGGGACCCAACCCCTTTTTCGCTCTTGTTACGACCGACGGCGGGGACGGAGGTTTTCTTGCTCGCGGGATCAACCGGGCAACGATAGGATGATCCTCTTCTTCTCTTTTCCCGGCGGATCGAAGGTGTGTTTTTCCGTTAGGTTTTTGTTTTGCATTTCGGGGTGGAGTTTTCGCGGAGAGGGTCGCCGCCGCCGCCGCCGCCGGGCCGGCCGGAGGCGGGGCGCCGCGCGGCAGGAGCGCCGCGCGGGCACCACCCGCAGGCGGGCACCGCGCGGGCACATGCCGCGTGGGCCGCCTGCAGGCGGGGCACCGCGCGGCAGGCGCGCCGCGCGGGCACCGCCCGCAGGCGGGCACCGCGCGGGCACCGCCCGCAGGCGGGCACCGTGCGGGCAGATGCCGCGCGGGCCGCCTGCAGGCGGGGCACCGCGCGGCAGGGGCCCCGCGCGGGCACCACCCGCAGGTGGGCACCGCGCGGACAGGTGCCGCGCGGACAGATGCCGCGCGGGCCGCCTGCAGGCGGGGCACCGAGTGGCAGGGGCGCCGCGCGGGCACCGCCCGCAGGCGGGCACCGCGCGGACAGATGCCGCTCGGGCCGCCTGCAGGCGGGGCACCGCGCGGCAGGCGCGCCGCTCGGGCACCGCCCGTAGGCGGGCACCGCGCGGGCAGGTGCCACGCGGGCCGCCTGAAGGCGGGGCACCGCGCGGCAGGGGCGCCGCGCGGGCACGGCCCATAGGCGGGCACCGCGCGGACAGGTGCCGCGCGGACCGCCTGCAGGCGGGGCTTCGCGCGGCATGCGCGCCGTGCGGGCGCTGCCTGCACGAGGCTGCCGCGCGGGCTGGGGCCGCGCAGGCCGCCTGCAGGCTGCACGCCGCACGGCAAGCGCGCCGCAAGGATCCGTGTCGGGTCGGGGCCGCGCGGGGAGGAGGCTGTCCGTAGGCCAAGCGCGCGCCGCACGGGTCGGTGCTGTACGGGGAACTCCGCCGCGCGAAGCCCGAAGTTCGCGGCAGTCGTCCTTTCGGCCTAGAGTCAGCGTCTGGGGTTTCGAGTCCCTTAGTTTTGACATGCTTTTGTTCCTCAGGAGTGCGAGACGCTACAGGGAATGTTACGGAATTTGAGTTGGCGTAATTTTGCGAAAGGTTCAAGTCTTGAAGATTGAAGGTGAAGAAGGTTGGATCATTTAACTCAATCTCAAGAAAGAAGAATTCAAAAGGATCAAGTATGTTTAATTAAAGATTTTTGGTGATCCGAATACTTCTTGTAGTGTAGAAACACCTGGAAGAATTTTTCATTGCATAAAAATCAAAAACTGGACATGGGACATGTTCAGGATCCGGATCAGACATTCCAATCCGGATCCCGAAGGGTGTTCGTTCATACACTAGTTCAATCCGGATCGCAGCATCTCATGATCCGGATCCCGAACACTAGTTTTACCTTTTTACTTGCACGATCCGGATCAGGATTTGCAATCCGGATCCCGAACGTTGATGTTTGGTGAAACTGTATGAACGATCCGGATCAGCCATTTCGATCCGGATCCCGAACTATTGATTTTCTGGAAACCGTCTTTCTTGCTACTGCAATCCGGATCGCCGAAATCCGATCCGGATCGCCGTCCGTAAAATTTCCAGAAATGGTAGGTTTTTGATTCTTATCTCCTTCCTAGGGTTTCTAACCTATAAATAGACCCTATGTTTCTTTTTCTAGGGTTAAGGAAAATAGCCGTCATAATCAAATATCATCTTATACGGCCTAAGATCCACATATAGAGAAGAAAGGAAATACTAGATCTAATTCTATGTTTCTTCATCTATAGTTGATTGATTTGATTCTAGGTTTTCATACTCATATTTTGAGTTGAATCAAATCAATGAATACTTAGTTGGTATTTCCGATCTATCTTTGATCTAAGTATTCGGCGGATCATCACCACCCAAAAAACAACGATTTCCCAAAATCGGCGCGTGGATTCGCGTGTCCTTGTGGATTCAAGGTTCAACCGCTCTCGTGGATTCGGAGCGAGGTACGTTCGTGGATTCGAAGCGTGCTACTGGGTGAAGACCGTGGATTCGGTCGGACGTCGTGGACTCGACGTTGGACGCCGTGGATTCGGCGTTGGACGCAGATCGTGGATTCGAGAAGCGTCGTGGAGCGAGCGGAGAAGATCCTCTAAGAGCGTATGGAAAAGGTTGAGTCGTAAGTGTGTATGGTAAATCACCTTGTACATGTTTTAATTCTAGTGGATTTCGCCGTGTTATCGGTCCCGTGGTTTTTTTACTCTGGTTTGGAGTTTTTCCACGTAAAAATCTTGCGTGTTCATTTATTTTTCCGCATTGGGTTTTATTGCGCAATGATTTTTTGAGTCTTTATTGTTTACACCTGTTCACCCCCCTCTAGGTGTTTTTTTCCCTATTTAGATCTATATTACATATAACCCAACAAGTGGTATCAGAGCGGGAATAGGGTTGTAAACAATGGTTGAAGGTGGAAACATCAACAGACCCTCATTCTTCGATGGAACAAATTATGCGTACTGGAAAGTACGGATGAAAGGCTTTTTAATTTCCATCGACGAACGGGTGTGGCAATCAATTGAATTAGGATGGTCTAATCCAACTGAATTTATTGGTGATGTTCGCACCATCAAACCTAGGTCGAAATGGACCAAGGAAGAGTTAGATTCATCTTCTTACAATGGCAAGGGAATTAATGCTATTTTTAATGCCTTATCTCAAACTGAATTCTCTGGCGTCTCGGCATGTGAGACTGCGAAAGAAATCTGGGATGTTCTTCAGGTTACACATGAGGGAACTTACCTCGTGAAGATTCAAAAGCTGCAAATGCTTATGAGCAGATTTGACTCCATTTTTATGGCAGAAAATGAATCTTTCACGGACTACTATACACGATTGCAAGACATCGTAAATTCATGTGCTAACTTGGGAGAGAAGATTCCATAATTTAAAGTTGTAAGAAAGATCTTAAGAACTCTTCCAGAACGATTTCGCCCAAAGGTTACAGCCATTGAAACTATTAAACACCCGGACGAAATACGTGTAGAAGAACTAGTTGGTTCATTACAAACTTATGAAATGACATTTACTACTAACTTTTCTTCGGGAAAAGCATCCTCTTCTAAGTCTTCAGGTTATGCGTTGAAAACAACTAAGAAGAAGACGCGGATACATCCTCCTCAGACGATGACGAGAACCTTTCTATGGAGGACTTTGAGAAGTAACTCGCTCTCTTGACAAGGAAGTTTCGCCGCAACTTTCGAAGGGGTAATTCAAGTAAATCTCCATCCTTCGGAAAGTCGAAGAAAGGCAAGGGTACTTCAAGTTACAAGTCAAGAAAGCAAGAGAACTTCTCAAAGGATAAGAAAAGTTCAGAGGGACAAGTCCAATGCTTCAAGTGCCGAGGATACGGCCATATCTCAACGGAGTGTCCAACTAAGAATCCGTCAAAGAAGAAAGTGATGCAAGCCGTCACTTGGGATGACAACTCAACGTCAAATGAGTCATCCTCAAGTGATGAAGAAGAAAGCGCAACGGCATTCCACGCGTCCACATCTTCACCCTTCATGTGCTTAATGGCAAGTATATCCGACCCGCTGTCCAACTCCACTGTTGAAAAGAATGCAATGGACAATGAATCGGATGATTCGGAAGGTGAAGATTTTGCTTTAGCCCACAGACTTTTACGGGATTCAAAGAAACCGGCTAAGCAAAACAAGGGGTTGAGAGGGAGATTGCAGGATCTCGAAGAAGAAGTAAAAAGGGTAACTTCTCTCTCGACCGATCTTGAAGTGGAAAGGGATAATTTGATAAAAGCAAATGTTTCCCTTCAAGAGTCCAATGAGCAACTCGAGAAGAATTATATAGATATGGTGAACAAAGCGAATTACTTCTTGAAGCTCTATGGCGAGGCCCGACAGGAAAAATTGGAAATGACAGAGACCATTTTCCAACTCAAGGATGACTTACAGCAATTTTCTTCTGGAAGGAGTAAGTTGGATAAACTTCTTGGTCTTGGTCAAACAAACAAGTTCGGCCTCGGATACAATCGAACTGAAGACAATTTTAGTTCGGTTGGGACAGTCTTTGTGCCTCAGTCGTGTTGGGTCGTATATAATACGGATCTAAATAGGGGAAGAAACACCTAGAGGGGGGTGAATAGGTGTAAACGTATAAACACTCCAAAAATCGTTGCGATAAAACCCAATGCGGAAAATAAAATAACACGCAAGATTTTTACGTGGAAAACTCCATCACCGGAGTAAAAAACCACGGGACCGATAACACGGCAGAAATCCACTAGAATTAAAACACGTACAAGGTGATTTACCGTACACACTTACGACTCAACCTTTTCCATACGCTCCTAGAGGATCTTCTCCGCTCGCTCCAGACGCTTCTCGAATCCACGATCTGCGCCCAACGCCGAATCCACGGCGTCCAACGTCGAATCCACGACGTCCGACCGAATCCACGGTCTTCACCCAATAGCACCGTTCGAATCCACGAACGTGCCTCGCTCCGAATCCACGAGAGCGATTGAACCTTGAATCCACAAGGACACGCGAATCCACGCGCCGATTTTTGGGGTAAATCGTTGTTTTTGGGTGGTGATGATCCGCCGAATACTTAGATCAAAGATAGATCGGAAATACCATCTAAGTATTCATTAGTTTGATTCAACTCAAGATGTGAGTATGAAAACCTAGAATCAAACTAATCAATATAGATGAAGAAACATAGAGTATTCTCTAATGATTTCCTTTCTTCTCTATATGTGGATCTATAGCCGTATAAGATGATACAAGAAAATGACGGCTATGTGGATTCACCCTAGAAAAGGAGTCATAGGGTGTATTTATAGGTTAGAAACCCTAGGAAGGAGATAAGAATCAAAAACCTGCCATTTCTGGATATTTACGGACGGCGATCCGGATCGTGATAACTAGGATCCGGATCGTCATAACAAAACAGCCAATTCCAGAAAAACGAAGGTTCGGGATCCGGATCATGTGACTACGATCCGGATCGTTCATACAGTTCACCAAACATCAACGTTCGGGATCCGGATTGCGAAGCAAGATCCGGATCGTTCAAGGTAGATGGTAAACTCAACGTTCGGGATCCGGATCAAGAGACTACGATCCGGATTGCGACGATGTATGAACGAACCACCTTCGGGATCCGGATCGAACAACCTGATCCGGATCCTGAACATGTCCCAAGTCCAGTTTTTGATTTTTATGCAATGAAAGATTCTTCCAAGTGTTTCTACACTACATGTGAGGACCTGGATCCCCACGTCGAGATTACTGGATCATCTACAGCTCCCGGAGGCCTATGTGGCGTGTTGGTGGTATTTGTGCCCCAATTGGACATTAGTGTTGGGCTCAGTGTGTTTAATGGATCACGTGGGTGATCATTGGACTCCGTCGGATCGTTAGAAGTGGTTTCGCGCGCCAAGGATATTTAAATTGGACTCAGTGCGAAGTTTGGACCAAGGATTACCTTTCCGGATGCCTTCGGCAAATTTTGGAGTTGGAATTTGGCGAAATGGACATCAAATTCGGATTCAGCGCGCGAAAACGGTTAAAACGGACTACCCACTTGTCATTTTTGAGCACCGGACACTGTTCACGCCGGAACAGTGTTTCCGGCGGCGGCGGTAGCGGCGGAACGGCCGCAGGCAGCGCGGCGGACGGAGGCGCGGGCCGCCCGGTCCACGCGGCAGGCGTGCGCCGGGGGCTGGACGCGTGGCGGCTCGGGAGTGGGCCGGTCCGCGGGGCGCGGTCTACGGGGGAGTGCGGGGCGCACGGTGGACCGGGGTTGACACGTGGCATCATCCTAGAGGTGGGTTCACAGCGGTTGGTCTACGCAGTTTTCGGGATGGCTTGTGGTTTACGGTGCACCGGGCTGGGACACGTGGCAGGTTTGTATTGGTTCGGTCCACACGATTTCGTGCACCGGGTTCACTAGGCAGTGGCTTGACACGTGGCGTTCTCCGATTGGTGGGTCTACTGTGCGCGGCAGGGTGGCAGGCGGCGGCGTCAGGCGCACGTGGGCGCGGTCGGGCGGACTCCCGCGCTTGGGGAGGACACGTGTCGGCGTCTGGGGGGCGCGACGTGTCGCGCGGGGAGCGGCTGGGGTTGCTGTCCGCTGTTTGGCGGGCGACGTGGCGGCCCAGGAGGGATTCGGGCGGCTACAGTGTTCGGGCGCGGGGATTTCGGGCTGCTACAGTGCGCGCCCGAAAGTTCCCAGCGCCCGGAAATCCGGACATATCCGGTATTTTCCAATTGTTTCCTGCAGCCTATAAAAGGCGATCGAGCTCCCTTTCATCCCTTTTTTTGCCATTTCCGAGCCTCATCTCGCCTGGGTGTCTTCAACAAAGATGATCCCCGAGTTTGGATGCATCTTTCTGCAAAGTTTTGGGATTTTTGGTGGCACGCTTATCGAGGTTTCTATTTTTACGGCGCGGCGCGACGCTCGTTCGTTTGTGGTCTTCTTCGTCGCGTTTTGGTGCGAGGACTCCCCCGGCCTACCCCGAGCACCTTTTTCAGTGATTCTTGCGCCGTTGGCTTCACGACAGGTAGGGCTATGTTTCCCATGTTTACTGGTTTTTCCCATTCCGAGTTTTTCATGGGTCTTTCGGATCATCTTGTAACCCCTTTTTCTGGGCGGAGTTCTGGGACAGCGGAGCAGTGTTTTGGTGATATCTTCGCGCACAGGCATCGGATTGGGGCGATTCAAGAGGCGATTTGCATCTACACATCACGAGGAATATGCCCAAATTTTCTTGGAATTTTCTGAATATTTCTCGAAGGTGAAGATTATCTGTGAACAGTAATTGTTGCTACAGTTTTTGAGTGTAGTTTGATTCGGGGTGGTTCCCTTGTCGGAATTGTTTCTCAGTGTAGGAAGCTCAGAATTGGACGTGCAGGTACTCGTTTCGAAGGTATCGACGCGAGGATTACTGTGGTATTTTTATTGGATTTTTCTGGGCACTTGCAGCAGGTGAAATATGCGCGGCTTTGGGACTGATTTTCAGATTGCGTATGTTTGGTTGATTTGGAATAAAAGTGTAATGTTGAGCGTTATTGTTGTGCCCAGGGGTGTTTTTAGCTGTTTGAAGCCGAGGCTTGCGCGACTTGTACCGTGGGTGTTATGTTGGCAGATTTTGGACCGCGGGCGTCTACCCACTTCACCGACTTCAGGTTTGCCTTGGGTTAAGCGCTTCAGGTGGGTGAGCTTATTATCAGTATTTGTTTAAGGCAATGTTTATGTTGTGGCAAGTATAAGTCCACTTGTGGGGATGTCACCCCTCTATGACTGATGCATGCATGTGTAGGGTACATAGTTTATATTGGTAAGTAGGTAAGCTTGTTATTGATATTGGTATAAATGATTGCAAGAATAGTATTTATGAGGTATACTGAGGACTTGCATGACTTGGACATCTGTGTGATGACTAGTGTAAGCTTACCTAGGATAATGTTACCCTATGAAATTATATAACATGCCATGTTAGCACATAGCCTTTCTTGTGGTTGGATTATGATTTGGGACAGGATTTCGTAGCTATGTGCGGATTTATACTCTGAGGAGTTATTATGATCATTCTATTAATGAACTCTGAGTTGTGGACAGTTTTAGTTTGAGATTCCGGCATGTTGCTTATTCCTACAGGAACTATTATTATGCTTTACCCCCTTTTATTTCCTTGAGGACAATTGCATGCTTGTATGGTCATGTAGTTAGGCCATCTTTTACTGCTGCACTACTTATTGGAACTTGACTTAGGAGAAACCATGCTTTTCCTTTCTCCTTCTTGTTAGTCAGGTGGTCAGTGCTGCTCGGGTTCGAGCAGGGGTCTGGATAGGGTAGTCAGGACTTCGTGTCTGGGACAGGTTGGTTTAGTTGTGGGGCTTTGCGGCAACCGCGGATATTGGGCGGTTGACCGGATGTTTCTCTATGCACCTGATTGGGTATCAGTTTTACTTAGTGGATGGAGTTTCCCACTTATCGTTTAGCTGCATCCGACTGAGGTCGGGTCTTTCTTTAGTGGTTGAGTTTTTCCACTTTGATCTGATTGATGATCAAGTCCTGCTGTTTCGAGATACTGTTGATGTTGATGACAGAGATGCTTTACTCGTGTGGGTAGCTCCCCTCGAGTGCCGCTCCGGAGTAGGCTTCCGACCGTGTTGGGTTCCGGTCAGACCGTGTTGGGTTCCGGTGAGACCGTGTCGGGTGCCGGTCAGACCGTGTTGGGTTCCGGTCATTTGGACAGAGCAGGCAGTGCCGGGTTTTATACCGGTTCATTCGATTGAGTTTATTTCGGTCAAATACTTTTATGGTTACACTCGTGCCTGGGGGCCGAGTGCAGACTGGTAGTTGAGTTTAGATCAGTGTCGGTATTGTTGAGAGCCGTCTGGTTGACGGTGGTCCCGAGTTGTTGCGAGTACTTTGACCGCTGTGTGAGAGGTTAAGCATCTTGATTCTACCCGTTCTGAGAGAGAGAGCGTGGACTTTGACCATAGCCTGCATGATCCTCTACTCGATAGCGAGCTAGTCCGTTTGGACGCCCTACGTAATTCCTGCCCGTCCTTGGGAGGTGGTTGTAGGTGGATGCAGGTTGACTGGACCAGATGTGGCAGTCAGCTCGATTGGGTCGTTGGTGCACTTTATGTGCTAGTGGTTGCATACCACTGTTTGGTTCTCCCCTTTTAGCCTTTAGTTAGGGGCAGGGTAGCTGTGAGAGTTTTCAGCTTACTCATTTCAGTCTTATGACTTGGGTTAATTTTTGTCTCTTGAGGACTTGGTGGGCAGACCGTCGGGTCTGGCGGTGGTACCCACTGAGAACTCCCGTTTTGGAGTAGTTCTCACACCCTTTGGGGGTTTTTCCTCCTTTTTCTCCTCTCCTTTGTTTTGCAGAGTCTTAGCAGGTGTTGCCGACTCTGCGGTTGTTGATCGTGGCGAGGGAGTCGCGAGCTAGATCCCTACCCGGCGTTGGAGAGTAGCGGTACCCTTCTGAGGAGATCATCAGTAGATTAGCTGTTTCTTTTTCCCCTTTTGAGAGACTATTGTTGTGAGGATATTTTGTATTGAGAGACTGTACACTGTTGTTTATATATTGGAGTTACCTCCCGGTTGGGTTTAGAGCTTGTACTCGAGGATTTGTATTATTATTATTTTGGGAGGCAGACAGTGTTGTTTATTTCCAGTTGTACAGTGATTGATTTTAGTTACAGCAGATTTTGTTATTTATAGCTCTGATATCTGTTTAGTTATAGAACTTTTCTTGCAGGTAGGACGCTTCGCCTATGCAGGTTGGCATAGGTGGCGGATCTGTTTGGCGGGCCCGGGTCGCAGTTTCGACCCCGGGGCGTGACAGATTAGAGTGGTATCAGAGCCTAGGTTGTAGGTCATGGTGGACTTAGAAACCCTAGGCTTATGGTTTGACCTTTGGTTGACTTTGTGAGAGTCGTGATTTTGCGAGAGTCCTGATTGAGTTTTATACCTCTCCCAAGGGACGGGAGGAGTGATTGGCATGTTTATTCTCCTAAGTAATTATGTTGGCTGCAGACACATAATGCTGTGGAACGGGTGACATGCTTTAGACTTTCGCTGGATTGGGTCGAGTGTTGTTGTGTGCTGTTTTGTTGTTTCGTCGTGGCGAGCGGTGTCTCCCCGACGTTGGGTTTTGACCCGTGTGCATCCTGTCATGGCAGTTGAGCTTGAGCAGTTGGTTTTGGGCCGGATACCTGGATTGAGGTCAGAGAACCCCGGACCCAGATGACAGGATTGTCAGAGGCTTATCAGCGGCTGTGGGAGCAGCTGGTCTTGGTGACACAGTTGTCGGAGCACTGAGTAGCCCCCTCTGTGCCAATGTTTAGTGTCGAGGCACCGAGGCAGGGTGGATGGTTGACAGCTGGTGAGCTGTGGGACATGATCGACCTATTGAGCCATATTTGGCAGATGAACCACCCCGACTCGTAAGATTGAGTTTGGAGCCTTTGGAGGCAGAGTCGTGGCTGGTGGTGATGGAGTGATTAATTGAGAGCCTCCCAGTGCTTGAGAGTGTATGCAGTTGTTGAACCGCGCGCTCCAGATTCGAGGGACGAGGCGCATAGGATATATGAGATTGGGAGTGGATTGCGCCAGGACACCTTTCTGTTATTCAGTCCCTCCATTGTAGATTTAGACGCCTCGTTGGAGCAGGCACAGTGTATGGAGCGCGGCATTGCAGTTCCTTTGGATAGGGATCTGCCGCCAGAGGTGAGTTCTGGATTTTGGCGTTTGGCGCCGGATGATGGAGGACAGATCGGCCGGCAGGGGCATGACTAATTTTCTTTCTTGGATGACGAATTCCCGAGATGTCAGAGGTCGAGTGGACCCCGAAGGCGACATCAGTATTTTATCAGAGTGGCGCAGCGATAGCGTGGATTTGTTATCTGCGGAGGACCTTATTCGTCGCCTCATTGTGGTCAGAGACAGAGGTCGTGCTTCCTAGTGATAGCCCTGATTTTCAGGCAGATTGAGCGACAACCACTTGCTTTGAGCGGATGAATCTGTGCCGCCCGGTTGGAGGGCGCCACGGTAGTGGATTGAAGTGTCGCAGGCGGGATTTCACCACGGTAGTCGGAGTTAGAGCATGTTCCACTCTTGCATGGGTTAGAGGTAGATTTGTTACCACGTGCACTAGAGGTACAGGTTCCTGTTGTTGTTGTGCACGTGGAGGAGGCTTTTGGATCATGTCCAGTGCGGCCGAGACCGCGAGATGCCGGCAGAATTATTGGAAATTATAGCACTTAGGTGTTTTGACCTTATGCTTGAGATGGTTGGGCACTATGCCACAGGATGTTCGACTGCGGCAAGAGAGGACTTGATCTTCGGCAAGACAGGCAATGGAGGCTTACTCGTTGAGGTTGTTAGAACACTCAGGTTTTAGCGACAGGGTGAGAGGTGCTTACGGCGGCACCGGGACGCAGAGATATCTCTGTTGCCTGCGAGATCCCGTGTGTGGATTCACCTTAGTTGTTGGTAATGCCGCCGGTTAGTGAGATAGAGATTGTGTTTGATGTGGTTCGAGGGACCGCACCACCCTGGACAGCACCTCATTGGATATCGCCGGTAGGGCTGAGAGAGACCCGATGGCACTGCTGCAGGGGCCGATGGATCGGGGGGTCTGTTTGACCTAGTGCCACGCCGTTGGTATACGGTGGTGATGCCACATCGTTGATACACGGATGTGAGGGTCCTTTTATGGTATCTAGGACCTTATTGATGGAGTTGTACTCCGGCAGTTGGTGTATGATGCGAGTACCCACTTGGTGTTAGATAGCTGAGGACTTCGCCTAGGTGGCGTTTGGACGCGGTGGGGGCATTATGAGTTGTTAGTGAGGCCAATGGAATGACGATTGCCCTGTGGATTTCAAGATCTGAGGAATAGTAGGTCCCGGTTGTACTTGGACGGACTGGGAGTAGTGTTTTCCCGGTGATATTTTGATTTGCTCCCAGAGTGACTTGGAGTACGAGGAGCGCTTTGTGGATGTGCTATCATGCCCGTGGGGATGAAGCGGTATGCCAAGTTATTGAAGTACAAGTTGTAGCTGCAGAAGCATACCTTCTTGGGTCGCTTTGTTCGCGCCGTAGGGGCGGCGGTGGAACCCGACCTAATGGATGTTATTCAAGTTGACTGAGACCGACTTTCATTCTTGAGGTGAGAAGCTTCTAGACTTGGCGGTGCCGAGAGAGCATGGCCAATGGATAATGTGTCTGATATTAGCGCCAATGCTAGTGTTTCCTGTGTTGGGAGATGGAATTGTGTGATTTAGTGATGCCTCCCATTGTGGCGGTGGAGTTACCGTGGGTGGATCTTCGGTCCACACTTTATTAGTCCAACCCTATGAGAGTTGTGGCAGGATGAACCGCTGTTTTGCAGGCAGCTTAGATTCCACGGTTGAGCCTTCAGTACGTCCTTTATTCCCAGCTTGGATTGTTATACCTGGGCGTAGCCATGCCTGCTTGGCTATCAGTTATGATTACTCAGCATCTTGAGTGGGATTTTCGCGGATTGTTGTTGCTGATTTGGGATTTTTGACCGCGAGTTTGAGCCTCCGCATTTTGATCGCCTTTCGAGCCAGTTTTCCCTCCCGTTCACTGACGGTTCGGTCCCCGTCAGGGCATCTTTTCGACCCGTGGGTCTGTTGGAGTTATGTTGGCTTGTTGAGTGTCCAACCGTGGCTTGAGATTGTGTCTCATGAGGATCCCTTTTGAGGGTAGCTCGTGGTTGAGTAGGCCACTCGGGTGATTTTGGATCGGAAGTGACCGAGTGAAGGCCCCAGCTTTTGGATCCTTTTCCTTATAAGATGAATCTGTGGGTATACTTCGGGTGATCCTGGTTGAGTTGACACCAGGAGGTGGTTTGGGGCGTGTTGCGCTGTTGATTATTCTGTTTCCCACCCCCCCGGCTCTTGAGGGGGGGGGGGGGGGGGGGGCTCTGTATTGTTTCACGTCTCAGCTCAGGAGTGTTTTGCTTTTGGATCCCTCGCCCGTGATCGACTTGCCCCTTCCGAGATCTGTGATTGTTGGAGTACGAGGGACGCCCGTTGCGATTTCTGGCTCGAGAGATGAGGAAATCGCATGTCGGGCCATGCCGTACTTGTTGTTGTTGTTGTTGGGAAGTAATCACGGGGAGTGAGCGATGTTTCGGGAGCTGGAGGCGTTATTGATGGATACCTACCCGTGGTATGTGGGACCCTTGGGGGATTTGAGTTAGTTTCGGGGACGAAACTTTTCTTAGTGGGGGAGGATGTGAGGACCTGGATCCCCACGTCGAGATTACTGGATCATCTACAGCTCCCGGAGGCCTATGTGGCGTGTTGGTGGTATTTGTGCCCCAATTGGACATTAGTGTTGGGCTCAGTGTGTTTAATGGATCACGTGGGTGATCATTGGACTCCGTCGGATCGTTAGAAGTGGTTTTCGCGCGCCAAGGATATTTAAATTGGACTCAGTGCGAAGTTTGGACCAAGGATTACCTTTCCGGATGCCTTCGGCAAATTTTGGAGTTGGAATTTGGCGAAATGGACATCAAATTCGGATTCAGCGCGCGAAAACGGTTAAACGGACTACCCACTTGTCATTTTTGAGCACCGGACACTGTTCACGCCGGAACAGTGTTTCCGGCGGCGGCGGCAGCGGCGGAACGGCCGCAGGCAGCGCGGCGGACGGAGGCGCGGGCCGCCCGGTCCACGCGGCAGGCGTGCGCCGGGGGCTGGACGCGTGGCGGCTCGGGAGTGGGCCGGTCCGCGGGGCGCGGTCTACGGGGGAGTGCGGGGCGCACGGTGGACCGGGGTTGACACGTGGCATCATCCTAGAGGTGGGTTCACGGCGGTTGGTCTACGCAGTTTTCGGGATGGCTTGTGGTTTACGGTGCACCGGGCTGGGACACGTGGCAGGTTTGTATTGGTTCGGTCCACACGATTTCGTGCACCGGGTTCACTAGGCAGTGGCTTGACACGTGGCGTTCTCCGATTGGTGGGTCTACTGTGCGCGGCAGGGTGGCAGGCGGCGGCGTCAGGCGCACGTGGGCGCGGTCGGGGCGGACTCCCGCGCTTGGGGAGGACACGTGTCGGCGTCTGGGGGGCGCGACGTGTCGCGCGGGGAGCAGCTGGGGTTGCTGTCCGCTGTTTGGCGGGCGACGTGGCGGCCCAGGAGGGATTCGGGCGGCTACAGTGTTTCGGGCGCGGGGATTTCGGGCTGCTACAGTGCGCGCCCGAAAGTTCCCAGCGCCCGGAAATCCGGACATATCCGGTATTTTCCAATTGTTTCCTGCAGCCTATAAAAGGCGATCCGAGCTCCCTTTCTTCCCTTTTTTCACCATTTCCGAGCCTCATCTCGCCTGGGTGTCTTCAACAAAGATGATCCCCGAGTTTGGATGCATCTTTCTGCAAAGTTTTGGGATTTTTGGTGGCACGCTTATCGAGGTTTCTATTTTTACGGCGCGGCGCGACGCTCGTTCGTTTGTGGTCTTCTTCGTCGCGTTTTGGTGCGAGGACTCCCCCGGCCTACCCCGAGCACCTTTTTCAGTGATTCTTGCGCCGTTGGCTTCACGACAGGTAGGGCTATGTTTCCCATGTTTACTGGTTTTTCCCATTCCGAGTTTTTCATGGGTCTTTCGGATCATCTTGTAACCCCTTTTTCTGGGCGGAGTTCTGGGACAGCGGAGCAGTGTTTTGGTGATATCTTCGCGCACAGGCATCGGATTGGGGCGATTCAAGAGGCGATTTGCATCTACACATCACGAGGAATATGCCCAAATTTTCTTGGAATTTTCTGAATATTTCTCGAAGGTGAAGATTATCTGTGAACAGTAATTGTTGCTACAGTTTTTGAGTGTAGTTTGATTCGGGGTGGTTCCCTTGTCGGAATTGTTTCTCAGTGTAGGAAGCTCGGAATTGGACGTGCAGGTACTCGTTTCGAAGGTATCGACGCGAGGATTACTGTGGTATTTTTATTGGATTTTTCTGGGCACTTGCAGCAGGTGAAATATGCGCGGCTTTGGGACTGATTTTCAGATTGCGTATGTTTGGTTGATTTTGGAATAAAAGTGTAATGTTGAGCGTTATTGTTGTGCCCAGGGGTGTTTTTAGCTGTTTGAAGCCGAGGCTTGCGCGACTTGTACCGTGGGTGTTATGTTGGCAGATTTTGGACCGCGGGCGTCTACCCACTTCACCGACTTCAGGTTTGCCTTGGGTTAAGCGCTTCAGGTGGGTGAGCTTATTATCAGTATTTGTTTAAGGCAATGTTTATGTTGTGGCAAGTATAAGTCCACTTGTGGGGATGTCACCCCTCTATGACTGATGCATGCATGTGTAGGGTACATAGTTTATATTGGTAAGTAGGTAAGCTTGTTATTGATATTGGTATAAATGATTGCAAGAATAGTATTTATGAGGTATACTGAGGACTCGCATGACTTGGACATCTGTGTGATGACTAGTGTAAGCTTACCTAGGATAATGTTACCCTATGAAATTATATAACATGCCATGTTAGCACATAGCCTTTCTTGTGGTTGGATTATGATTTGGGACAGGATTTCGTAGCTATGTGCGGATTTATACTCTGAGGAGTTATTATGATCATTCTATTAATGAACTCTGAGTTGTGGACAGTTTTAGTTTGAGATTCCGGCATGTTGCTTATTCCTACAGGAACTATTATTATGCTTTACCCCCTTTTATTTCCTTGAGGACAATTGCATGCTTGTATGGTCATGTAGTTAGGCCATCTTTTACTGCTGCACTACTTATTGGAACTTGACTTAGGAGAAACCATGCTTTTCCTTTCTCCTTCTTGTTAGTCAGGTGGTCAGTGCTGCTCGGGTTCGAGCAGGGGTCTGGATAGGGTAGTCAGGACTTCGTGTCTGGGACAGGTTGGTTTAGTTGTGGGGCTTTGCGGCAACCGCGGATATTGGGCGGTTGACCGGATGTTTCTCTATGCACCTGATTGGGTATCAGTTTTACTTAGTGGATGGAGTTTCCCACTTATCGTTTAGCTGCATCCGACTGAGGTCGGGTCTTTCTTTAGTGGTTGAGTTTTTCCACTTTGATCTGATTGATGATCAAGTCCTGCTGTTTCGAGATACTGTTGATGTTGATGACAGAGATGCTTTACTCGTGTGGGTAGCTCCCCTCGAGTGCCGCTCCGGAGTAGGCTTCCGACCGTGTTGGGTTCCGGTCAGACCGTGTTGGGTTCCGGTGAGACCGTGTCGGGTGCCGGTCAGACCGTGTTGGGTTCCGGTCATTTGGACAGAGCAGGCAGTGCCGGGTTTTATACCGGTTCATTCGATTGAGTTTATTTCGGTCAAATACTTTTATGGTTACACTCGTGCCTGGGGGCCGAGTGCAGACTGGTAGTTGAGTTTAGATCAGTGTCGGTATTGTTGAGAGCCGTCTGGTTGACGGTGGTCCCGAGTTGTTGCGAGTACTTTGACCGCTGTGTGAGAGGTTAAGCATCTTGATTCTACCCGTTCTGAGAGAGAGAGCGTGGACTTTGACCATAGCCTGCATGATCCTCTACTCGATAGCGAGCTAGTCCGTTTGGACGCCCTACGTAATTCCTGCCCGTCCTTGGGAGGTGGTTGTAGGTGGATGCAGGTTGACTGGACCAGATGTGGCAGTCAGCTCGATTGGGTCGTTGGTGCACTTTATGTGCTAGTGGTTGCATACCACTGTTTGGTTCTCCCCTTTTAGCCTTTAGTTAGGGGCAGGGTAGCTGTGAGAGTTTTCAGCTTACTCATTTCAGTCTTATGACTTGGGTTAATTTTTGTCTCTTGAGGACTTGGTGGGCAGACCGTCGGGTCTGGCGGTGGTACCCACTGAGAACTCCCGTTTTGGAGTAGTTCTCACACCCTTTGGGGGTTTTTCCCCCTTTTTCTCCTCTCCTTTGTTTTGCAGAGTCTTAGCAGGTGTTGCCGACTCTGCGGTTGTTGATCGTGGCGAGGGAGTCGCGAGCTAGATCCCTACCCGGCGTTGGAGAGTAGCGGTACCCTTCTGAGGAGATCATCAGTAGATTAGCTGTTTCTTTTTCCCCTTTTGAGAGACTATTGTAGTGAGGATATTTTGTATTGAGAGACTGTACACTGTTGTTTATATATTGGAGTTACCTCCCGGTTGGGTTTAGAGCTTGTACTCGAGGATTTGTATTATTATTATTTTGGGAGGCAGACAGTGTTGTTTATTTCCAGTTGTACAGTGATTGATTTTAGTTACAGCAGATTTTGTTATTTATAGCTCTGATATCTGTTTAGTTATAGAACTTTTCTTGCAGGTAGGACGCTTCGCCTATGCAGGTTGGCATAGGTGGCGGATCTGTTTGGCAGGCCCGGGTCGCAGTTTCGACCCCGGGGCGTGACACTACAAGAAGTATTCGGATCACACAAATTCTTTAGTTAAACATACCTGATCCTTTTGAATTCTTCTTTCTTGAGATTGAGTTAAATGATCCAACTTTCTTCACCTTCAATCTTCAAGACTTGAGACTTTCACGAAACTACGCCAACTCAAATTCCGTAACAATCTCCCCCTTTGGCGGTTTCGTGACAAAACATAGATCCACTAAAGAAAATTCAAAAAGATATTTTTGTTGCTATCACCATACAACAAAAATTTACAATGGAGATCCAAAATACAATACATGAGTTAAACTCCTAAAACATACTCTAGACTTAGACATCTGTACTCTCTGCAAAAAGAAATCATTCTTGACAAAAGAAATCGTTAGATACCTCAAGAATTTTGTACTATTCAAAAACCACAAACAGAGATGAAGTTTAAACTCATTTATACTTACCATGACATTTATATTCAGATATGTAAACTGATCATAGTTAAATAAACACCAACATATCTTCTTTGCACGTAAAAACCAAATGTCATGAACATGTTTGTGACAAACTAATATATATATATAGATATGTAATTGATCAGAGTTAAGAACCAACATATCTTCTATGCAATCAAAAACCAAGTGTCACAAACTTGTTAGTGAACATCAACTTGTTAGTTATATTACATGCCCAAATAGTTAGCAAATAGTTAGTCGAGGCATGCATTCATACAGACGAAAAACCTCAAGTTGAGATCATACTTACCTTGATATTCATCCAGTTGATTTAAACATTGTTCACTTACCTTGATGTTTCATGATTCATACCATCATTCATTGTTCATTGTTCAAATCATTGCTCTAAACTCTCTCCCCCTTTTTGTCACAAAACAAAGCCAAAAATTACAGAAGTGGAGAGAATGATTAACAGTTTAAGTTCGAGAACTAAAATCTCAAATAAAACAAAACTTGCACAACAGTAGGATTTAAACATATGCATAAAAACAGAAATTAGAAGGATACGGATCATTCAGACTCGTCTGAACTGATACAGCCGAGGATTTGGAAAATCTTCTTTATCCGCTTGTTCATTGCTGATTGCTTTTTATTTACCTTCTTTATTTCTTCCTTTACCTCAATCAGTTCATTTGATATACGTTCTTGCTCGTTGGAGAGCCTTTGCTGTTCTTTATAGATTGAGGTAACAGAAGCATCATCATCAGAAGTTGATTGTGGTGCTTCTTGTGCCGGAGGTGCTGGTTGAACTGGAGGAGCTGCTGCTGGTGCAGAGGTTGTTGCTTGTTGTCGTTGTTCTCGTTGCCGGTGAAGAGGTATGAAAGGTTCATCTGGCTTCGTCGAAAGAGACTTTACAATTGTCGTGTCATTGATTGTTCCTAGACTGTGCAGATAGGAACTCGCATTTGTGTCAGCTTTAAATTTGCGAAGAATGCGCATGATGATCATTGGAAAAGGTAGTCTCTCTGACGGATGAGCTTGCTCCACATATCGTGCCATCCTTGACCAGATGATGTAGGGAATGTTTAAGTTAGCTCCCATTGCTGCTGCGGGATTTCCGAGTAGATAAAGAAATATCATTCTTTCCCACCGAAGAACCTTTGTGTTCATGTTTGGAAGAATATTGTAACAAATAATAAGATTTAAGATGCGGTACTCTGGTCGTAGTTCTTTCGAGAAAATGGAGTTTCCTGTCGACCGAGTATCTGGAACACAGATTCCATCAACTACCACTCTCCAGGAGAAGGTGTTGAAAACTTGATTCTTCAGGTAATGAGTGCCATCGGCTCGGGCGTCCATCCCAAGTACTTCACCAATTAGCTGAGGCGTTACTTTGATTCTGACATTCTTGACTAAAGTTTGAAAATCCCGACGCCCGCTTTCCTGATCAACTAGATAGCAGGCATTCTGATAAAACATCCTCACTGAGTGAAGACAATACCCGGTGGTCTCCGGGAAATTGCAAATGGAAGCAAGACCTATCTGGTCAAACAAAGTCCCAAACGTCTGAGAACGCTTCTTTAAGGCTTTTACATCAACATGCCTTTCTCCAATGCATTCTCTGTTTTTAAAATCCTTTATTCTAGCCGAGCTGACAACTTCTTGTGGAGGTGCTTGCTGTGCTGGTTGCTCAATGGAGATTCCTTGTGCACTCCCTCTTTTTCTCGCACCAGTTTTTCTTTTTGTTCCAACTGGACTTGGTTCCATTGGTGCTTTCCCTTTTTCAGCTGCAGTAGGTTTTGAAGCTTCAGCAGTTGCTTTCCCTTTGGAGACAATGGGAGCAGCTTGCTCAATTTCGATGTTATCCCAGTCAATCGACTCTGTCTCTGATTCAGTGTCGGAATCAACCTTAGTCTTCTTTGCTTTCTTAGCCTTCTTAGGCTTGGCAGTATCTCTCGTATGTACCATAGCAGCAAGTAGGAAAACAATCCAAGTGATCACCATTGCTAATGGTTTCTTGAGAAAAGGAATCTTGGAATTGAAGAACTTGAGTTTGAAAGCTTCCAAGGAGGATGAAATCTAGAGAGAGAGGCTCTGGAAACTTCGGAACAAAAGATTGGAGTAAAGAAATCAAAAACCCCTTTCGTTCCTTATAAAACCTAGCCGCGATCCGGATCAGTTCATAACTGCGATCCGGATCGGCTACCCGCAGTAAGAAACTGCGTTCGGGATCCGGATCGGCAGATACAATCCGGATCGTCAGCCCGCAGAAGAATTCCTGCGTTCGGGATCCGGATCACCTTGCCCGATCCGGATCGGCCCCAACTTTTTCTTTAGAAAATTTCAGAGAAATTCAAGGAAAATCCAGAAAAAGATTGTAAGCACAAAAGGTGTATTAACTTTAAACAAAAAGCATCGTTTCACACAACAAGAATTAGATTATGCTAAATCTATCAGTAATATCCAAAAATGAAACGAAAATTTACAAGAATTAAATCCCTTAAAGTTGAACACCTTCAATCACATCTAACTTGATCTTATGAGTAATGCCTTTATCGAATCATCAATTCAGTAAAGAAGATGAAATACAAAGATCAATAGATGTTTGAAATCCCAAATATAGTAGATAATATTTCTAGACAATCTGTTGAAGAGAGTGGCTCTTTGAGCATCTTTCATTAAAATCCCACCTTATACCAACCTTGAAATTTGACAGAGTCAAGTATTTCAATATGCATTTTACTTAATCAAAAAATTTGAACAACCATGCTTGGTATACATGTGGTAGCTGCACACAATACTCGGACGACCGAGGTGGTAGCTCTTTCCTCCATGTGGTGGTAGTTTTCACACTCCTCATTGGGATGTAACTCTTTCCACATCTTTTGAGCATATTACATTATCTTAGACTCCCCCTCAATTGGCTATCAATTATTTAAGATATAAAGTATTCAACCAAAAATTGATCTCGATTTCATACTCGACTAAACAGTCAAATAAGATAATGACTATACCAAGAGATCATTGAGAGAGAAATTGACTTTGATCACTTTAGAAGATGATTTAATTAACATAAACGATCATTGCAACAAAGAAATATTATGATGGCAAAAGCATAATAAATTTCTAAATGTGTGAACAGATGCAATTAAAGTCAATTATGATCTATGCTCAATTAATGTCCTATGTACAAACATAGATAAAGAATAGAACAAAACAAATACAAAACCTATTTTAAGCAAAGGTTTCAAAAAGAAGTTTATTTCAAAGAAAGCAACCCAATTGCTTTTCGTAAATGAATAAAACGTTTTTGATCCAAAGGTTTTGTTAAAATGTCAGCTAATTGATCCTCAGTTGAAATATATGAAAGTTGAAGAGTATTTGATTCAACTAGCTCTCTAAGAAAATGATATCTAAGTTCAATATGTTTTGTTCTAGAGTGCAACACAGGGTTTTTAGAAATGTTAATTGCACTTGTGTTGTCACAAAGAATTGTTACCGAAGATGCTGAAATGCGGAAGTCACTCAATACGCTTTTCATCCAAATGAGTTGAGTTGAGCAACTTCCAGCTGAAATGTATTCCGCTTCGGCAGTCGAGAGTGCTATGCAATTCTGCTTTTTACTGTGCCATGCAACAAGGCAATGGCCAAGATAGAAGCATGCACCACTCGTGCTTTTCCGATCATCCACTGATCCTGCCCAATCGGCATCTGAGTATCCAACAATGTCCAGACTTGTTCCCATAGGATACCAAATTCCGAAATTAATTGATCCTTTGATGTACCGGATGATCCGTTTCACCGCTTTCAGGTGAACCTCCTTTGGTGCTGATTGATATCTCGCGCAAATCCCAACACTAAAGGATATATCCGGGCGACTAGCCGTGAGGTAAAGTAGACTTCCAATCATACTTCTATACAGTTTCTCGTCTACATTCTCACTATGTGATTCACTTCCAAGTCCCTTGTGGCTAGTTCCCATTGGAGTTGGAAAAACTTTACAATTTTCTAGATCAAACTTTTTGACCAACTCCAGTGCATACTTGGATTGACTCAAGTGAATACCTTCATCATTTTGTTTAATTTGCAATCCAAGGAAATAAGACAGTTCGCCCATCATGGACATCTCAAATTCGCTTTCCATGGTCTCCGCGAATTTAGAAGCATCATTATCTTTTGTTGCACCAAATACAATGTCATCGACATAGATTTGTGCTACAATGAAATTATTTTGATAATGCTTCACAAAGAGAGTCCTGTCAGCTCCCCCTCGAGTATAGCCCTTCTCCAAAAGGTGCTTTGTTAACCTTTCGTACCATGCTCGCGGTGCTTGTTTCAGACCGTAAAGAGCCTTTTTCAAACGAAAAACATGGTTAGGTTGTTTATGATCTACAAAACCTTTCGGTTGAGCTACATAAACTTCCTCATTTAAAAACCCATTTAGAAATGCGCTCTTGACGTCCATTTGAAATAATTTGATTTTAAAATGACAAGCAATAGCAAACAATATACGAATGGACTCGAGTCTAGCTACAGGGGCGAAAGTTTCGTCAAAGTCTATACCTTCTACTTGAGAGTAGCCTTGAGCAACTAGTCGTGCCTTGTTCCTGATGATAGTACCATCTTCATCTTTCTTGTTCTTGAAGATCCATTTGGTACCTATCACATTATGTTGCTTTGGAGGCTTCGTTAATTCCCAGACTTTGTTTCGCTCAAATTGATGGAACTCTTCCTGCATTGCTTTAATCCAGTAGTCATCCTGAAGAGCTTCATCTATTGTCTTTGGTTCGATTAAAGATACGTAGCAAGCAAATCCGCAAACCAACTGCCTTCGAGTTCTAACTCCTTCTTGTGGATCTCCAATGATGTTCGATTCCGGATGATCCTTGGAGATTCGTAGCGTTTGTTGAAACGGAGTACTCGGAGGTACACGAGATGATTCCTGCACATCAGATAAACTAGAGGAACCATTAGATGCATCATTAATATTGGAAGTGTTATTATGAGAAGATGCACTAGCAGGAGAATCATCATCTAGAGAGATATCGAGGGTAGATTTTTCAGATTCAAAATGAGAAGCTTCATCTACTTTAACATTTATAGATTCTACGATCGTTTTAGATTCAATGTTAAATACTCGATATGCTCTGCTATTCGTAGAATAACCCAAAAAGATCCCTTCATCACTTCGAGAGTCGAACTTTCCAAGATTTTCACGGTCACGTAAGATGTAACATCGACTCCCGAAGATACGAAAGTACTTGATATCCGGTTTTCTACTAAACCACAGCTCATATGGTGTATTCAAGGTTCCTGGGCGCAAATACACTCTGTTAATGACATAGACAGCGGTGTTCACAGCTTCAGCCCAAAAATGTAGCGGTAATTTCCGGCTATGAAGCATCACACGCGCCATCTCTTGAACAACCCTATTTTTGCGCTCAACAACACCATTCTGCTGAGGTGTATAGGGTGCCGAGAATTCATGTTTTATGCCATTTGAAGTACAAAAGTCAATGAATTTTGAATTTATGAATTCTCCACCCCTATCACTTCTAACACGAATGATCTTTTCATTCTTTTCAATCATAATACGATGGCAAATCTCATGAAAAGAGTCAAACGTATCAGCTTTCTCTCTCAAAAATGCTACCCATGAAAACCGAGAGAAATCATCAACCAATAAAAAGATGTACCATTTACCTCCCAAAGATGGTTGACGGGTTGGCCAAAAGAAAAGGAAGAAAAGAAAATAGTCTACACAAACTATACAAGATTTAATCGTAGAACGATTAAGGACAAGGAGGGGTTTCACCTTTGCATACCCAAACCTTTTGAGTTTTGGAGTATGTTGGTAAAGGTTGAGAGATTCTCCTTGAAGACGACGTCTTGTATGATTGATCTTTTTCTTTTGTCATCGTCTTGTTTGAGGTGCTACCAATGTTCTTTTCTCTTGAAAAATCCTTCCTTGAATTCCGGGAAGTGAGCTTATTGGTAGCAATTGCAAGATGTGGTTGATTTGTTCTTTGAGCTCCAATCTCGCAATTTCTTTTGATGTGCCCTGTAAAATTACAACGAAAACATACCTTTGAGCTTGACGATTCCGAAGAGGATGAGGTAGGTTTGTTGTCGTTGTTTGTCTTGAATTCCGATGTCGGAGGAGGAGATACCGACTGAGGCACAAAGACTGTCCCACTCGAACTTGGACTGTTTCCAGTTTGAGTGTACCCGAGGCCGAACCGATTTGTTTGACCAAGACCAAGGAGTTTATCCAACTTACTCCTTCCTAAAGAGAATTGCTGTAAGTCATCTTTGAGTTGGAGAATGGTCTCTGTCATTTCCCGTCTTTCCTGTCGGCCCTCGCCATAGAGCTTCAAGAAGTAGTTTGCTTTGTTCACCATATCTATATAGTTCTTCTCGAGCTGCTCATTGGACTCTTGAAGCGAAACATTTGCTTTTATCAAACTATCCCTTTCTACTTCAAGATCGGTCGAGAGAGAAGTTACCCTTTTTACTTCTTCTTCAAGATCCTGCAATCTCCCTCTCAACCCCTTGTTTTGCTTAGCCGGTTTCTTTAAATCCTGTAAAGATCTGTGATAGGCTAGAGCAAACTCTTCACCTTCCGAATCATCCGATTCATTGTCCATTGCATTCTTTTCAACAGTGGAGTTGGACAATGATTCAGACGTACTTGCCATAAAGCACATGAATGGTGAAGATGTGGACGCGTGGAATGCGGTGGAGCTCTTTTCTTCATCACTCGAAGACGACTCATTTGACGTTGAGTTGTCATCCCAAGTGACGACTTGCATCGCCTTCTTCTTTGCCGGATACTTGTTAGGACACTCCGTTGCAATGTGGCCGTAGCCTCGACATTTGAAGCATTGCAGTTGTCCTTCTGAACTTTTCTTATCCTTTGAGAAGTTCTCCTGCTTTCTTGACTTGTGACTTGGAGTACCCTTGCCTTTGTTCCACTTTCCGAAGGATGGAGATTTGCTTGAATTACCCCTTCAGAAGTTGCGGCGAAACTTCCTTGTCAAGAGAGCGAGCTGCTTCTCAAATTCCTCCATAGAAAGGTTCTCGTCATCGTCCGAGGAGGATGTATCCGCGTCTTCTTCCTTAGTTGTTTTCAACGCATAACCTGAAGACTTAGAAGTAGATGCTTTTCCAGAAGAATTGTTAGTATTAAAAGTCATTTCATAAGTTTGTAATGAACCAACTAATTCTTCTACACGTATTTCGTCCGGGTGTTTAATAGTTTCAATGGCAGTAACCTTTGGGCGAAATCGTTCAGGAAGAGTTCTTAAGATTTTTCTTACAATCTTAAATTCTGGAATCTTCTCTCCCAGATTAGCACATGAGTTTACGATGTCTTGCAATCGTGTATAGTAGTCCGTGAAAGATTCATTTTCTGCCATCAAGATGGAGTCAAACTTGCTCGTAAGCATCTGCAGTTTCTGAATCTTCACGAGGTTAGTTCCCTCATGTGTAACCTGGAGAACATCCCAGATTTCTTTCGCAGTCTCACATGCCGAGACGCGAGAGAATTCAGTTTGAGATAAGGCATTAAAAATAGCATTAATTCCCTTGCCATTGTAAGAAGATAACTCAAACTCTTCCTTGGTCCATTTCGACCTAGGTTTTAAGGTGTGAACATCAGAGATAAGTTCAGTTGGATTAGTCCATCCTGATTCAATTGAATGCCACACCCTTTCGTCGATGGAAGATAAAAAGGCTTTCATCCGTACTTTCCAGTACGCATAATTTGTTCCATCAAAGAAAGGGGGTCGATTGATGTTTCCACCTTCAACCATTGTTCACAACCCTAATCCCGCTCTGATACCACTTGTTGGGTCGTATATAATACGGATCTAAATAGGGGAAGAAACACCTAGAGGGGGGTGAATAGGTGTAAACGTATAAACACTCCAAAAATCATTGCGATAAAACCCAATGCGGAAAATAAAATAACACGCAAGATTTTTACGTGGAAAACTCCATCACCGGAGTAAAAAACCACGGGACCGATAACACGACAGAAATCCACTAGAATTAAAACACGTACAAGGTGATTTACCGTACACACTTACGACTCAACCTTTTCCATACGCTCCTAGAGGATCTTCTCCGCTCGCTCCAGACGCTTCTCGAATCCACGATCTGCGCCCAACGCCGAATCCACGGCGTCCAACGTCGAATCCACGACGTCCGACCGAATCCACGGTCTTCACCCAATAGCACCGTTCGAATCCACGAGCGTGCCTCGCTCCGAATCCACGAGAGCGATTGAACCTTGAATCCACAAGGACACGCGAATCCACGCGCCGATTTTTGGGGTAAATCGTTGTTTTTGGGTGGTGATGATCCGCCGAATACTTAGATCAAAGATAGATCGGAAATACCATCTAAGTATTCATTAGTTTGATTCAACTCAAGATGTGAGTATGAAAACCTAGAATCAAACTAATCAATATAGATGAAGAAACATAGAGTATTCTCTAATGATTTCCTTTCTTCTCTATATGTGGATCTATAGCCGTATAAGATGATACAAGAAAATGACGGCTATGTGGATTCACCCTAGAAAAGGAGTCATAGGGTGTATTTATAGGTTAGAAACCCTAGGAAGGAGATAAGAATCAAAAACCTGCCATTTCTGGATATTTACGGACGGCGATCCGGATCGTGATAACTAGGATCCGGATCGTCATAACAAAACAGCCAATTCCAGAAAAACGAAGGTTCGGGATCCGGATCATGTGACTACGATCCGGATCGTTCATACAGTTCACCAAACATCAACGTTCGGGATCCGGATTGCGAAGCAAGATCCGGATCGTTCAAGGTAGATGGTAAACTCAACGTTCGGGATCCGGATCAAGAGACTACGATCCGGATTGCGACGATGTATGAACGAACCACCTTCGGGATCCGGATCGAACAACCTGATCCGGATCCTGAACATGTCCCAAGTCCAGTTTTTGATTTTTATGCAATGAAAGATTCTTCCAAGTGTTTCTACACTACAAGAAGTATTCGGATCACACAAATTCTTTAGTTAAACATACCTGATCCTTTTGAATTCTTCTTTCTTGAGATTGAGTTAAATGATCCAACTTTCTTCACCTTCAATCTTCAAGACTTGAGACTTTCACGAAACTACGCCAACTCAAATTCCGTAACAAGTCGGTATCTCCTCCTCCGACACCGGAATTCACGACAACCAACGACAACAAGCCTACTTCACCCTCTTCGGAATCGTCAAGCACAAAGGTATGTTTTCGTTGTAATTTTGCAGGGCACATTGAAAGAAATTGCAAGATTGGAGCTCAAAGATCAAATCAACCACATCTTGCAACTGCTACCAATAAGTTCACTCCCCGGAATTCAAAGAAGGACTTTTCAAAAGAAAAGAACATTGGTAGTACTTCGAACAAGACGATGACAAAAGAAAAAGATCAATCATACAAGACGTCTTCATCAAGGAAAATTTCTCAACTATTGCCAACATATTCCAAAACTCAAAAGGTTTGGGTATGCAAAGGTGAAATCCTTCCTTGTCTTTAATCGTTCTACGATTAAATGTTGTGTAGTTTATGTAGACTATTTTTCTTTCTTTTGGCCAACTCGTCAACCATCTTTGGGAGGTAAATGGTATATTTTCTTATTGGTTGATGATTTCTCTAGATATTCTTGGGTAGCATTTTTAAAAGAGAAAGCTGATACTTTTGATTCTTTTCACGAGATTTGCCATCGTATTATGATTGAAAAGAATGAAAAGATCATTCGTGTTAGAAGTGATAGAGGTGGAGAATTCGTTAACTCTAAATTCATTGACTTTTGCACTTCAAACGGTATTAAGCATGAATTCTCAGCACCCTATACACCTCAACAGAATGGTGTTGTCGAGCGCAAAAACAGGGTTGTTCAAGAGATGGCACGTGTTATGCTTCACAGCCGGAATTTACCGCTACATTTTTGGGCTGAAGCTGTGAACACTGCAATCTATGTAATTAATCGAGTTATTTGCGCCCGGGAACGTTAAATACACCATATGAACTATGGTGTGGTAGAAAACCCAACATCAAATATTTTCGCATCTTCGGGAGTCGGTGTTACATTTTACGTGACCGTGAAAATATTGGAAAGTTTGACTCTCGAAGTGACGAAGGGATTTTCTTGGGGTATTCTACAAATAGTAGAGCATATCGGGTATTTAACTTGGAATCTAAGACGATCGTAGAATCGATAAATGTTAAAGTAGATGAAGCTTTTCACTTTGCATCTGAAAAATCTACCCTCGATATCTCTCTAGATGATGATACACCTGCCATTGCATCTTCTCATAATAATACTTCAATATTAATGATGCATCTAATGGTTCTCCAAGTTTATCTGATGTGCAGGAATCATCTCATGTATCTCCGAGTACTCCGTTTCAACAAACGTTACGAATCTCCAAGGATCATCCGGAATCGAATATTATTGGAGATCCACAAGAAGGAGTCAGAACTCGGAGGCAGTTGGTTTGTGGATTCGCTTGCTACGTATCTTTAATCGAACCAAAGAACATAGATGAAGCTCTTCAGGATGACTACTGGATTAAAGCAATGCAGGAAGAGCTCCATCAATTTGAGCGAAACAAAGTCTGGGAATTAACGAAGCCTCCAAAGCAACATAATGTGATAGGTACCAAATGATTTTCAAGAACAAGAAAAATGAGGATGGTACTATCATCAGGAACAAGGCACGATTAGTTGCTCAAGGCTACTCTCAAGTAGAAGGTATAGACTTTGATGAAACTTTCGCCCCTGTAGCTAGACTCGAGTCCATTCGTATACTATTTGCTATTGCTTGTCATTTTAAAATCAAATTATTTCAAATGGACGTTAAGAGCGCGTTTCTAAATGGGTTTTTAAATGAGGAAGTTTATGTGGCTCAACCGAAAGGTTTTGTAGACCATAAACAGCCTAACCATGTTTTTCGTTTGAAAAAGGCTCTTTACGGTCTGAAACAAGCACCGCGAGCATGGTACGAAAGGTTGACAAAGCACCTTCTGGAGAAGGGCTATACTCGAGGGGGAGCTGACAGGACTCTCTTTGTGAAGCATTATCAAAACAATTTCATTGTAGCACAAATCTATGTCGATGACATTGTATTTGGCGCAACAAGAGATAATGATGCTTCTAAATTCGCGGAGACCATGGAAAGCGAATTTGAGATGTCCATGATGGGCGAATTGACTTATTTTCTTAGATTGCAAATTAAACAAAATGATGAAGGTATTCACTTGTGTCAATCCAAAGTATGCAATGGAGTTGGTTAAAAAGTTTGACTTAGAAAATTCGAAGGATGTTCCGACTCCAATGGGAACTAGCCACAAGGGACTTGGAAGTGAATCACATAGTGAGAATGTAGACGGAAACTGTATCGAAGTATGATTGGAAGTCTACTTTACCTCACGGCTAGTCGCCCGGATATATCCTTTAGTGTTGGGATTTGCGCGGATATCAATCAGCACCAAAGGAGTTTCACCTGAAAGCGGTGAAAAGGATCATCCGGTACATCAAAGGATCAATTAATTTCGGAATTTGGTATCCTATGGGAACGAGTTTGGATATTGTTGGATACTCAGATGCCGATTGGGCAGGATCAGTGGATGACGGAAAAGCACGAGTGGTGCATGCTTCTATCTTGGCCATTGCCTCGTTGCATGGCACAGTAAAAAGCAGAATTGCATAGCACTCTCGACTGCCGAAGCGGAATACATTTCAGCGGGTAGTTGTTCAACCCAACTCATTTGGATGAAAAGTGTATTGAGCGACTTCCGGATTTCAGCATCTTCGGTAACAATTCTTTGTGACAACACAAGTGCAATTAACATTTCTTAAAACCCTGTGTTGCACTCTAGAACAAAACACATTGAACTTAGATATCATTTTCTTAGAGAGCTAGTTGAATCAAATACTCTTCAACTTTCATATATTTCCACTGAAGATCAATTAGCTGACATTCTAACAAAACGTTTGGATCAAAAACGTTGTAATTCATTTGCGTAAAGCAATTGGAATGCTTTCCTTGAAATAAACTTCTTTTTGAAACTCTTGCTTAGGTTAGGTTTTATTTTTGTGTTTTTGTTCTTTATCTATGTTTATACATAGTACATTAATTGAGCATGTGTATTATTGACTTTACTTGCATCCGTTCATATAATTAGAAATTTATTATGCGTTGGATATCATAATAATTCAGTTGATGCATTGATCATTTATTTAAATTAAAACCATTTTTAATTGATCAAAGTCATTTCTCTCTCAATGATCTCTTGGTATTGTTTTTATCTTATTTGACTAGTTAGTTGAGTATGAATTCGAGATCAATCTTTGGTTGAATGACTTTATATCTAGAAATTAATTGATAGCCAATTGAGGGGGAGTCAAAGAAAAGTAAAATGCTTAAAAGATGTGGAAAGAGTTACACTCCCAATGAGGAGTGTGAAAACTACCACCACATGGAGGAAAGAGCTACCACCTCGGTCGTCCGAGTACTGTGTGCAGCTACCACATGTATACCAAGCATGGGTTTGTAATTTTTGATTAAAATAAAATGCATGATTGAAATACTTGACTCCGTCAAATTTCAAGGTTGGTATAAGGTGGGTTTTTAATGAAAGATGCTCAAAGAGCCACTCTCTTCAACAGATTGACTAGATACATTATATAATTTATTTGGGATTTCAAACATCTATTGATCTTGGTAATTCATTTTCTTTACCAATTGATGATTTGATAAACGCATTACTCATAAGATCATGTTAGATGTGTTTGAACTTGTTCAACTTTAAAGGTTTTAATTTCTGTAAATTGTCATGTTTATTTGAATGTTATTGATAGATTTGGCATAATTTATTTCTCTTGACATGAAACGATGATTTTTGTTTAAAGTTGATGTGCTAAAATGCTTACATACTTTTTCTGGATTTTATGGATTTTTTCTAAATTTTTCTGAAGAAAAAGTTGGAGCCGATCCGGATCGGGATAAGTGATCCGGATCCCGAACGCAGGCTTCTTCCTGCGGCTAGCCGATCCGGATCGAAATCTCGATCCGATCCGGATCACGGCTAGGGTTTTTAATAGAACAAAGGGTTTTGATTTCTTTTACCTAATCTTTTGTTCTCAAGTCTCTAGAGCTTCTCTCTCTAGAATTCTTGCACCTTGGAGCTTTCCTAACTCAAGTTCTTCAAATCCAAGTAAGTTTTATTGATCAAAATCTCGTTTTTCACAGGTTTTCTCTATTTTCTTCAAAACGTGATGAGATTTTTCTCTCTTTTTCGTTTGTGAATGGTTTTTGATCAAATTTCTTTTGAAATAAGAACTCTGGGTAGATTAGTTTTGATTATATGCTAGGTATTCTCCTGATTAACGAATTTTTGGGCTTCGATTTCAAAAATTTCGGTTTTAGGGCATATAATGGGAATTTTCAAAATCATGCAATTGATCTATTTTTAAAATTCCTTTTGCAAAACTAATTTGATTCTTAGTCTCTCTACATGATTATGATTGTTTGGGTACAATTTTTCAAATTTTTGAAAATTAACAATTTTTTCATGTGTTCTTGAGTTGGTCTTCACAGGATACATTTTTCACTAGCGATCAAAATGGTGATCACATGGATTATTTTCCTACTTGCTGCCATGGTTCATGTCAAGGATACTGACAAGCCCAAGAGGGCTAAGAAAGCGAAGAAGACTAAGGATGATTCCGACACGGAATCAGAAACGGAATCAATTGATTGGGATGAGCTTCAAGTTGAAGCAACACTGTTCCCACTGCTTCAAAGGGAAAGGCGCCTGCGGAAACGAAACAAAGGCTCCTCCTACTGCTGCTGAAAAGGGCAAAGCTCCCATGGAAGAAACTTCTGGGAAGACAAAAAGAAAAAGACTTGCTCGACGACTTGGACGAGCTCGGGGTATTGAAATAAATGAAACAGGTCAAGCAAAAAACAAAGGATACTCCTCAAACTGAAACTGAGTCTGAAGACGATTGGGACACATTTTTTGATGAAGTACAACAAGGTATTGATGAAGAAAATAAGGTTTACCTAAAGAGCAAGAAGCTGACAATGTCTTCCACAAGGAAAAAAATGTGCCAAGCAATGAACCTCTTGACAATTCACACTCTTTGCCAAGAAGATCTCCTCGGAATGAAGGACAGACTGCTCCGTCAATTGTCACACAACGTTCTTCAAATTCCAGAAGAGTCGACCAAAAGGCAAGCTTAGAGTCTTCCATCAATCAAGACCAAGATAAACTGGCTCTTGCACTCAGAAAAATGTCCAAGGACATACATGAGATGAAACAAGAATGTTCTACGATGTCGGAAATGCTTAAAGGAATCTTGAAGAAACTAGGCTGCACGAGCTCTGAAGACTCTGACTTAGATGATTGAGTTGTCCTCAAACTTTTGTTGTGTTCTGATCTTAATCTTTTTGTGCAGGCTTTTACCGTTTTAGATTTTAGTTCAGTTTTTAGGACTTACTCTTAGTTCTAGTTTTTACATTTCCTTACATTTTTGAAATTTTTAACTCTCCTTAAATTTTTGTAATTTTGGCTTAGTTTGTGACAAAAAGGGGGAGAGAGTTTAGAGAGAACTTGAACAATGATGATGTGAAAACTGTGTGAATGTGTGAACATCAAGGTAAGTATCACTTCAACTTGAACAATGATGATGTGAAAACTTGTGAATGTGTGAACATCAAGGTAAGTATCACTTCAACTTCAACTTTTTTTTTTATCTTGTGATTGTTGCATGTCCTACTAACTATTCGACTAACTATTTGGGCATGTAATATGACTAACAAGTTGATGTTGGACTAACACTTTGTGACATTTGGTTTTTGAATGCATAGAAGATATGTTGGTTTTTGACTATGATTCTCTTACATATCTGAATTCTCAAATGTCATGATGATCAGATAAACTCTATCTCTGTACTTGGTTTTGTATGTTTCAATTCTTGAGGTATCTAACGATTCTTTTTGTCAAGAATGATTTCTTTGTGCAGAGAGTACAGATGTCTAAGTCTAGAGTCTGTCTTAGGAGTTTATCTCATGTTTTTAAATTTTTGGATCTCCATTGTAAATTTTTGTTGTATGGTGATAGCAACAAAAATATCTTTTTGAATTTTCTTTAGTGGATTTGTGTTTTGTCACGAAACCGCCAAAGGGGGAGATTGTTACGGAATTTGAGTTGGCGTATTTCGTGAAAGGTTCAAGTCTTGAAGATTGAAGGTGAAGAAGGTTGGATCATTTAACTCAATCTCAAGAAAGAAGAATTCAAAAGGATCAGGTATGTTTAACTAAAGATTTTTGGTGATCCGAATACTTCTTGTAGTGTAGAAACACCTGGAAGAATTTTTCATTGCATAAAAATCAAAAACTGGACATGGGACATGTTCAGGATCCGGATCAGACATTCCAATCCGGATCCCGAAGGGTGTTCGTTCATACACTGGTTCAATCCGGATCGCAGCATCTCATGATCCGGATCCCGAACACTAGTTTTACCTTTTTACTTGCACGATCCGGATCAGGATTGCAATCCGGATCCCGAACGTTGATGTTTGGTGAAACTGTATGAACGATCCGGATCAGCCATTTCGATCCGGATCCCGAACTTCGTTTTTCTGGAAACCGTCTTTCTTGCTACTGCAATCCGGATCGCCGAAATCCGATCCGGATCGCCGTCCGTAAAATTTCCAGAAATGGTAGGTTTTTGATTCTTATCTCCTTCCTAGGGTTTCTAACCTATAAATAGACCCTATGATTCTTTTTCTAGGGTTAAGGAAAATAGCCGTCATAATCAAATATCATCTTATACGGCCTAAGATCCACATATAGAGAAGAAAGGAAATCATTAGATTAATTCTATGTTTCTTCATCTATATTGATTATTTGATTCTAGGTTTTCATACTCACATTTGAGTTGAATCAAATAATGAATACTTAGATGGTATTTCCGATCTATCTTTGATCTAAGTATTCGGCGGATCATCACCACCCAAAAACAACGATTTCCCCAAAATCGGCGCGTGGATTCGCGTGTCCTTGTGGATTCAAGGTTCAACCGCTCTCGTGGATTCGGAGCGAGGTACGTTCGTGGATTCGAAGCGTGCTACTGGGTGAAGACCGTGGATTCGGTCGGACGTCGTGGACTCGACGTTGGACGCCGTGGATTCGGCGTTGGACGCAGATCGTGGATTCGAGAAGCGTCGTGGAGCGAGCGGAGAAGATCAACTAGGAGCGTATGGAAAAGGTTGAGTCGTCTGTGTGTACGGTAAATCACCTTGTACGTGTTTAATTCTAGTGGATTTCCCGTGTTATCGGTCCCGTGGTTTTTTACTCCGGTTTGGAGTTTTCCACGTAAAAATCTTGCGTGTTATTTATTTTCCGCATTGGGTTTTATTGCGCAATGATTTTTTGAGTGTTTATTGTTTACACCTATTCACCCCCCTCTAGGTGTTTTTTCCACTATTTAGATCCATTATTACATATACCCAACAGGGTATCAGGCGGAACGGTCGCAAATAATGCCGAGCACCTCACGACACACACCAGGTGGGTACTTTTGCCAGGTTATTGGGGAAAGGGCGTACATATGTAAGGTTTTAGCATGAAGCAAAAGGTGTTTTCCCTTTAAGTTATCCTTCATGAGCAAAGTGTTTTCCCTTT
>JAQNDB010000041.1:159617-212710 GCA_029204045.2 Tillandsia leiboldiana | reverse complement strand
TGATTGATCGTTTACTACCTTGTTGAACATTGTACAAACCGTTACGCCGCGCATATACAGGGAGAGACTCTGTCCTTTGTAGAGTGATCCTGTATATGTGGCGGATCTGGGCACGTGCTGGGGAAGAAGGTTTTTCAAAAAAAATTTACTACCACCTTTTGTAACTCGTTTCCGCTAAAAATATCCCCCGGGGCGTGAAGGCAGTTGGTGTATGTGCCACAATACGATGAAAATTATGGCATTTCGCACAATGAACCCAAATATTTTGCTGCCGTAAAGCATGCTGCATTAGAGTGAGGGACTAGCCCGTAAGTGTCACGCCCCGGGGGTTCGAATCGCGCGGAAGAGGAGCCACCCGATGCCCCTAATCAGCCATAATATTTTTTTTGTAAACATTACTTCCCCGCGCGTGCACAGACCCGCCGCATACACAAATTCGCTCTGCCAATGGGCAGAGGCTCTTTTTATATGCACGGCGTCTCAACTACAAAGTGTCTCACAAGGCGTAGCACACACACATCTCTAACCACATCAGTTGGGGTCTCGTACACATACAACCAAACAATACACATGATATTCTAGCATTCACTTAGAGCATAGAGGCCGGTGTTTTGAAAGGATAATAATCACAAGGTTTGAAAGCGGCATCCACACGACGCCATCGTTTATGAAAACAGTTCGCAAACCACATAAATCCCATAAGTTTTGTAAAGCTCGGCCCACATCGACACCCATGTTTTAAAAGTAGTTTTCGCATCGGTTTTTCTTTGCTTTCCATCGTTCAAACGGCCAAGTAAGAGAGAACGTAAGAATTCATTCAATTATTCGAAAAGGAAAAGGGCAACATCCCTTCGACCCCACGGGGTTGTCGCAATCCACAACTAGCTAACATGAATAATAAAAGAAAAGGGAAGAAGAGTCACTGTATCTGAAGTCACCCAAAAATCAGATCAGCACCCTCGCGTCCTCACCGGCGCCCTAGCACTCCCCCCTGGACGAACCTGTCACGGAGTGGGAAGTCAGTGACTAAAATAAACATAATGAGCAAGAATACTATAATAAAACAAACCACTGTAACCAGAGCAACTGTCACCCCCCCCCCCCCCCCCCCCCCCCCCCTCCCATATACCGTCAACAATGATCACAACCTGCACCAAACATAAACCGGGCACCCTCCCCGGACACCGCACCGGGCCCCTACCCCGGTGCCCCTCCCCTCTCTGCCGAGCACCTACCTCGGCCGCCGAGCACCAACCTCGGCGTCACCGCGTCTCACCCCTCCACCCATGAGGGCCCCCATCCCTAACGCCACCTCCGCGTGGGGTACACGGGTCAACGTACCACTTTTTCCGGAAAAGCACACCCTTGCGGTGGCCAAACCGCTGGTGTGCGTTGTAGTAAAACTTGAGCCTCAGATGATAAAGCGAATAAAATAAGAATCGGGTCAGCGTTGCTCATAAGGGACATCCAGAAGGGTGAACACCTTTGCTCATGAGAAAATCTTAAGGAGGAAAACACCGTTGCTCATTGAGAGCAACTTGAAGAGGAACACACCTTTGCTCACGAAGAGCATCTTAGAGAGAAACCCACCTTTGCTCACGCGGAGCAACTTAGAGAGAAACCCACCTTTGCTCACGAGGGGCAACTTAGAGAGAAACCCCACCTTGCTCACGAGGAGCAACTTAGAGAGAAACACCTTTGCTCATGTCCGCCCTTACCCAATTAACCTCGGCGAATTTACCCACCTTGTGTGTGTGCCGTCCGGCGTTCGGTACGGTCCGAGATCGTGCGTCCGCTGCCGACAATGTCCTGCACTCCTGAAAGGTATAAGGCAAGTCAAGACTAAGGATCCGAAACTCACACCGACTCCCACCCATGTGCGGCGGAGTTCCTCCGCCCGGCACCGGCCCGTGCAGCGCACACTCCGCCCGGGCACAGCACCCCGTGGCCCCAGCCCGCGCGGGCGCCCCTGCGCGGGCAAGCGCTGCACGGGCCGCGCTGTCCGCGGTGCGGGGGCGACCCCGGCGCGGCACCAGCCCGCCGGGCGCCCCACCTGCGGGCGGCCCCGCGCGGCCAAGCGCCGCGCGGAGCCGCGTTGCCCGCGGGTGCGGGGGCGACTCCGCGCGGCCTTAGGCCCGCGCCGGGCGCCCCACCTGCGGGGGGCCCCGCGCGGCCAAGCGCCGCGCGGGCGCATGCCCGCGGTGCGGGTGCGACTCCGCGCGGCCTTAGCCCGCGCGGGCGCCCCACCTGCGGGCGGCCCCAGCGCGGCCAAGCGCCGCGCGGGCGCATGGCCCGCGGTGCGGGGGCGACCCCGCTCGGCACCAGCCCGCGCGGGCGCCCCACCCGCGGGCGGCCCCGCGCGGGCCAAACGCCGCGCGGAGCGCGTTTGCCCGCAGGTGCGGGGGCGACCCCGCGCGGCACACCAGCCCGCGCGGGCCGCCCCACCCGCGGGCGGCCCCGCGCGGCCAACGCCGCGCGGGCGCGTTGCCCGCGGTGCGGGGGCGACCCCGCGCGGCACCAGCCCGCGCGGGCGCCCCACCTTGCGGGCGGCCCCGCGCGGCCAAGCGCCGCGCGGTGCGCGTTGCCCGCGGTGCGGGGGCGACCCCGCGCGGCACCAGCCCGCGCGGGCGCCCCACCTGCGGGCGGCCCCCGCGCGGCCAAGCGCCGCGCGGGCGCATGCCCGCGGTGCGGGGGCGACTCCGCGCGGCAACCAGCCCGCGCGGGCGCCCCACCTGCGGGCGGCCCCGCGCGGCCAAGCGCCGCGCGGGCGCATGCCCGCGGTGCGGGGGCGACTCCGCGCGGCCTTAGCCCGCGCGGGCGCCCCACCTGCGGGCGGCCCCGCGCGGCCAAGCGCCGCGCGGGCGCATGCCCGCGGTGCGGGGGCGACTCCGCGCGGCCTTAGCCCGCGCGGGCGCCCCCACCTGCGGGCGGCCCCGCGCGGCCATGCGCCGCGCGATGCTCGCCCGCGGGTGGAGCCCGCGCGACGCTCCTGCCGCGCGGCGCCCCGCCCGCGGCCGGTCCGGCGGCGGTGGCGGCGGTGTTCCCCGTGAAGACTCCACCCCCGAGACGCCTACTCAACAAAACTAATAAAAGCTCACCTTTGAAACGCCGGAAAAGAGAGGGAGGGGATCGTCCTAACGTTGCCCGGTTGATCCCGCGAGCAAGCTACCTCCGTCCTTTTCCCGAAAGCCCCGTTTGATTCTTCTCTTTTTCCCTCTCGTGGCGTCTCTTAAAGAGAAAACCCTAGCCGTCTTTCTCTCTCTTCTCTTTTCCCTTCTCGTGGCGTCTCTTAAAGAGAAAACCCTAGCCGTCTTTTTCTCTCTTCTCTTTTCCCTTCTCGTGGCGTCTCTTAAAGAGAAAACCCTAGCCGCCGAACGAAGCGACCTAGGAGGGAACGCCTAAAACCCTAGGTTCCTCTAAGGGTTAAAGAATAATTAAATAATAGGGACAGATCCGGCGGCTAGAATTACCTCGAGAAACGTGCCGATCGTCCGCACGGATCCCGGGGCGCCTAAGTGGGGTCCAAAATTTGGAAAAATTATTCCGGGTGAACCGGGAGTCGGAATCTGAAACGATCGCGCCCCCGTTCTCCATTTCGCGAGCCCTTCCGCCTAAAAATGTCCGCGAGCCCCGACGGATTCTCCGGAGAAACACCCAAGAATTGCCCCTCAGGCGGGCAGTCGAAGAAAAAAGGGGTAACGGGAAGGGTCACGAAAAAGCCAGGTCTTACATCACTCACTAATAAAAACAAGTTTCGTCCCCGAAACTTAACTCCCGCCTACTGCGAAGGGGTTCCGGGTAGCACTCCTTCATCCTTGATTCGAGTTCCCAGGTTGTCTCACGTTCTTCCTGATTGCTCCAAAACACCTTCACGTAGGGAGAAGTCCGATTTCGTAGCTTTTCAGTCCTCCCGCGCTAGGGTCCGCACCGGCTCTTCCTCGTAGTTCAAGTTTTCTTTGAACTCGATTTGCAGAGTCGTCAAACACTCGCGACGGATTGGGGGATACTTCCGAAGCATGAATGCGCGGACACGATTAGAACTCGGTCGTGATTCGGTGGTAGGGCGGGGCGATGGGCCGCGGGGCCGTCGCACTCCGGAATCCCAAAAAGTCCCACGTACTATGGCGCAACTAGCCTCTCAACCCGACCCGCCTCGCCCCTGATCGTCCCAACGAATCAGGGGGGGGGGACCTTGCAGCGCCTACCGTATGATGCTTTGTACGGCGTCACCCGGGTGCTTGTCTGGTAATTGACGCCGTAGGCGAACTCGACGAGGGGTAGGTAGCGTGACCATCCGCCCATTCAAAACCAATATGCACGCTCGGAGTATGCCCTCGAGGATCTGGATCGCCCGTTCGGATCGCCCATCCATCTGAGGTGCAAGGCCGGGCTGAAGTGTAGTTTGGCCCGAAGTGGTAGGTGTCGGCGTCCCGTGTAGCCTCGCAACTCATCGATGTATACTTGGTCAGTCGGTCTCGTGTCCAGGTCGTAATCCCTCAATAGCCCCAACCACCGTCTTCGCCGTAGGTTCGGCTCCTTCTGGGTGGAAGGGCGTTTAAGGCTTTGGTGGTCCGTGGGTACGTTACCATGGGCCCCGAAGAGATAGTGCCTCAACAGTCTCAAGACGAGGTCGACTGCGGCGAACCCCAGGTCGTGTGCCGGTTAGTTCTACATGTAGTCCTTGAGTTGCCTTGTCGCATAGGCCATGACTCTTCCTTGCTGCCTTAGTACTCCCTCCAGTCCAATTCGCGATACAGTGCGGCATAACTCGAAGTCTTCCCCGGGCGTCGGTACGGCGAGCACGGGCGCCCTTGTTAATCGCTTCTTAGACTCTTCACAGCTTTCCTTAGCGTTGGGCCGTCCAAAGGAACTCGGCGCCCTTTATTTTTCGCTACTAAGTGCGCGGTCCCCAAGTGGGAAGAAACAAAAGAGTGCGTGCCTAAGTAGATCAAGGCCAAATCCGGTTGGTTTTGGATGAAAGAAAAGAAGGGATCTTAGAAAAGAAAAGGGAGTATCTGCGGACTACGCCAACGGCGGATTCCCGCAGTCCCTCTTAAAGGCGTTCGCCCCTCCCCAAAAGATCCGAGGAAAAACGAACAGAAAGACGACGAAGCTATTACTAACGACGGGACATAGCCGAAACCCATAACAGATAAAGAAAGGATGGTATAACTCACAGGACCAGGGGGGGGGGGGTTTGATCGGGGTCAGTCAGGGATGGTTTACTCAGGTTCGACGGATGTCCCCACTAAAAAGAAGTAGTTCAAGTATTACCTGTCGTCACTCGGTTCGGGACGTTGCACCGTCTGCTGGGGCGGCTGGGGTAGCCCTCCCGCAACCCCTGGGCCAGCGCCGCACTGCGTGGTTGGGCAGGGTCCTGGTATCGTACGAGTCCGCCGACGGCGAGCCGTCGGGTCGGTCCTTCTGTGGGTTGGGAGCCGCGGTATCCTCTCGTCCCTCCAGTTGTGGCGTTGCGGCTGTAGCGGCCTGTTCTCGCGGACATGAAGCGCGGGTGTGATCTGGTTTGCCGCAACCATTGCAGTGGGAGTACCTCCAAAGGCAGTTCGTCACTCGATGCGCCTTTCCGCAGATGACGCAGGGCCCTTGTAGCGACTCCGGGGTTCCTGTTGGTACCCGCCCACCCTTCCTTGCATTTTCCAGGTGTTGGTTCGCCCGGTACCTTGGTTTGGGGCTCCCCTGCAAGGCGGGGGTGGCGGCTTTCTCTGCTTCGACAGGTCCCGGCGCCGGGGGCCTAGTGACGCCTGGCTTCTGGGGGCACGTGTAACGCGTGTGACCCGGTCTACCACACCGGAAACAGTGATCATCCCGCCAGGGGCAGCCCATCATTCGATGTGCGCCGCCACAAATGACGCACGGCTTCGATGGGTCGGGCCCCTCCTTCTTCACTGGTCCAGACTCCGGTTCTACCTTCGGACGTTTGGTCGCGCGGCTCGCCAGATAGGGGTCCTCTGCCGGGTCAGGGTAGGGGCACCCTTGCCGGGCGTACTCTTGCTCCGCACGCATGGCCAAATTGACTGCACCGTGATAGGTGGGAAATCCCGCCGGTGGCATCCCGCGAGGGGTACCGTCCCATGGGCCGTGCTGGAAGTGGTCAACGCTCTCAAGATCCCGCGTCAGCATGCACAGACGCTCCGTGAGAGTCAGCAGCTGTCCTGCCACATCGCGCAGTTGGTTGCGCAGCAAGCGGTTCGCTCCGGCTGCGGCGTCCATTTCCGTCGGTCGTCGCTCACTGTGTTGGACTGCTATTGTATCTGCGTACATAATGAAAGCATACCGATCATCACAAAACATAGAGACATAACTGACAAGGTAACCCGGCTCCTAAAGGGTTCTACTTAATCTCTACCCTCCCCCACGTACACTCGTGTTCTATTTATTTATCCCGTGTTCACTTTATTACTCAGCAGCCAGAGTATAGCGCCCATGGATGTTAGGCCCCGACTATTGTGGTTAGAGTTTACCGCTCTGATACCATCTTAGTCTGTCACGCCCCGGGGGTTCGAATCGCGCGGAAGAGGAGCCACCGATGCCCCTGAATCAGCCATATATTTTTTTTTGTAAAACATTACTCCCCGGCGCGTGCACAGACCCGCCGCATACACAAATTCGCTCTGCAAATGGGCAGAGGCTCCTTTGTATATGCACGGCGTCTCAACTACAAAGTGTCTCACAAGGCGTAGCACACACACAATCTCTAACCACATCAGTTGGGGTCTCGTACACATACAACCAAACAATACACATGATATTCTAGCATTCACTTAGAGCATAGAGGCCGGTGTTTTGAAAGGATAAATAATCACAAGGTTTTGAAAGCGGCATCCACACGACGCCATCGTTTATGAAAACAGTTCGCAAACACATAAATCCCATAAGGTTTGTAAAGCTCGGTGCCCACTCGACACCCATGTTTTAAAAGTAGTTTTCGCAATCGGTTTTCTTTGCTTTCCATCGTTCAAAACGGCCAAGTAAGAGAGAACGTAGAATTCATTCAATTATTCGAAAAGGAAAAAGGGCAACATCCACTTCGACCCCACGGGGGTGTCGCAATCCACAACTAGCTACCATGAATAATAAAAGAAAAGGGAAAGAAGAGTCACTGTATCTGAAGTCACCCAAAAATCAGATCAGCACCCTCGCGTCCTCACCGGCGCCCTAGCACTCGCCCCTGGACGAACCTGTCACGGAGTGGGAAGTCAGTGACTAGAAATAAACATAATGAGCAAGAATACTATAATAAAACAAACCACTGTAACCAGAGCAACTGTCACCCCCCCCCTCCCATATACCGTCAACAATGATCACAACCTGCACCAAACATAAACCGGGCACCCTCCCCGGACACCGCACCGGGCCCCTACCCCGGTGCCCCTCCCCTCTCTGCCGAGCACCTGCCTCGGCCGCCGAGCACCAACCTCGGCGTCACCGCTCACACCCTCCACCCATGAGGGCCCCCATCCCTAACGCCACCTCCGCGTGGGGTACACGGGTCAACGTACCACTTTTCCGGAAAAGCACACCCTTGCGGTGGCCAAACCGCTGGTGTGCGTGTAGTAAAACTTGAGCCTCAGATGATAAAGCGAATAAAATAAGAATCGGGGTCAGCGTTGCTCATAAGGACATCCAGAAGGGTGAACACCTTTGCTCATGAGAAAATCTTAAGGAGGAAAACACCGTTGCTCATTGAGAGCAACTTGAAGAGGAACACACCTTTGCTCACGAAGAGCATCTTAGAGAGAAACCCACCTTTGCTCACGCGGAGCAACTTAGAGAGAAACCCACCTTTGCTCACGAGGGGCAACTTAGAGAGAAACCCACCTTTGCTCACGAGGAGCAACTTAGAGAGAAACACCTTTGCTCATGTCCGCCCTTACCCAATTAACCTCGGCGAATTTACCCACCTTGTGTGTGTGTCGTCCGGCGTTCGGTACGTCCGAGATCGTGCGTCCGCTGCCGACAATGTCCTGCACTCCTGAAGGTATAAGGCAAGTCAAGACTAAGGATCCGAAACTCACACCGACTCCCACCCATGTGCGGCGGAGTTCCCCGCCCGGCACCGGCCCGTGCAGCGCACACTCCGCCCGGGCACAGCACCCCGTGGCCCCAGCCCGCGCGGGCGCCCCTGCGCGGGCAAGCGCCGCACGGGCGCGCTGTCCGCGGTGCGGGGGCGACCCCGCGCGGCACCAGCCCGCGCGGGCGCCCCACCTGCGGGCGGCCCCGCGCGGCCAAGCGCCGCGCGGGCGAGTTGCCCGCGGTGCGGGGGCGACTCCGCGCGGCCTTAGCCCGCGCGGGCGCCCCACCTGCGGGCGGCCCCGCGCGGCCAAGCGCCGCGCGGGCGCATGCCCGCGGTGCGGGGGCGACTCCGCGCGGCCTTAGCCCGCGCGGGCGCCCCACCTGCGGGCGGCCCCGCGCGGCCAAGCGCCGCGCGGGCGCATGCCCGCGGTGCGGGGGCGACCCCGCGCGGCACCAGCCCGCGCGGGCGCCCCACCCGCGGGCGGCCCCGCGCGGCCAAACGCCGCGCGGGCGCTTTGCCCGCGGTGCTGGGGGCGACCCCGCGCGGCACCAGCCCGCGCGGGCGCCCCACCCGCGGGCGGCCCCGCGCGGCCAAGCGCCGCGCGGGCGCGTTGCCCGCGGTGCGGGGGCGACCCCGCGCGGCACCAGCCCGCGCGGGCGCCCCACCTGCGGGCGGCCCCGCGCGGCCAAGCGCCGCGCGGGCGCGTTGCCCGCGGTGCGGGGGCGACCCCCGCGCGACACCAGCCCGCGCGGGCGCCCCACCTGCGGGCGGCCCCGCGCGGCCAAGCGCCGCGCGGGGCGCGTTGCCCGCGGTGCGGGGGCGACCCCGCGCGGCACCAGCCCGCGCGGGCGCCCCACCTGCGGGCGGCCCCGCGCGGCCAAGCGCCGCGCGGCCAAGCGCCGCGCGGGCGCATGCCCGCGGTGCGGGGGCGACTCCGCGCGGCACCAGCCCGCGCGGGCGCCCCACCTGCGGGCGGCCCCGCGCGGCCAAGCGCCGCGCGGGCGCATGCCCGCGGTGCGGGGGCGACTCCGCGCGGCCTTAGCCCGCGCGGGCGCCCCACCTGCGGGCGGCCCCGCGCGGCCAAGCGCCGCGCGGGGCGCATGCCCGCGGTGCGGGGGCGACTCCGCGCGGCCTTAGCCCGCGCGGGCGCCCCACCTGCGGGCGGCCCCGCGCGGCCATGCGCCGCGCGATGCTCGCCCGCGGGTGGAGCCCGCGCGACGCTCCTGCCGCGCGGCGCCCGCCCGCGGCCGGTCCGGCGGCGGTGGCGGCGGTGTTCCCCGTGAAGACTCCACCCCCGAGACGCCTACTCAACAAAACTAATAAAAGCTCACCTTTGAAACGCCGGAAAAGAGAGGGAGGGGATCGTCCTAACGTTGCCCGGTTGATCCCGCGAGCAAGCTACCTCCGTCCTTTTCCCGAAAGCCCCGTTTGATTCTTCTCTTTTTCCCTCTCGTGGCGTCTCTTAAAGAGAAAACCCTAGCCGTCTTTCTCTCTCTTCTCTTTTCCCTTCTCGTGGCGTCTCTTAAAGAGAAAACCCTAGCCGTCTTTTTCTCTCTTCTCTTTTCCCTTCTCGTGGCGTCTCTTAAAGAGAAAACCCTAGCCGCCGAACGAAGCGACCTAGGAGGGAACGCCTAAAACCCTAGGTTCCTCCAAGGGTTAAAGAATAATTAAATAATAGGGACAGATCCGGCGGCTAGAATTACCTCGAGAAACGTGCCGATCGTCCGCACGGATCCCGGGGCGCCTAAGTGGGGTCCGAAATTTGGAAAAATTATTCCGGGTGAACCGGGAGTCGGAATCTGAAACCGATCGCGCCCCCGTTCTCCATTTCGCGAGCCCTTCCGCCTAAAAATGTCCGCGAGCCCCGACGGATTCTCCGGAGAAACACCCAAGAATTGCCCCTCAGGCGGGCAGTCGAAGAAAAAAGGGGTAACGGGAAGGGTCACGAAAAAGCCAGGTCTTACAGTAAGTTGAACAAGTTTGCTAAAGGACTTAAGTCCAAATAGCGATGGTTGAGGGACCTTTTAGCTTTTTGTGCATTTATGCACTATATACTATATGTGGCTGTCTTTGGAAACCCTAAACCTGACCGCCCCTTTTGTTTCCCTTCTAGAACCGGCGCCACCACCCCACCATCTTCTTCAACCGACGCGCTGAGCGCTGCCGTCTCCCCGTCGCCGGAAACAGCCAAGAGGATGCCGCGCAAGGTGTGGTTCATCTCGGGTTGTGGAGTCGAGTGACTCCTGGGAGCTTGCAGTGGGCTCAAGCTTCAACCGAAGTATTCCTCTGTGTGGCCACGACCGAGCCAAGAGTTCCTCGACGGTCGCCGCCGCCGCGCGCCACCGCGGAGTTTCTTTCTCCTCCATCTTTTCCGGCGAGGTAAGTTTTTGGAAAAGGTTAGGTTGTATTGGCCCGTGAGTGTGTGTGAGTGGTTCCTGACCTCGAGGGGGGTTTCCCTGTGAAGCCCGAGCCGTCGCCGTGCCTCCGGTAGCCGGCGGGAGAACCCTGTCGTCGGAAACTTTGTTTTCGGCCGATCTTGAGCGCGGGGTTTTTCCGACCAATGAAAACGTGATCGGAACAGGTGATTCTCTCCTCCTCATCGACTGCAACTTACCTTCAAAGTTTGAGGAGGATCGGTTGAGGATCCGCGCCGCACGTCGATGCCCTAGAATCAGACTTTTTGAACCTTCGCCGGAACTCCGCCGTCCGGCGCCGCCGCTCGTCCCCGTCGCCGGCCACCACTGCAGGAAGGTCCTTGGCTTCCAGCAGAGTGTTTTGGTCCAAGTTGCAGAGGCTCGAGTGCACCGGACCGGATTCCGCCATTAGAGCACTTATTTTCCGGCGAAATTGAATTCCGGCGATCCCGGGGCTTCGCGCGGTGGGAAAACGACGCAGGTACGTTCCTCGGGTATAAATTAGGTCCCCGGTGAAGTTGCATGTAGAGTTTGACGTGTGAATTTTGTTCACTGTAGTTGCACCCTTCTTTGGTCCGAGCATCTCCTCCGGCCAGCGCCGCCGCCTTGGGACGCCGGCCACCGACTCAGATTTGAAATTGGTTTGTTCCAAGTTGGCCCAACCCGAGCCTTGTGTCTTCGAGGGTGTTGCTTCGGCGAGCCCACCGGCCGGTCTCCAACGCGCTTGAGGGCCCAGCAGTTCAACACCAGTCTAGTCTAGCAGGAGTTCGAGATCGGCCTACTTTCAGGGGGTTCGTTCGACTGACTTCGAGGTTTCTTCAGGGGTGAGGGCTAGGCGACGGTGAGGCCGAGACGGGAGCTTTGGGCCCATGGGGACCCTAGACTGTATTTTTCTCATTTCCTTCGCATTTCATTTGAGATTGTAGGCTACTGTGTGGTTCTCGATACCCTCGTGGGGTCGGTGTGGATGTCGGTGCTTTACTTCCTAGAGATGAGGATGTTGAGTTTTGATTTCTATCTTTGGTCGGCCGTTTTCAAAAAGAAAAAGAAAAACAAAGAAAAAGAATTGCGAAAATCGTTTTAAAAGTCTGGGTGTCGTGTGGGCACCGTTTTCAAAACCTTGTGGATTTATGGATTTCGAAAACAGATTTCAAAACCTGAGGGTCATGTGGGCACTGTTTTCAAAACCTTGTGGATTTATCCTTTCTAGTTGATCGGCCTTGAGAATTGTTCAGTGCTGTATGTGCATGTTTGTTTAGAAACTGTTGTGATTAAATAAATGACTGTGATTGGATATTGTATTAGCTGCGATGCCGTGCATATACAGAGGAGACTCTGTCCGTTTGCAGAGTGAATCTGTGTATGCGGCGGGTCTGGGCACGCGCCGGGGAAGAAGGACTTTCAAAAAAAAATTTATACGCCAAACAAATCCCTGTTTCGTTGATTGTTTCCGCTGAATGAAACCCCCGGAGCGTGACACATTAAGATGGTATCAGAGACAATTCATTAATCACAACAGTCAGTGTCCGACATCCACCGAGATACCACACTTAGCTACAAATAATGAAATGAATAAGGCATAGAAGCGTAGAACACGAGTGATCGGGGGAGCGGAGGGAAAGTATAGGTCCCTTTTCTCGATAGTTGGTTGAGTGCTAAGCTAGCGGAGTCTAGAACTGACTTGTGTTGTGTGTGTGTACGGGTTAAGTTTCATTTCCCGGTTTAGCTCGGTTGTCGTGCTTGTGTAGTCATGTTGTTTTGGCTCGTGTAGTAGGGTTGTTATGGAGGTTGGGGTCGAGGCCGGCTGCCACCTGGGTATTGATGGTTGCTAGGAATCAATGGATTAAGCAACCAGCACGGGACACGGTGGGCCTGCTGACGGTGTTCATGCACTAGGTGCGGCTGTTATCACAGCAGATCGTTGCGCCGGCTGTTGTTTTTCGAACCCCTCCCTCTGCCGACGTTCTGGTCGTCGTTAGTAACGGCGACTGGTGGTAGGGCAATCCGCCGGTGTTTGTTGGTGAGTCGGCCGTTTTGTCGGGTGTGAGTAACTGGGTAGCCTCTTGTATAAAATTGTACCTTCTAGGGCTACTGGTTTTAGGTTACAGCAGAGAGTCGGCCGATTCTTTTGCATCTTGGACAAGGTATGGGTGGGAATGAGGATTCTTCCCCTATGGTGGTCACCCATAGTTCGGCTTCTACTGTAGACACTGCGATGGTGGTAGAAATCGTCGAGATGGGGTCTTGGGGTTCTCCTTTGGGTTGAGAAAGGAAACTCCCGGGGCTAGCAAATCTTGTTTCGTATGGGCTCGAGTTTGGTTGAGCGGACCTAGAGCTTAGAAGACTCCTAGTTGGGAAAGTGAGCGTTTGGTCTGGGGGGTGTGCTGCTCGGTTCGGTGCACGGTGCTTGGAGGGGCAATAGATTTGGGACCAAGCGGTAGGGGTTAACCAGAGTAACGCTGTCACGCCCCGGGGGTCTCGCTCAGCGGAAAGGAAAGAGTTGTTAGTTTGAGTCCCTTATTTTTTTTTTGAAATTCAGTCCTCCCCGGCACGTGCCCAGACCCGCCGCATATACAGATTTACTCGAAAATCGGGCAGAGTCTCCTCTGTATATGCACGGCGTCGCGGCTATTACAACATCTCAACACAAGCATTCAGTTAATCACAACAGTTCGAGTATTCAACCAACAATGTAAACTAAATAGAATGCCCGCCGCCAGTCAAGTTGAAAGGATAAACTCACAGTTTTGAAAACAGGTCCACACGACCCAAGGTTTTGAAAACGATTTGGAAAGATGCCATAAATCCGCAGGGTTTGGAAACAGGTCCACACGACCCGAGGTTTTGAAAACAGTTTAGAAATCTCATAAAACCACAGGGTTTGGAAAAACGGGTCCACACGACCCCATATTTTTGAAAGATAGTTTTCGAAGTTCCTTTTTTCTTTTCTAGTTACTTTGCTTTGGAAAAACGGCCGAACGGGCGAATAAAAGAAACATAATATCAAATCCGGAACGCCGGGAATCAACATCCACACCGACCCCACAAGGGTATCGCGAACCACACCGTAGTCTACAGTACCAAATGAAATGCAAGGAAAAAGTAAAGGAGATACAGACTAGGGCTCCTCACAGCCCAACCACTCCTGCCTCGACCTCATCGCCGTCTACCGCTCACCCCTGGAAGAACCTGTCACGGAGTGGGTAGTCAGCGACATGCGATAATAATAATAAGTAGGAAAGAAAGCCAAACCCAACAGTAAAACTATCCGGAGCAACCACTCGACTCACTGGAAGAGTGACACGCGAACACTTGTAACACCTGCAACATCTGTAATGCCTGTAGCACCTATACACCTTGATCTCGTCGGGCACCTACCCCGACAGATCGCACCGCTCACACCTTGGGGCACCTGACCTCGTCGGACACCTATCCCGACAGGTCGCACCTTTTCCCCCCCCTTTTGATGCCTCAAACCCCACACCTACGGGGGCCCCCACTACCTCACCTTGTGGGTTAACACGGGTCGAAGACCGCTTTCCCGAAAAAGAGCACCCTTTGCGGTGGCCAGACCGCGGGTGCGCGTGTCGCAACCACGAGCACAATAACCAAGATACAGGATAATATCGCAATCATAAAGACCGTCAGCATTAGTATTAAAATATGCAGTTAGTAACTATCCAAGAACACCGAGTCCATACTTAGTCTCAACGGAACCCACAGTATTTTAAACCAGCGGATATTACACCACTCACCTTTTAAAAACGAGTTTCGTCCTCGAAACTCAATCCTGGTTTGCGGTGAAAAGATAGGGATAGCCCTCTCTCATCTTGGACTCCAGCTCCCACGTCGCTTCCCGCTCCTCGTGGTTGCTCCAGAGCACCTTCACGTAGGGAATGACTCGGTTTCGGAGCGTCTTGCTCTCTCTTGCTAGGATTCGCACCGGGGTTTCCTCGAAGCTTAGGTCCTCCTTCAGTTCGAGTGTCGAGACGTCCAGGACATGCGATGGGTCGGGGAGGTATTTCTTGAGCATCGAAACGTGGAACACGTCGTGGACCCGGCTGAGGTTCGGCGGTAGGGCGAGGCGGTAAGCCACTGGGCCAATGCGCTCCAGGATCTCGAACGGCCCCACAAACCGTGGGCTCAGCTTGCCTTTGAGCCCGAAGCGCTTGATTCCTCTGGACGGCGAGACCCGCAGAAACACGTGTTCTCCTACCTGGAATTCTAGGTCACGGCGTCTCCGATCCGCGTAGCTCTTTTGCCGACTCTGGGCGGTCAGTAGGCGCTTCCTGATAAGGCGTACCTTCTCTTCAGTTTCTTCCACCAAGTCGGGTCCCAAGAACTTCCGTTCTCCTAAGTCGTCCCAACAGATCGGGGATCGGTAGCGTCTGCCGTACAAGGCCTCGTAGGGTGCCATCTGGATGCTGGCCTGGTAGCTGTTGTTGTAGGCGAATTCGACGAGGGGCAGGTAACGCTCCCAACCGATCCCCCTGTCTAGCACACAGGCTCGCAGCAGGTCCTCCAGTGTCTGAATCACTCGCTCCGACTGTCCGTCCGTTTGGGGGTGGAAGGCCGTGCTGAACTGTAGTTTGGTCCCCAAGGCCTGCTGTAGGCTCTGCCAAAACTTCGAAACAAAGCGTGTGTCTCTATCCGATGTGATCGATGCCGGCACTCCATGCAGTCTCACAATCTCGCTGAGGTAGACTTGGGCTAATCGCTCTCTGGTCCAGGTTGTGTGAATGGGTAGGAAGTGCGCTGACTTGGTTAGCCGGTCAACAATGACCCAGATTGTGTCGTGCCCCTGCTGTGAACGTGGGAATCCAGTGACGAAGTCCATGGTGATCTGATCCCACTTCCACTCCGGTACTGGTAATGGCTGTAGCTTTCCCGCCGGCCGCTGATGCTCTGCCTTTATCTGCTGACAAACCAGGCAATGCGCAACGTGATGAGTCACATCCCCCTTCAGCTTGGGCCACCAGAAAGTCTGCTTGAGGTCCCTGTACATCTTTGTACCCCCCGGATGTGCCGCATAAGGGGCGAGGTGTGCCTCAGCTAGGATTTCCTCCTTCAATTCCTGTAAGACCCGGCCTTTCCTTAACCCTTCTGGTCACCCTCTTCTTGTAATGCCCGACCGAGGGCCTCATTTTTGGTGTTTTTCCGGACAGACCGTCGGGGCCCGCAGATAATTTTAGGCGGTAGGGCTCGCGGAGCGGAGCGCGCGGGCGCGATCGGTTTCTTTTTCCGACTTCCGGTCTGACCAGAATTAATTCTCGAAGTTGGGGTCCCCTTAGGCGTCTCGGGATCCGTGTTGGCGACCCGCACATCTTTTAAGGTAAACCCTAATTTTTTAGTATTTATATAGCCGTGTGGGAAAGAGGATTAGGGCTCCTCTTATTTTTATTTGGTGGCCGCCTCTTTTCTTTTTCTTCCTCCCTCGTAGCCGCCGGCAAAGAGTAACCAAGCACACGGGCAAGGGTGGACCGGTGGAGGCAAGCGGACGATCCCTCTCTTTCCTCCTCTTTCGCACATCGAGGTGAGTCGGATGCGTTTTCGTTCGGGGGAATCTTCCCCTTTCTTTTGTTGGTCACGAGGAGGGAGAAGGGGCGGCGCCGTCGCGCACCGCTGCACGCGGGGCCGGCCGCGGGTGGGGCGCCGTGCGGGCAGGTGCCGCGCGGGGTCGCCCCACACCGCGGGCAGCGCGCCCGCGCGACACTCGGCCGCGCGGGGCCGCCCACAGGAGGGGGCGCCCGCGCGGGCTGGTGCCGCGCGGGGTCGCCCCGCACCGCGGGCAGCGCGCCCGCGCGGCGCTCGGCCGCGCGGGGCCGCCCGCAGGAGGAGCGCCCGCGCGGGCTGGTGCCGCGCGGGGCTGCGCCCAGGCGGAGTGTGCGTCGCACGGGCCGGTGCTGTGCGAAGAACTCCGCCGCACGCTGTTGGGAGTCGATGTAAGTTTCGGACTTCTAAGTCTTGACTTGCCCTTGTTCCTTCAGGAGTGCGGGACGCTGTTGGCGACTGGTGCACAGACGCGGACTGGACGAACTCAGGACGACGCACACAAGGTGGGTACATTCCCGGGGATTGCGGGAATAGGGATTAACTGTTAGAAATAGCATGTTGGGGCAAGGTGGAATTATCAGTCTCCTTCTGTTTATGCACTAACCCTGTTGTGTTATTATACTAAATGTCAATCTGAGGCTCAAGTTTTGCTACACGCACACCCGCGGTTTGGCCACCGCAAGGGTGTGCTTTTCCGGAAAAGTGGTACGTTGACCCGTGTACCCCACGCGATGGTGGCGTTAGGAATGGGGCCCCCCATGGGTGGGGGGTGTGAGCGGTGATGTCGAGGCAGGTGCTCGGCGGTGGACATCGGGGAAGGTGCCCGATGTTGTTTTGATACAGGGTGTGGTTATGGTGGATGATGCATGAGAGGGATGGTTGCTCCGGTGTTTGTGGTTTGCCCTATTATTGCTTTTCTTATGCTTATCATGCTATTTCTAGTCACTGACTTCCCACTCCGTGACAGGTTCGTCCAGGGGCGAGTGTTAGGGCACCGGTGAGGACGCGAGAGTGCTGTTCTGATTTTTGGGTGACTTCAGATACAGTGACTCTTCTTTCCCTTTTCTTTTATTTTTCATGCTAGCCAGCTGTGGATTGCGACACCCCCGTGGGGTCGAAGTGGATGTTGCTTTCTTTTCCTTTTTGAATAATCGAATGAATATTACGTTCTCTCTTACTTGGCCGTTTTGAACAACGAAAAGCAAAGAAAACCGTTTGCAAAAATTATTCTTAAAACGTGGGTGTCGTGTGGGCACCGAGCTTTACAAACCTTGTGGGATTTATGTGTTTGCGAACTGTTTTCACAAACGATGGCATCGTGTGGATGCCGCTTTCAAAACCTTGTGATTATTTATCTTTTCAAAACACCGGCCTCTATGCTCTAGGTGAATGCTAGAATATCATGTGAGTTGTTTGGTTGTATGTGTACGAGACCCCAACTGTTGTGGTCAGAGATTGTATGTGCTACGCCTTGTGAGACACTTCGTAGTTGAGACGCCGTGCATATACAAAGGAGACTCTGCCCGTTTGCAGAGTGAATTTGTGTATGCGGCGGGTCTGGGCACGCGCCGGGGAGTATTGTTTTACAAAAAAAAAATATATGGCCGAATTAGGGGCATCGGTGGCTCCTCTTCCGCGCGATTCGAACCCCCGGGGCGTGACAGATTAAGATGGTATCAGAGCGGTAAACTTTAACCACAACAGTCGGGGCCTGACATCCACGGGCGCAATACTCTGGCTACTGAGTAATAAAGTGAACTCGGGATAAATAAAACGCGAGTGCTCGTTGAGAGAAAGGGGGGGGGGGAATTAGAGTCCTTTTTCTTTTTCTCCCTTTAGGGCCAGCATTAGCGGCGTTCCGTTTTGTTTGAACTAGGAGTAACTGGTTCGTGCAAATGTTCAGATCATGGCCAGGACTAGATCCACAGCCGAGGACACAGGGGCGGACGCAGCGGTAGCGATGACCGCGGAGAATCAGCTCCTAAGGCAGCAGCTACGGGAGATGACGGAGCAGTTGGCAGCCCTGAACGACCGCGTGCGCCAACTGACGCAGCAACAGCATGCCGCTGCGACGGCGGAGGTTGCCCCGGGCCCTCCCCTGGGGCCAGCTGCACCTGCAATGGGACCGCCGATGATGGAGACTGAAGGAGGGGCTGCCCCTACCCGGGCCTCGGCGCCTGAGGTGCCCTTAACCCAACCGACGGCGCCAGAGGTGGCCCCTTCGACGGCAACGGCAGGGCCGGCGACGACACCAATCGTCGGAATTGCTCCGAGTGTGACGGTAGTGATACCCACTTCCGCCGCGACCGCCAACGTCGCGAAGGAGGGGGCAAATCTACCAAACGAGCGAGACCGCGTGCGCGCCAACCTGGCGGACTTCAAGAAGTACGACCCGCCAGTGTTCGAGGGGGACACGACAGACCCCTGGGTCGTGGAGAAGTGGGTGGATACAATGGAGAAATTATTCGAGGACCTATTGATGGAAGACTACGAACGAGTCCCCCTGGCCGCCCACCTACTCGAGGGGAATGCCCGCATTTGGTGGAAGACGGTACGCCCCGGCTCTGCGACGGGCGCTACCCTTCCGTCCTGGACTACCTTTAAACAGCAGCTATTCGGGGCGTTCTTTACCAACAGCGTGAATAAACAACTGGAGGACGACCTCAACCACATCAGGCAGGGAACCAAAACAGTAATGGAGTACCAGAGGGAGTTCGTGAGACTGGCGAACTGTGTCCCGTTCGTCATTAGGGATGAATCCCATAAGGCGCAACAGTTTGTGGAAGGATTGAGGACTGACATTTTCCAAGTGGTGGACGCGGCGGATCTTCATACCTTTCAGAAGGTGGTCGACCGAGCCACCATCGTTGAACGAGGCTTTGCCGTCACGCGCGCCCGAAGGGAAGGCCCCCACCAGCAAGACGACAGGAAGCGGACCCAGACGACTTCAGGGGGAGGGGGCTCCTCCAGCGGGAATCGGCCCCCTAAGCGGTGGAGGCCCCAGCAGAGGACCAGGGGAGCGCCAGGAGAGGGACAACGCTCGGAGGATCGCCCTTGCGTGATCTGCGGCGGGGCGCACCGAGTGATGGATTGCTCCAAGAGACAGGACCATTGTTTCCGATGTGGCAAGCAGGGGCACTTCCGTTTCAACTGCCCCCTGAACCAAGGCACCACGTCTTCAGCAGCCTCCGTGCCTTCACCCCAGCACGCAGGGCGAGGGAAAGCTCCGATGACGTCAACTCCCAGACCGCCAGCACCCCGATCTGCAGGGGAAAAGCCACCACCTTCGGGAGGCCGCGTCTATTCGATGGGTCAGCAGGAGACACACCCGTCTGAGCACGTCGTCACAGGTATCACTCTTGCTTCTGTTTATCGCGCTAGAACCCTTTTTGACACCGGGGCGACCCTCTCGTTTATGTCACGTGACTTCGCACTGACCCATGATTTTGAGTTGAGACCCTTACCCAGTTTGATGACTGTTCACACCGCGGGGGGATCCTTGGAGGCACGCAACCTGGTACCTTCCTGCCCTATATGGATGGGAAGGCTCCCGTGCCCCTGGGATCTGGTAGTCATTCCATTGAAAGAGTATGATGTATTACTCGGAATGGATTGGCTCACGTGGTACCTTGCAGTCATCGACTGCGAGAAGCGCGAGGTGCGACTGATGTACCCCGATTTTCCGGAGAACGTGTACTTGGCTTGCAAGAGCGTTTCCTTTTCTTCCATGATTCCTGCATCCCGAGCCAGGAAGTTGGTCGAGGGCGGATGTATGGCCTTTTGGGTGTCGGTGGCCCTGGCCGCCGGATCCTCCACGGCACTCTCCGACATCCCTGTGGTGAGGGACTTCCCAGATGTCTTTCCGGCCGAATTACCCGGTTTACCCCCCGAGCGAGAAGTTGTCTTTCCTATTGAGCTTCCACCCGGCACGCGACCAATCACGAAGGCCCCCTACAGAATGGCCTTCGCGGAGCTGAAGGAACTTAAGGGGCAGCTGGAGGACCTTCTGGACAGGGGGTTTATCAGACCGAGTGTGTCCCCTTGGGGCGCACCCGTGCTCTTTGTACGAAAGAAAGACGGGAGCTTGCGGTTGTGCATCGACTACCGGGAAATCAACAAGGTCACAGTGAAAAACAAGTATCCCCTACCTAGGATTGACGACCTCTTTGACCAACTGCGGGGTGCAACCGTCTTCTCGAAGATCGACCTGCAGTCGGGCTACCACCAGCTCAGAGTTCGAGACGAGGATATTCCGAAGACGGCGTTCCAGACTCGGTATGGCCATTACGAGTTCACAGTAATGCCATTCGGGCTTACCAATGCCCCAGCGGTGTTCATGGACATGATGAACCGAGTTTTCAGACCCTTCCTGGATCAGTTCGTAGTGGTCTTCATCGACGACATCCTAATTTACTCCACCACCGATGAGAAGCACGAGGAGCACCTACGAATTGTTCTACAGACTCTTAGGGAGCAGGAGCTATTCGCAAAACTTAAGAAATGCGAGTTTTGGCTTCGTGAGGTGGGGTTCCTGGGGCATATCATCTCAGCAGCAGGAGTCGCAGTGGATCCCAAGAAGGTGGAGTCGGTGACCGACTGGCCCCAGCCGACCACAGTAACAGAGGTGCGCAGCTTCCTGGGCCTTGCGGGGTACTACAGACGTTTCGTGGAGGGTTTCTCGAAGATTGCGACCCCTCTGAACCGCCTAACCCGGAAAGGAGTAAAGTTCATTTGGACGGCCCAATGCCAAGAGAACTTTGAAGAACTTAAGAAGCGGTTAACAAGAGCGCCTGTGCTTGCCTTACCAACCCCCGGGGAAGACTACGAAGTCTACTGCGATGCGTCGCGAATAGGACTGGGAGGAGTACTAATGCAGCAAGGGAGAGTCATAGCCTATGCTTCAAGGCAACTCAAGGATTACGAACAGAACTACCCGATCCATGACTTGGAACTTGCCGCAGTGGTCTTCGTCCTAAAACTATGGAGGCACTACCTCTACGGTGTGCATTGCAACGTGTTCTCGGACCACCAAAGCCTTAAGTACCTTTTCACCCAGAAGGAGCTTAACCTACGGCAGATGAGGTGGTTGGAGCTACTGAAAGATTACGACTTAACCATCCAATACCACCCGGGGAAAGCAAATGTGGTGGCCGATGCTCTAAGCAGGAAGGGACAAGCAGAAGGAACTTCGGCGGGCACGATCACGCAGCAGAATGACTTGATCGCGGATTTCTCACGATTGAAATTGGAGGTGGTACCAGCAGGGACGGTTGAGCGACTGTTGTCCTTAACAGTCGCGCCGACCCTATTGGAGAGGATTCGAGAAGGCCAAGGTGCGGATCCACAGCTGCAGCTGGAACGAAATAGGATTTCACCGGAGCAGAAAGGAGACTTTGCAGTGGGAACGGACGGCACCCTTCGGTTCCGAGGGCGGATTTGCGTGCCCGATCTGCCGGATCTAAAGAAGGAAATCCTGACTGAAGCACATTGCGCCCCCTACGTGGCGCACCCTGGAGGCACCAAGATGTATCGGGATATCCGACAGACCTTCTGGTGGCCAAGATTGAAGGGAGATGTGACGCTGTTCGTGGCTCACTGTTTGATTTGCCAACAGGTGAAAGCCGAGCATCAACGGCCGGCGGGGAAATTGCAACCTCTACCCGTGCCCGAATGGAAATGGGAGCAAATCACAATGGACTTTGTCACCGGATTTCCACGTTCGCAGCAGGGACACGACGCCATCTGGGTTGTCGTGGATCGGCTAACGAAGTCAGCTCATTTCCTACCCATCCACACGACCTGGACACGCGACCGGCTGGCTCAAGTCTACCTCAGCGAGATTGTGAGGCTGCATGGGGTGCCGACAACGATCACCTCGGACAGGGACACAAGGTTCGTTTCGAACTTTTGGCAGAGTCTACAACGAGCCTTGGGGACCAAGTTACACTTCAGCTCAGCCTTTCACCCCCAGACGGACGGGCAATCCGAGCGGGTGATTCAGATACTCGAGGACATGCTTCGAGCGTGCGTACTGGATTTGGGAGATGGATGGTCGGGCTACCTACCCCTTGCAGAGTTCGCTTATAACAACAGCTACCAAGCGAGCATCCAGATGGCGCCGTACGAAGCATTATACGGCAGACGCTGTAGATCCCCGATCTGTTGGGACGATCTGGGGGAGAGAAAGTTTTTGGGGCCGGACCTGGTGGCCGAGACTGAGGAAAAGGTGCGCCTCATCAGGCGACGTTTGGCGACCGCCCAGAGCCGGCAAAAGAGCTATGCAGACCAAAGACGTCGCGACTTGGAATTCCAGGTGGGAGAACACGTGTTACTGCGGGTGTCGCCGTCAAAGGGGGTGAAGCGGTTTGGGTTGAGGGGCAAGTTGAGCCCGCGGTACGTGGGGCCGTTTGAGATTCTGGAACGCATCGGCCCGGTAGCCTACCGCCTCGCCCTACCACCGAACCTTGACCGCGTTCATGATGTGTTCCACGTATCCATGCTTCGGAAGTACCTCCCCGACCCATCGCGAGTGCTTGACGTCTCTGCGATTGAACTCAAGGAGGATTTAAGTTTCGCGGAAGTACTGGTGCGGATCCTAGCCCGGGAGGACAAAAAGCTGCGTAGTCGGACAATTCCCTACGTAAAGGTGCTTTGGAGCAATCAAGAAGAGCGTGAGGCAACTTGGGAACCCGAGTCAAAGATGAGGGAGTGCTACCCGGACCTGTTCGCCGCTGGGGAAGATTATGTTTCGGGGACGAAACTTGTTTTTAGCGGTAAGTGGTGTAAGACCCGGCCTTTCCTTAACCCTTCTGGTCACCCTCTTCTTGTAATGCCCGACCGAGGGCCTCATTTTTGGTGTTTTTCCGGACAGACCGTCGGGGCCCGCAGATAATTTTAGGCGGTAGGGCTCGCGGAGCGGAGCGCGCGGGCGCGATCGGTTTCTTTTTCCGACTTCCGGTCTGACCAGAATTAATTCTCGAAGTTGGGGTCCCCTTAGGCGTCTCGGGATCCGTGTTGGCGACCCGCACATCTTTTAAGGTAAACCCTAATTTTTTAGTATTTATATAGCCGTGTGGGAAAGAGGATTAGGGCTCCTCTTATTTTTATTTGGTGGCCGCCTCTTTTCTTTTTCTTCCTCCCTCGTAGCCGCCGGCAAAGAGTAACCAAGCACACGGGCAAGGGTGGACCGGTGGAGGCAAGCGGACGATCCCTCTCTTTCCTCCTCTTTCGCACATCGAGGTGAGTCGGATGCGTTTTCGTTCGGGGGAATCTTCCCCTTTCTTTTGTTGGTCACGAGGAGGGAGAAGGGGCGGCGCCGTCGCGCACCGCTGCACGCGGGGCCGGCCGCGGGTGGGGCGCCGTGCGGGCAGGTACCGCGCGGGGTCGCCCCACACCGCGGGCAGCGCGCCCGCGCGACACTCGGCCGCGCGGGGCCGCCCACAGGAGGGGGCGCCCGCGCGGGCTGGTGCCGCGCGGGGCCGCCCCGCACCGCGGGCAGCGCGTCCGCGCGGCGCTCGGCCGCGCGGGGCCGCCCGCAGGAGGGGCGCCCGCGCGGGATGGTGCCGCGCGGGGTCGCCCCGCACCGCGGGCAGCGCGGCCGCGCGGCGCTCGGCCGCGCGGCGCTCGGCCGCGCGGGGCCGCCCGCAGGAGGGGCGCCCGCGCGGGCTGGTGCCGCGCGGGGTCGCCCCGCACCGCGGGCAGCGCGGCCGCGCGGCGCTCGGCCGCGCGGGGCTGCCCGCAGGAGGGGCGCCCGCGCGGGCTGGTGCCGCGCGGGGTCGCCCCGCACCGCGGGCAGCGCGCCCGCACGGTGCTCGGCCGCGCGGGGCCGCCCGCAGGAGGGGCGCCCGCGCGGGCTGGTGCCGCTCGGGGTCGCCCCGCACCGCGGGCAGCGCGCCCGCGCGGCGCTCGGCCGCGCGGGGCCGCCCGCAGGAGGGGCGCCCGCGCGGGCTGGTGCCGCGCGGGGTCGCCCCGCACCGCGGGCAGCGCGCCCGCGCGGCGCTCGGCCGCGCGGGGCCGCCCGCAGGAGGGGCGCCCGCGCGGGCTGGTGCCGCGCGGGGTCGCCCCGCACCGCGGGCAGCGCGCCCGCGCGGCGCTCGGCCGCGCGGGGCCGCCCGCAGGAGGGGCGCCCGCGCGGGCTGGTGCCGCGCGGGGTCGCCCCGCACCGCGGGCAGCGCGCCCGCGCGGCGCTCGGCCGCGCGGGGCCGCCCGCAGGAGGAGCGCCCGCGCGGGCTGGTGCCGCGCGGGGCTGCGCCCAGGCGGAGTGTGCGTCGCACGGGCCAGTGCTGTGCGAAGAACTCCGCCGCACGCTGTTGGGAGTCGATGTAAGTTTCGGACTTCTAAGTCTTGACTTGCCCTTGTTCCTTCAGGAGTGCGGGACGCTGTTGGCGACTGGTGCACAGACGCGGACTGGACGAACGCAGGACGACGCACACAAGGTGGGTACATTCCCGGGGATTGCGGGAATAGGGATTAACTGTTAGAAATAGCATGTTGGGGCAAGGTGGAATTATCAGTCTCCTTCTGTTTATGCACTAACCCTGTTGTGTTATTATACTAAATGTCAATCTGAGGCTCAAGTTTTGCTACACGCACACCCGCGGTTTGGCCACCGCAAGGGTGTGCTTTTCCGGAAAAGTGGTACGTTGACCCGTGTACCCCACGCGACGGTGGCGTTAGGAATGGGGGCCCCCATGGGTGGGGGGTGTGAGCGGTGATGTCGAGGCAGGTGCTCGGCGGCCGAGGCAGGTGCTCGGCGGTGGACATCGGGGAAGGTGCCCGATGTTGTTTTGATACAGGGTGTGGTTATGGTGGATGATGCATGAGAGGGATGGTTGCTCCGGTGTTTGTGGTTTGCCCTATTATTGCTTTTCTTATGCTTATCATGCTATTTCTAGTCACTGACTTCCCACTCCGTGACAGGTTCGTCCAGGGGCGAGTGTTAGGGCACCGGTGAGGACGCGAGAGTGCTGTTCTGATTTTTGGGTGACTTCAGATACAGTGACTCTTCTTTCCCTTTTCTTTTATTATTCATGCTAGCCAGCTGTGGATTGCACACCCCCGTGGGGTCGAAGTGGATGTTGCTTTCTTTTCCTTTTTGAATAATCGAATGAATATTACGTTCTCTCTTACTTGGCCGTTTTGAACAACGAAAAGCAAAGAAAACCGTTTGCGAAAATTATTCTTAAAACGTGGGTGTCGTGTGGGCACCGAGCTTTACAAACCTTGTGGGATTTATGTGTTTGCGAACTGTTTTCACAAACGATGGCATCGTGTGGATGCCGCTTTCAAAACCTTGTGATTATTTATCTTTTCAAAACACCGGCCTCTATGCTCTAGGTGAATGCTAGAATATCATGTGAGTTGTTTGGTTGTATGTGTACGAGACCCCAACTGTTGTGGTCAGAGATTGTATGTGCTACGCCTTGTGAGACACTTCGTAGTTGAGACGCCGTGCATATACAAAGGAGACTCTGCCCGTTTGCAGAGTGAATTTGTGTATGCGGCGGGTCTGGGCACGCGCCGGGGAGTATTGTTTTACAAAAAAAAAATATATGGCCGAATTAGGGGCATCGGTGGCTCCTCTTCCGCGCGATTCGAACCCCCGGGGCGTGACAATTCCGGGGTATCCGGCACGCAGATCCGCCCGCGGAACCGTAGAGTGCCGTCGTCTTCCATTGAAAAGTCACCTTCTTGGTCCGGCGAGATCTTGTCTCGTACGAGCTGCAAGTACGAGTCCGCCTGCTGTCCCCCTCGAATTCTCTCGAACAGCGTCGGCTTTACCACCAAAGCCAACAGTTGTGCAACTGTGCCCATTGGTACCACCTCCAACTTCAATCGCGAGAATTCCGCGATCAAAGTGCTCTGCTCAGTTATCGTGCGTGCCGTCGTCTCTTCTGGTTGCCCCTTCCTGCTCAAAGCGTCCGCCACTACGTTTGCTTTCCCGGGGTGGTACTGGATTGTTAGATCGTAGTCCTTCAATAGTTCAAGCCACCGCCTCCGCCGCAGGTTTAGTTCCTTCTGGGTGAACAGGTACTTAAGGCTTTGGTGGTCAGAGAAAACGTTAAAGTGGACACCAAAGAGGTAGTGTCTCCATAACTTCAAAACAAAGACCACTGCAGCCAGTTCCAAATCGTGTATCGGATAATTCTTCTCGTAATCTTTCAGCTGCCTGGAAGCATAGGCTATAACTTTTCCCTGTTGCATCAATACACCCCCAATGCCGATCCTCGATGCGTCGCAGTACACCTCATAATCCTCTCCGGGTGTTGGTAGTACGAGAATTGGTGCCCTGGTTAGCCTTCTTTTAAGTTCTTCGAAGCTCTCCTGGCATTGTGTCGACCACACAAACTTTTCTCCTTTCCTAGTCAACCGGTTCAGGGGGGCAGCTATCTTCGAGAAGCCCTCGACAAAGCGTCGGTAGTACCCAGCAAGGCCCAAGAAACTGCGGATCTCCGTCACCGTAGTTGGCGGCTGCCAGGCTGTCACGGATTCCACCTTCTTGGGATCCACGGCGATTCCTTTTGCCGAGATCACATGCCCTAAAAAGCCCACCTCGCGTAGCCAGAACTCGCACTTCTTGAGCTTAGCGAATAACTCGTGGTCCCTGAGGGTCTGGAGGATCATTTGCAGATGTTGCTCGTGCTCCCCGTCAGTGGGTGAATAGATCAGTATGTCGTCGATGAAGACCACTACGAACCGGTCTAGGAAGGGCTTGAAAATTCGGTTCATCATATCCATGAAGACGGCGGGGGCGTTCGTAAGCCCGAAGGGCATAACCGTAAATTCGTAGTGGCCATACCGGGTCCGGAAGGCGGTCCTTGGAATGTCCTCGTTCCGAACCCGAAGCTGATGGTAGCCCGATTGCAGATCGATCTTTGAGAAGACCGTCGCTCCCCGCAGTTGGTCGAAGAGATCGTCGATTCTGGGCAGGGGGTACTTGTTTTTCACTGTAACTTTGTTTATCCCTCTGTAGTCGATGCAGAGTCGTAGGCTTCCGTCCTTCTTCCGCACAAAGAGTACCGGTGCGCCCTAGGGTGACACACTCGGTCTGATGAACCCTTTGTCCAAGAGATCCTCCAGCTGCGCCTTGAGCTCCTTCAACTCCGCGAAGGCCATTCGGTACGGCGCCTTCGTAATCGGCTGCGTGCCCGGTAGCAGTTCAATCAGGAACACCACCTCTCGCTCGGGGGGCATCCCGGGTAGTTCCGTCGGGAAAACATCGGGAAAGTCCCGTACTACCGGGATGTATGACGGCGCCCCCGAGGGTCGGGTGGCCATGTCTACCGACGCCAAGTAGGCCACGCACCCACCTTCTACCAATCTCCTGGCTCGTGCCGCTGAGATGACCGCTGGGAAGGAGATGCTCTTGCATGCCAAATACGCATTCTTAGGGAAGCTGGGTTCTTGGAGTTGCACCATCCGTTTCTCGCAGTCGATGAGCGCCTGGTACCTTGAGAGCCAATCCATGCCCAAAACAATGTCGTACTCCTTCAGGGGAATTACCACCAAGTCCCAAGGGCAAGGCAGTCGCCCTAACATAATTGGGCAGGTGGCCACTAAGCTGGTCGCCTCCAGTGTCCCACCCGCCGTCTGGACCGTCATTCGGTTTTGGAGAGGTGTCTCCCCAAGGTCATGCATAAACACGTAATCACAAGAAATGAACGAGTGTGTTGCTCCGGTATCAAAGAGGGTTCTAGCTCGGGAATTTGAAACAGAAGTAATACCTGCAAGCACGTCCTCCGGCCGGTCCGTCTCTTGGTGGGTTATTGAATAAACTCGCCCGCCCGGTTGAGGTTGCCTTGCCTCCTCGCGTCGCGGTGCCGGAGGCCTAGAGGTCGACCCCATAGGAGCTTTCCCCCGCCCTGAGAACTGTGTAGAAGGCGTGGATGCAGTAGAGGAGGCTGGTCCCAAGGTTAAGGGGTAGTTGCGGCGGAAGTGCCCCTGCTTGCCGCAGCGGAAGCAATGATCGACTCTCTGGGGGCAGTCTAGCACTTGATATGCCCCCCCGCAGATTACGCAAGGCCTGTCCCCCGGCCTCGGTCCTCCTGCAGGTGCGCTCCGGGTTCCTGACTGTGGTCTCCACCGCTTGGGGGGTCGGTTCCCACTGTAAGAACCCCCCCCAACGTACGGTTGTTGCCGCTTCTTTTCCTCGTGCCGCACCGGGGCCTCCCTCTTGGCGCGTGTAACTGCGAACCCGCGCTCGACCACCGTGGCCCGGTCGACCACTTGTTGGAACGTGTGCAAGTCGGCCGCCTGTACCACCTGGAAGATATCACTCCGTAAACCATCCATGAAAAGTTGCGCCTTGTGGGCTTCGTCCCTTATGACAAAAGGGACGCAGTTCGTCAATCGCACAAAGTCGCGCTGATATTCCATAACTGTCTTGCTCCCCTGCTGGATGTGATTTAAGTCGTCCTCCAGTTTCTTTTTGACGCTGTTGGTAAAGAAAGCCCCAAACAGCTCCTGCTTAAACGTCGTCCATGATGGCAGCACGGTGCTCTTGGTTGGGTCGGGGCGCACCGTCTTCCACCATAAGCGGGCGTTTCCCCCCAGGCAGTGGACCGCTAGGGGGACCCGCTCACAGTCCTCCATGAGCAAGTCTTCAAATAGCTTTTCCATCGATCCGACCCAATCCTCGACGACCCAAGGGTCGGTCGTTTCTCCCTCGAACACGGGTGGATCATATTTCTTGAAATCCGCCAGGTTGGCTCGTACCCGCTCCCGCTCTATTAGTGAAGTTGCCCCCTCTCCCGCGGCAGCGGCGGCCACAACAGGAACGGGTGCCACCAATGTCTCCCCCGAGGTACCCCCGCCAAGGGCCCCCGGAGCTGGTCCCGTGGACGCTGCTGGGGGTGCTGCTACAGGCGTCGTCGTTTGGGCGGGTGCTGTCCCGGCCGCTGCTATCGGTGGAGGGGCCATTCCTGCCCCAGTCCCCGTCACTTGCGGTACTGCTGTTGGCGCGGCTGGCCCCTGTGGGGGGCCCGGTGCGACCGTCGCCGTCGCGGCCGAAAGCCGCTGCGTCAACTGACGCACATGATCGGTGAGAGTCGCTAGATTTCCCGCCATCTCTCGCAGTTGCTGCCGCAAGAGTTGGTTCTCCGCGGCCATCGCTGCCGCCGCATCCGCCCCTTCGTCCCCGGCCGACGCTCTGGTTCGGACCATCGTCTGTACACACATACAACCAAAAACATCAGTCCTAGACCCTGCTAGAACAACATCCCTGCATCGAGAGAGAAGAAACTACACTTTCCCCCTCCCTCCCCCGATCACTCACGTCCTACACCCCTATGTCCTACACATTTCATTTACTCGAAGCTACGTGTGGTATTACCGTGGATGTTGGACCTTCACTGTTGTGATTAAAAGAAAACCTCTCTGATACCATCTTAATCTGTCACGCCCACGTGTCGCAACCACGAGCACAATAACCAAGATACAGGATAATATCGCAATCATAAAGACCGTCAGCATTAGTATTAAAATATGCAGTTAGTAACTATCCAAGAACACCGAGTCCATACTTAGTCTCAACGGAACCCACAGTATTTTAAACCAGCGGATATTACAAACGCACCCCTTTGGTGCCAAGATGGAGGTAGGACCGTATTTCTTGGTTTTTGTCCCCAGCCTTCCATGACCAAGGCATAATCGGGAAGGTTTTGGGTTACGAGACTATTGATTGCGAAGCAGCGTAGATCAGCGGGGGTTATTGACTACATGGCGCTCTGGCATGGGTTGCTTTCGGCTGGGATGCCCTGCAATCAGCTTTTTCTGTGGGGTAGACCTTGTGGTAGGTCTGAGAGCTGAAACCTAGCTTTAGTTTTGACCGTCGCCTCGGTAGAACGGACAGTCGGAGCGGACAATCCAGGATGGTGGTTATGTGCCGAGCTAGTGGCCCATGTGAGTGACGGGTGGGTTCGTCGTTTTCAGTTGAGGATTACTTGTAGGCGGTGACCCGGCTAGTTGGATTGGCACATCCTGGAGTTTCGTGAGGGGACCAGTGTGCCCTCCCCCTCTGTTGTTGGGTTATTTTGAACAGTTAAGAGCCGTCGGTCCGGGTTTGGTGGTAGGACTGGGGTACCTCGACGCATCGCCAGATTTTGGGTTGCTGACTGCTCAGCACCGTCAGAGGTGGCCTGCGAACCAGTGGCATCATAACAGGGAACTCCAAGTCGAGGAGCAGGCTTACTCAGGTTAGTTTCGATCAAGAGAGACGGGATGGTAGGGTTGCCAGGCGGGTCGAGCCGTCGTTTGTCCGAAATCTTGGGGCGGTTCAGTCCGGTAGTTTTCCATTCATGGTTACCACCGAGCTTCGCCAACAGTTTTAGGGCGTTCCGCGTGTCTTTGCCTCGGGGGGTGGGTAATTGAACACCCCAGTGGGCGTCCATGGGTTTGATGAACAGAATTTTCAGACCCTTCTTGGATCAACTCGAGTGTGGGCGAGGAGCGTTTACGAGTGACCTGGCAAACTCTCAGGGACCAGAGAGTCTAAGCCAAACTCAAAAGGTGTGAGTTTGGGCATCCTGAGGGGGACGCGAAGCCATTTGGGAGCGCAAGTCGGGCATGCCTGGGCCCTCTTCCCACTTATTGGATTCCTCGGGTGTTCAAGTTTCGAGGACGAAACTTCTTTTAAGTTGTGAGTGATGTAATACTCGGGAAAATTGTGTTAGTGTAAAGAGTGTTTTTCAGGTGCGAATGTGTGCGAGGAAACAAAATTAACCTTAGTGGTGTGTACCGGTGTACGGATGGCACAGTTGCCGAAGCACAAATTCCGCCTTTCCGATCCGACTCTGATCTCGAAAATCTGAGATCGCCAGTGCGACCGTCTCATCGAATCGAGTGGAAATGGTATAGACCGTTTGCTGATCCGACGGTCGGATCGTCCGGAAATCAGCAAGAAAACTAGTGGGACCCACGACTTAAGTGAATAGTAAAATGAATAGTAACCGCTGATTTCGGTCCCCTCTCGATCGGTCGTTGGCCATTTCACTGTTCAAAATCCAAACCTAGCAGTATGAGTAGACGATTCTAGCTAATTTTGACGTTCTGAGCGCAATGGCGCTGACGGAATTTTCGTTTGACGACCCTAGAGTCTCGAGAAGCGTGCCATACTGTATAATTATACAGTAATTGTGAACCGAGAATTTATCCGGGCATCTCGTCGAAAAAACAAAAATTGCTACCTGATAGGTTTCGCCGAGCCGGACGTCGTGGCGAAGTCCGTTTTTCGATTTGACGACTAAAATGCCTCGAAAAGCATAAAATACGATGAAAATTATGGCATTTCGCACAATGAACCCAAATATTTTTGCTCCATAAAGCATGCTGCATTAGAGTGAGGGACTAGATCGTAAGTTGAACAAGTTTGCTAAAGGACTTAAGTCCAAATAGCGATGGTGGAGGGACCTTTTAGCTTTTTGTGCATTTATGCACTATATACTATATGTGGCTGTCTTTGGAAACCCTAAACCTGACCGCCCCTTTTGTTTCCCTTCTAGAACCGGCGCCCCCACCACACCATCTTCTCCAACCGACGCGCTGAGCGCCGCCGTCTCCCCATCGCCGGAAACAGCCAAGAAGAGGCCGCGCAAGGTGTGGGTTATCTCGGGTTATGGAGTCGAGTGACTCCTGGGAGCTTGCAGTGGGCTCAAGCTTCAACCGAAGTATTCCTCTATGTGGCCACGACCGAGCCAAGAGTTCCTCGATGGTCGCCGCCGCCGCGCGCCACCGCGGAGTTTCTTCCTCCTCCATCTTTTCCGGCGAGGTAAGTTTTTGGAAAAGGTTAGGTTGTATTGGCCCGTGAGTGTGTGTGAGTGGTTCCTGACCTCGAGGGGGGTTTCCCTGTGAAGCCCGAGCCGTCGCCGTGCCTCCGGTAGCCGGCGGGAGAACCCTGTCGCCGGAAACTTTGTTTTCGGCCGATCTTGAGCGCGGGGTTTTTCCGGCCGTTGAAAACGTGATCGGAACCGGTGATTCTCTCCTCCTCATCGACTGCAACTTACCTTCAAAGTTTGAGGAGGATCGGTTGAGGATCCGCGCCGCACGTCGATGCCCTAGAATCGGACTTTTTGAACCTTCGCCGGAACTCCGCCGTCCGGCGCCGCCGCTCGTCCCCATCGCCGGCCACCACTGCAGGAAGGTCCCTGGCTTCCAGCAGAGTGTTTTGGTCCAAGTTGAAGAGGCTCGAGTGCACCGGACCGGATTCCGCCATTAGAGCACTTATTTTCCGGCGAACTTGAATTCCGGCAATCCCGGGGCTCCGCGCGGTGGGAAAACGACGCAGGTACGTTCCTCGGGTATAAATTAGGTACCCGGTGAAGTTGCATGTAGAGTTTGACGTGTGGATTTTGTTCACTGTAGTTGCACCCTTCTTTGGTCCGAGCATCTCCTCCGGCCAGCGCCGCCGCCTTGGGACGCCGGCCACCGACTCAGATTTGAAATTGGTTTGTTCCAAGTTGGCCCAACCCGAGCCTTGTGTCTTCGAGGGTGTTGCTCCGGCGAGCCCACCGGCCGGTCTCAAACGCGCTTGAGGGCCCAGCAGTTCAGCACCAGTCTAGTCTAGCAGGAGTTCGGGATCGGCCTACTTTCAGGGGGTTCGTTCGACTGACTTCGAGGTTTCATCAGGGGTGAGGGCTAGGCGATGGTGAGGCCGAGACGGGAGCTTTGGGCCCATGGGGACCCTAGACTGTATTTTTCTCATTTCCTTCGCATTTCATTTGAGATTGTAGGCTACTGTGTGGTTCTCAATACCCTCGTGGGGTCGGTGTGGATGTTGGTGGTTTACTTCCTAGATATGAGGATGTTGAGTTTTGATTTCTATCTTTGGTCGGCCGTTTTCAAAAAGAAAAAGAAAAACAAAGAAAAAGAATTGCGAAAATCGTTTTCAAAGTCTGGGTGTCGTGTGGGCACCGTTTTCAAAACCTTGTGGATTTATGGATTTCGAAAACAGATTTCAAAACCTGAGTGTCGTGTGGGCACTGTTTTCAAAACCTTGTGGATTTATCCTTTCTAGTTGATCGGCCTTGAGAATTGTTCAGTGCTGTATGTGCATGTTTGTTTAGAAACTGTTGTGATTTAATAAACGACTGTGATTGGGTATTGTATTAGCCGCGACGCCGTGCATATACAGAGGAGACTCTGTCCGTTTGCAGAGTGAATCTGTGTATGCGGCGGGTCTGGGCACGCGCCGGGGAAGAAGGACTTTCAAAAAAAAATTTATACGCCAAACAAATCCCTTTTTCGTTGATTGTTTCCGCTGAATGAAACCCCCGGGGCGTGACAGCGGCGCTGCGCAAACGAGCGCCCCGCGCGGGCCCGCGCGGGCGGCGGCGCGGCAGGACGGCGGCGCGGTAGGGCGGCGCCCCGTGAGTGCGCATGCCCGCACGGGTGGCGGCGCGGCGCAAACGAGGGCCCCGCGCACGCGCATGCCCCCGCGGGCGGCGGCGCGGCAGAGCTGCGCCCCGTGCGGGCGCAGGCCCGCACGGGTGGCGGCGCGGCGCAAACAAGCGCCCCGCACGGGCGCATGCCTGCGCGGGCGGCGGCCCGTGCGTGCGCATGCCCGCACGGGTGGCGGCGCGGCGCAAACGAGCGCCCCGCGCATGCCCCCGCGGGCGGCGGCGCGGCAGGACGGCGGCGCGGTAGGGCGGCGCCCCGTGCGTGCGCATGCCCGCACGGGTGGCGGCGCGGCGCAAACGAGCGCCCCGCGCATGCCCCCGCGGGCGGCGGCGCGGCAGGACGGCGGCGCGGTAGGGCGGCGCCCCGTGCGTGCGCATGCCCGCACGGGTGGCGGCGCGGCGCAAACGAGCGCCCCGCGCACGCGCATGCCCCCGCGGGCGGCGGCGTGGCAGAGCTGCGCCCCGTGCGGGCGCAGGCCCGCATGGGTGGCAGCGCGGCGCAAACAAGCGCCCCGCGCGGGCGCATGCCTGCGCGGGCGGCGGCGCGGCAGAGCGGCGCCCCGTGCGGGCGCAGGCCCGCACGGGTGGCGGCACGGCGCAAACGAACGCCCCGCGCGGGCGCATGCCCGCGCGGGCGGCGGCGCGGTTGGGCGGTGCCCCGTGCGGGCGCATGCCCGCACGGGTGACGGCGCGGTGCAAATGAGCGCCCCGCGCGGGCGCATGCCCGCGCGGGTGGCGGCGCGGCAGGGTGGCGCCTCGTGCGGGCGCATACCAGCACGGGTGGCGGCGCGGCGCAAACGGGCGCCCCGCGCGGGCGCATGCCCGCGCGGTCGGCGGCGCGGCAGGGCGGCTCCCCGTGCGGGCGCATGCCCGCACGGTTCGCGGCGCGGCGCAAACGAGCGCCCCGCGCGGTGCATGCCAGCGCGGGCGCAGCGGCAGCGGCAGCGGCGGCGACAGCGGCGACGAAATCAACTACCCCTTGCGACAAAATAACCACCGAAGAAAAAGGAGGAGGAGCAAGAATGCTCACCAAGGTCCCGGAGGGGAGGACGGCGGATCTTCCCTTCCGTCTCCGGTCCCGGTGCACTGCACGGCTGGATCTCTCCTCTCCCCCCTCACGCGTTCCTTTTCTTTTCAAAACTTTTCGAACTTTTGAAATCCTCTTCCCCCTTTCTCGTCCCCCCCCCCCCAAAACGTTAACGAGCGGAAAACAAAATGAGAGAAGAGGCGGCTAAAACCTACGAAACGCTAGCTAGAGGATCAGATCCACTCATTCCTCGAAAATCGTGCAAATCGCAATGCATGAATCTCGGTGCACTTAACGGTCGCCGAGAGCTTCAAACCCCATTCCGGGAGATCCGTAAGTCCGATTTCAAAAGATCCGTAAGTCCGATTTCAAATCGGATCGCACCGTCGATCATCATTTTTCGAGCTCTATCACCGAAAAATACTAACGTGCACCAAAACGCAACCCACTAAAAGTCGATAAAAAGGGCACCTACAACTAACATTAAACGACAAGGGTTATCTACGGCACCCGAAGAGTTAGGATCTTACAGGATCGGATACCCGCAGAAAATTCCTGCGTTCGGGATCCGGAACAGGAATTCCAGTCCGAATCGGCTCCAACTTTTTCTTCAGAAAAATTTAGAAAAATTCCAGAAAATCCAGAACAAGTACGTAAGCACTTTTGCATGTCAACTTTAAACAAAATTCATCGTTTTATAAAAGAAATAGATTATGCTAAATCTATCAATAATATCCAAGTAGTGAAAAGAAAATTTATAAAAATTAAATCCCTTAAAGTTGAACAAGTTCAATGACATCTATCACGATCTTATGAGTAATGCGTTTATCAAATCATTAATATGGTAAAGAAAATGAAACACCAAGATCGATAGATGTTTGAAATCCCAAATAGATTAGATAATATATCTAGTCAATTTATTGTAAGGAGTGGCTCTTTGAGCATCTTTCAATAAAAATACCCACCTTATACCAACCTTGGAATTTGACAGAGTCAAGTATTCCAAAAAGCATTTTATCTATTCAATCACGAAAAACCATGCTTGGTATACATGTAGTAGCTGCACACAGTACTCGAATGACTGAGGTGGTAGCTCTTTCCTCCATGTGGTGGTAGTTTTCACACTCCTCATTGGGATGTAACTCTTTCCACCTTCTTTGAGCATAAACATTTTAATAAACTCCCCCTCAATTGGCTATTAATTATTTAAGATATAAGGTATTCAACCAAAAATTGATCTCGAGTTCATACTTGACTCACTTGTCAAATAAGATAAAGACTATACCAGGAGATCACATGAGAGAGAAATTGACTTTGATCAATTAAAGATGACTTAATTGACATAAATGATCATTGCATCAAATGAATTATTATGATATCCAAAGCATAATAAATTTCTAAATATATGAAAGGATGCAGTTAAAGTCAATTAAACTAATGCTCAATTAATGTTCTATGTACAGACATAGATAAGGAACAAAAACACAAAACAAAACCTAACCTAAGCAATGGTTTCAAAAAGAGTTATTTCAAAGAAAGCATTCCTATTGCTTTACGCAAATGAATAAACCGTTTTTGATCCAAAGGTTTTGTCAAAATGTCAGCTAATTGATCTTCAGTTGAAATGTAGGAAATTTGAAGAATACTCGATTCAACTAGCTCTCTTAGAAAATGATATCTAAGTTCAATGTGTTTTGTTCTTGAGTGCAACACAGGATTTTTAGAAATATTTATAGCACTTGTGTTGTCACAAAGAATAGTTACCGAAGTTGCTGAAATTCGGAAGTCGCTAAACACGCTTTTCATCCAAATGAGTTGGGTTGAACAACTACCCGCTGAGATATATTCCGCTTCGGCAGTCGAGAGTGTAATATAGTTTTACTTTTTACTATGCCACGCAACAAGGCAATGGCCAAGATAAAAACATGCACCACTCGTACTTTTCTGATCATCCACAGATCCTGCCCAATTGGCATCTGAATATCCTATTATGTCAAGAGTTGTTCCCATAGGATACCAAATTCCGAAATTCAAAGTTCCTTTGACGTACCGGATGATCCTTTTCACCGCTTTCAGGTGAACCTCCTTTGGTGCTGACTGATATCTCGCGCAGATCCCAACACTAAAGGATATGTCCGGGCGACTAGCCGTGAGGTAGAGTAGACTTCCAATCATGCTGCGATAAAGCTTCTCGTCTACACTTTCACTAAGAGATTCACTTCCTAATCCCTTATTGCTAGTTCCCATAGGAGTCGGAAAGTCTTTAGAATTTTCTAATCCAAACTTCTTGACCAACTCCTTTGCATACTTGGATTGGCACAGATGAATGCCTTCTTCATTTTGTTTCACTTGCAATCCAAGAAAGTATGTTAGTTCGCCCATCATAGACATCTCAAATTCGTTTTCCATAGTTTCAGCTAATTTAGAAGCATCATTGTCTCTTGTTGCACCAAATACAATGTCATCAACATAGATTTGTGCCATAATGAAGTTATCCTGATAATGCTTCACAAAGAGAGTCCGATCTACTCCCCCTCGAGTATAGCCCTTCTCCAAAAGGTGCTTTGTCAATCTTTCGTACCACGCTCGCGGTGCTTGTTTTAGACCGTTAAGAGCCTTTTTCAAATGAAAAACATGGTTAGGTTGCTTATGGTCTACAAAACCTTTCGGTTGAGCCACATAAACTTCCTCATTCAAAAACCTATTTAAAAACGCGCTCTTAACGTCCATTTGAAAGAGTTTGATTTTAAAATGACAAGCAATTGTGAACAAAATACGAATCGACTCGAGTCGAACAACAGGGGCGAACGTCTCATCAAAGTCTATTCCTTCAATTTGTGAGTAGCCCTGAGCAACTAGGCGTGCTTTGTTCCTGATAATGGTACCATCCTCATTTTTCTTGTTCTTGAAAATCCATTTAGTACCAATTACATTGTGTTGCTTCGGTAGCTTCGTTAGTTCTCAGACTTTGTTTCTTTCAAACTGATGGAGCTCTTCTTGCATTTCTTCAATCCAGTAGTCATCCTGAAGAGCATCATCGACGTTCTTTGGTTCTATCATGGAGACGTAACATGCGACTCCACAAACCAACTGTCTCCGAGTCCTGACTCCTTCTTATGGGTCTCCAATAATGTTCGATTCTGGATGATCCTTGGAGCTACGTAACGTTTGCGGTAACGGACTCGGAAGTACGTGTGATGATTCCTGTATATCAGATAAACTAGAAGAACCATTAGATGCATCAACTTTATCGAAAGAATTATTATGAGAAGATGCATTTACAGGAGTATCATCATCTAGAGACATATCAGGGGTAGATTTATCAGATGCAAAGTGAAAAGCTTCATCTACTTTAACAATAATAGATTCTACCATCGTTTTAGATTCCAGGTTAAATACCCGATATGCTCTACTGTTTGTAGAATAACCCATGAAAATTCCTTCGTCACTTCGAGAGTCGAATTTACCAAGATTTTCGCGATCACGTAAAATGTAACAGTGACTCCCAAAGATACGAAAATATTTGATATTCGGTTTTCTACAAAACCATAGTTCATATGGTGTATTTAAAGTTCCCGGGCGCAAATACACTCGATTAATTACGTAGACGGCGGTGTTCACAGCTTCAGCCCAAAAATGTAACGGGAGTTTCCGGCTATGAAGCATAACACGCGCCATCTCTTGTACAACCCTGTTTTTGCGCTCGACTACACCATTCTGCTGAGGTGTATAGGGTGCAGTGTAATAAAGTAATGCATGGTTCATTCTTGTATGCTTTCATTTCCGCTTTAACTGTTGTTATTGAATGAAAGTTTTAATTTGTAGTGATTTTTAGTACTCTGATATTAAGCTTCCGCATACACTTGTTGTGTTATTATGGATGTTACCGTTCCTTTCGGGTAGGAAAAGGTCTTACCCGATTGGCGGGTCTGTTGGCGTGCCCGAACCGTACAAATTGGCGGACTCGGGGCGTGACATGCAGAGAATTCATGTTTTATGCCGTTGGAAGTGCAAAAATCAATAAATGTAGAATTGATGAATTCTCCACCTCTATCGCTTCGAACACGAACGATCTTTTCTTTTCTTTCAATCATAATACGATGACAAATCTCATGAAAAGAGTCGAAAGTATCCCCTTTCTATTTTAAAAATGTTACCCAAGTATATCTAGAGAAATCATCAAACAAAAGAAAAATATACCATTTACCTCCCAAACTTGGTTGACGAGTCGGCCCCATTAAGTCCATATGCAGTAATTCTAAAGGCCGTTTGGTACCAACGTGGTTCAAGTTCTTGTGTGCAACCCTTGATTGCTTTTCCTTTTGACAACCTCCACACACAATGTTTTCTTTGAAAGAAAGTTTAGGAACCCCCTTAACCACGTCTTTATTTGAAATCCTTGCTAGTTTCTTAAAATTTATGTAACCTAGTCTTTCATGCCAAAGAATTTCATTATCCAAAGAAACTAGGTTATAATTTTTAGAAATTTTGTTTGGAATGACATAGCAATTATTTTCAGATCTAACCTCTTTTAAAAAGAATAAATGGTACTTATCAGTTACAACACATTATGCTGAAGAAAAATTAACTGAAAAACCATTATCACAAAGTTGACTAATGCTAATGAGGTTAGTCTTAAGGCCTTCAACAAATAAAACATTGTTCAAAACCGGGCCTTCTGGAATAGCGATTGTTCCTTTTCCAACAATTTTAGAAGAACGACCGTCTCCGAAAACTACAAGTCCTCCGGAGGTTTTCTCTAAAGTTTGAAAACAGTTTTTATCACCGGTCATGTGACGGGAACATCCACTATCCAGATACCAAGACGAATTGTCATAAGGATGCAAAGAAGTATGAATGACAAGACAAGGGAAGATTTCACCTTTGCGCACCCAAACCTTTTTGGACTGCGTCGGCAATGAATGTGAAGTTATTCTCCTTGGTGAAACTGTCTTGTTTGATTGATCGCTTTTCTTTGACATCGTCTTGTGAGGTGAACTACCAATGTTCCTTTCTTTTGAAAGGTTCTTCTTTGATTTCCGAGGAATCACCTTTTTGGTAGTTGTTGCAAGAGGTGCTTGATGTGATCTTTTCGCTCCAATTTTGCAATTTCTTCTTATGTGCCCTGCAAAACCACAACGAAAACATACCTTTGTAATTGACGAACCCGAAGTAGGTGAGGTAGGGTTGTTGTCGTTGATTGCAATGAATTCCGTCGTCGGAGGAGGAGATACCGACTGGGGCACAAAAACTGTCTTACTCGAACTAGGACTGTCTCTAGTTCGATTGTATCCAAGGCCGAAACGGTTTGTTTGACCAAGACCAAGCATCTTATCCAACTTGCTCCTTCCCGAAGAAAATCGCTTCAAATCATCCTTAAGTTGGAAAATGGTCTTCGCCATTTCCATTTTTTCTTGACGAGCCTCGGAGTAGAGCTTCAGGAAGTAACTTGCTTTATCCACCAGTTTTACGTGTTCCTTCTCGAAATGCTCATTTTTCTCTTGAAAGGAAACATTTACTTTGATCAAGTTATCCCTTTCCACTTCAAGAGCGTTTGAGAGAGAAGTTGCCCTTTTTGCTTCTTCTTCGAGATCCTGCAATCTCCCTCTCAAACCCTTGTTTTGCTTTGCGAGTTTCTTTGAATCCTTTAAAAGTTTATGGTAGGCAAAAGCAAAGTCTTCACCTTCGGAATTACTTGACTCATCGTCCGTTGCATTCTTTTCAACTTGGGAGGAGATGGACAATGAATCGGAGGTACTTGCCATAAAGCATACGTAAGGTGAAGATGTGGACGCGTGGAACACTGTTGCGTTGTTTTCTTCATCACTGGAAGATGACTCATTTGACGTTGAGGTGTCATCCCAAGTGACGGCTTGCATCGCTTTCTTCTTCGACGGATTCTTATTGGGACACTCCGTTGAAATGTGACCGTAGCCTCGGCACTTGAAGCATTGGACTTGTCCCTCCAAGTTTTTCTTATCCTTTGAAAAACTCTCTTGCTTTCTTGACTTAAAGCTTGAAGAACCTTTGCCTTTCTTCGACTTTACGAAGGATGAGGTTTTGCTAGAATTACCCCTTCGAAAGTTTCGGCGAAATTTCTTGGTCAAGAGAGCAAGTTGCTTCTCGAAATCCTCCATTGATAGGTTCTCGTCATCGTCTGAGGAGGATGAATCTGCGTCTTCTTCTTTTGTTGTTTTCAATGCAAAACCTGAAGACTTAGAAGAGGATGCCTTTGCAGAATAATAGTTAGTAGGAAATGCCATTTCATAAGTTTGAAGTGCACCAACTAATTCTTCTACTTTGATTTCGTCCGGGTGTTTAACTGTTTCAATGGTCGTAACCTTGGAACGAAATCTTTCAGGAAGAGTCCTTAAAATCTTTCTTACAACCTTAGATTCTGGAATTTTCTCTCCCAAGTTAGCACATGCATTTAAGATATCTTGCAATCGTGTATAGTAATCTGTGAACGATTCATTTTTTGCCATGAAAATAGAGTCAAACTTGCTCGTAAGCATTTGCAGTTTTTGAATCTTCACAAGGTTTGTTCCCTCATGTGTAACTTGTATAACATCCCAGATTTCTTTCACAGTCTCACATGCCGAGATGCGAGAGAACTCAGTTTGCGACAAAGCATTAAATAAGGCGTTAATTCCTTTGCCGTTGTAAGAAGATGAGTCAATCTCTTCCTTGGTCCATTTCGACCTAAGTTTGATGGTGCGAACATCAGCAATAATTTCAGTTGGATTTGACCATCCTAACTCGATTGATTGCCACACCCGTTCATCGATGGAAATCAGAAAAGCTCTCATCCGTACTTTTCAGTAGGCATAGTTTGTTCCATCGAAAAATGGGGGTCTGTTGATGTTTCCACCTTCAACCATTATTTACAACCCTATTCCCGCTCTGATACCAATTGTTGGGTTACGATAATATGGATCTAAATAGGGAAAAAAACACCTAGTGGGGGGTGAATAGGTATAAACAATAAACACTCAAAAATCTTTGCGTAATAAAACCCAATGCGAAAATGAAAAATAACACGCAAGATTTTTACGTGGAAAACTCCATCACAGGAGTAAAAAACTACGGGACCGATAACACGGTGAAATCAACTAAGATTAAACACGTACAAAGGTGATATAACGTACTCACACACGACTCAACCTTTTTCCATACGCTCCGAGTTGATCTTCTCCGCTCGCTCCGCAACGCGCCTTGAATCCACGATTTGCGTCCAACGCCGAATCCACGGCGTCCAACGTCAAGTCCACGACGTCTGACCGAATCCACGGTCTCCACCAAGTAGTATGTATCGATCATACGAACGTACCTCGCTCCGAATCCACGAGAGCGGTAGCACCTTGAATCCACAAGGCCACGCGAATCCACGCACCGATTTTGGGAAAAATCGTTGTTTAGTTGGTGGTGATAATCCGCCGAATATTTAGATCAAAGATAGATCGAAAATACCATCTAAATATTCATTAATTTGATTCTACTCAAAATCTGAGTATGAAAAACCTAGAATCAAATTAATTAATATAGATGAAGAAACATAGAATTAAATCTAGTTATTTCCTTTCTTCTCTATATGTGGATTTATAAGTTTTTCTCCGTTAATATTTTTTCGTCATTTTCCGGAGTATAAAACTTATCGTGGATTACTCTAAAAGATAGAATTAGGGTTTACTTATAGGTTAGAAACCATTGGAAGTGGGTAAGAATCAAAAACTAACTGTAATAGAATTTTACCCGCACGACGGTCCGGACTGGATTAGGCTCGATCCGGACTGTCGTTGTTTTTCAGAGAATTCCTGAAAAAACAAGGTTCGGGGTTCGGAACGAAATGCCTACGGTCTGGACTGTTCATGCGATTTCTGCAAACTCCACATTCGAGGTCCGAACTGAACCAGGGGTGTTCCGGACTGGATTTGCGCATGAACCAACCTACGTTCGGGGTCCAGACTGTAGTACCCTGTTCCGGATCCTGAACATATAACAGTCCAGTTTCTTGATTTTTAAGCAATTAAAAATCCATCCAAGTGTTTCTACATTATAAGAAGTATTCGGATCACCAAACTTATTTAGTTAAACGTACCTGATCCTTTTGAATTCTTCTTTCTTGAGATTGAGGTATATGATCCAACCATCTTCATCATTAATCTTCAAGACTTAACCATTTCACGAAATACGCCAAAACAAAATCCTTAACAAGCAACACCCGCTATGACTCTGCAAAATAAAGGAGCGAAAAGAAAAAGGAGGGGGAAAACCCTCAACGGGTGTGAGAACTACCAAAAGGGAGTTCTAGCTTAGTAGGTACCGCCACCAGGCCCTACGGTCTGCCCATTAAGTCTACTAGAGGCATAAGATAACCATGCAGTAAAAATTGAACAAGAAAGCTAGAGATACTCTACAGCTACCATGCCTCTATCTAAATGCTCAAATGGGGAAAAAATAATGAAAGGTATGCAACCACCTGCACACGAGGTGCACAATCGACCCAATCGAGCTGACTGCCACATCTGGACCAGTCAAGCCTGCGCCTCCCTTGTGCATCAACATAGGGTGTCCAATCGAACTAACTCGCTATCGAATAGTGGCACATGCAGGCTATAATCGAAATCCACGCTCTCTCTCAGAGCGGATAGACTCAAGATCCTCAACCTCTCACACAACGGTCGAAGTACCAACGACAACCCCGGGACCACCGTCAACCCAACGGTTCCCAACGACACTAGTACTGGTCTAATCACAGCTACTAGACTCCACTCAGCCCCGAGGCACGAGTGCAACAATAAAGTACCTGCCTGAAATAAACCCAATCAGATGGACCGGTATAGAACCCGGCACTGCCTGCTCTGCTGTCGAACTCAAGAACTCATCCACGGGATACAGACTGGCTGCTGACCGGCACGGTCGCATCCCAAAATAAATAACAGGCCGGCTCCTGGCCGGCATGGTCGCACACTCCGGAGTGGCACTCGAGGGGAGCGACCCACACGAGTAAAGTATCATTGTAACAAGTATCACTGTAACAAGTATCACGATATTGCAGGACTGGATCACAACTCTGATCAGAGTGGGAAAATCCATCCACTAAAGAAACCTGATCCCCAATCTGATGCGCAAGTAACCTCCGGTCAACCGCCCAATGTCCGCGGTCGCCGTAATACCCTGCCATCCACAATCTAGTACCATAACCAACATCCGGTCAACCGCCCAATATCCGCGGTTGCTGTAACACCCACAATCCACAATCATGCACAACCTGTCCCTGACTCTAAGATCCCGGCTACACTATCCCAAACCTCTGCTCGAACCCGAGCAACATGAACCACATGACTGTCTAAAAAAGAGAAAAGAAATAAAGATGGTTTCTCCTAAGTCAAGTCCCAACATGATAGTGTAGCAGTAAAAGATGGCCTATCTAGATGTCCATACAAGCATTCATTTGTCCTCAAGGAAGATAAAAGATAATATAACAAATAGTAGCTCCACATAGGTATAATCACATGCCAACATCACTAATGAACTACACCTGTCCATAATCTATGATTCATAATAACTCCTCAGAGTAATACCCGCATATGTTGGGTCGTATATAATACGGATCTAAATAGGGGAAGAAACACCTAGAGGGGGGTGAATAGGTGTAAACGTATAAACACTCAAAAATCGTTGCGATAAAAAACCCAATGCGGAAATGAAAATAACTCGCAAGATTTTTACGTGGAAAACTCCATCACCGGAGTAAAAAACCACGGGACCGATAACACGGCAGAAATCCACTAGAATTAAAACACGTACAAGGTGATTTACCGTACACACTTACGACTCAACCTTTTCCATACGCTCCTAGAGGATCTTCTCCGCTCGCTCCAGACGCTTCTCGAATCCACGATCTGCGCCCAACGCCGAATCCACGGCGTCCAACGTCGAATCCACGACGTCCGACCGAATCCACGGTCTTCACCCAATAGCACCCTTCGAATCCACGAACGTGCCTCGCTCCGAATCCACGAGAGCGATTGAACCTTGAATCCACAAGGACACGCGAATCCACGCGCCGATTTTGGGGTAATCGTTGTTTTTTGGGTGGTGATGATCCGCCGAATACTTAGATCAAAGATAGATCGGAAATACCATCTAAGTATTCATTAGTTTGATTCAACTCAAGATGTGAGTATGAAAACCTAGAATCAAACTAATCAATATAGATGAAGAAACATAGAGTATTCTCTAATGATTTCCTTTCTTCTCTATATGTGGATCTATAGCCGTATAAGATGATATATGAAAATGACGGCTATGTGGATTGACCCTAGAAAGAAAGACATATGGTCTATTTATAGGTTAGAAACCCTAGGAAGGAGATAAGAATCAAAAACCTGCCATTTCTGGAATTTTACGGACGGCGATCCGGATCGTGATAACTGAGATCCGGATCGTCATAACGAATCAGCCAATTCCAGAAAAACGAAGGTTCGGGATCCGGATCATGTGACTACGATCCGGATCGTTCATACAGTTCACCAAACATCAACGTTCGGGATCCGGATTGCGAAGCAAGATCCGGATCGTTCAAGGTAGATGGTAAACTCAACGTTCGGGATCCGGATCAAGAGACTACGATCCGGATTGCGACGATGTATGAACGAACCACCTTCGGGATCCGGATCGAACAACCTGATCCGGATCCTGAACATGTCCCAAGTCCAGTTTTTGATTTTTATGCAATGAAAGATTCTTCCAAGTGTTTCTACACTACAAGAAGTATTCGGATCACACAAAATCTTAGGTTAAACATACCTGATCCTTTTGAATTCTTCTTTCTTGAGATTGAGTTAAATGATCCAACTTTCTTCACCTTCAATCCTCAAGACTTGAGACTTTCACGAAACTACGCCAACTCAAATTCCGTAACAATCTCCCCCTTTGGCGGTTTCGTGACAAAACACAGATCCACTAAAGAAAATTCAAAAAGATATTTTTGTTGCTATCACCATACAACAAAAATTTACAATGGAGATCCAAAATACAATACATGAGTTAAACTCCTAAAACAGACTCTAGACTTAGACATCTGTACTCTCTGCAAAAAGAAATCATTCTTGACAAAAGAAATCGTTAGATACCTCAAGAATTTTGTATCATTCAAAAACCACAAACAGAGATGAAGTTTAAACTCATTTATACTTACCATGACATTTATATTCAGATATGTAAACTGATCATAGTTAAAAAACACCAACATATCTTCTTTGCACGTAAAAACCAAATGTCATGAACATGTTTGTGACAATACTTATATATATATAGATATGTAATTGATCAGAGTTAAGAACCAACATATCTTCTATGCAATCAAAAAAACAAGTGTCACAAACTTGTTAGTGAACATCAACTTGTTAGTTATATTACATGCCCAAATAGTTAGCAAATAGTTAGTCGAGGCATGCATTCATACAGCTGAAAAACCTCAAGTTGAGAATGGAAGTTGGAGTAATACTTACCTTGATATTCATCCAGTTTTCATATCAAACATTGTTCACTTACCTTGATGTTTCATGCAGTCAACATTGTTCAAAGTTCTCTCTAACTCTCTCCCCCTTTTTGTCACAAATAAAGCCAAAAATTACATAAGTGGAGAGAATGGTTAACAGTTTAAGTTCGAGAACTAAAAACTCAAATTAAAACTTAAAAACCTGCACAACAGAAGGATTTAAGCATATGCATAATAAACAGAAATTAGAAGGATACGGATTATCCAGACTCGTCTGAACTGATACAGCCGAGGATTTGGAAAATCTTCTTTATTCGCTTGTTCATTGCTGATTGATTTTTATTTACCTTCTTTATTTCTTCCTTTACCTCAATTAGTTCATTTGATATACGTTCTTGCTCGTTGGAGAGCCTTTGCTGTTCTCTATAGATTGAGGTAACAGATGCATCATCATCAGAAGTTGATTGTGGTGCTTCTTGTGCCGGAGGTGCTGGTTGAACTGGAGGAGCTGCTGCCGGTGCAGAGGTTGTTGCTTGTTGTCGTTGTTCTCGTTGCCGGTGAAGAGGTATGAAAGGTTCATCTGGCTTCGTCGAAAGAGACTTTACAATTGTTGTGTCATTGATCGTTCCTAAACTGTGCAGATAGGAACTCGCATTTGTGTCAGCTTTAAATTTTCGAAGAATGCGCATGATGATCATTGGAAAAGGTAGTCTCTCTGACGGATGAGCTTGCTCCACATATCGTGCCATCCTTGACCAGATGACGTAGGGAATGTTTAAGTTAGCTCCCATTGCTGCTGCGGGGTTTCCAAGTAGATAAAGGAATATCATCCTTTCCCACCGAAGAACCTTTGTGTTCATGTTTGGAATAATATTGTAACAAACAATAAGATTTAAGATGCGGTACTCAGGTCGTAGTTCTTTCGAGAAAACGGAGTTTCCTGTTGACCGAGTATCTGGAACACAGATTCCATCAACTACCACTCTCCAGGAGAAGGTGTTGAAGGCTTGATTCTTCAGGTAATGAGTGCCATCGGCTCGGGCGTCCATCCCTAGTACTTCACCAATTAGCTGAGGCGTTACTTTGATTCTGACATTCTTGACTAATGTTTGAAAATCCCGACGCCCGCTTTCCTGATCAACTAGATAGCAGGCATTCTGATAGAACATCCTCACTGAGTGAAGACAATACCCAGTGGTCTCCGGGAAATCGCAAATGGGAGCAAGACCTCTCTGGTCAAACAAAGTCCCAAACGTCTGAGAACGCTGCTTTAAGGCTTTTACATCAACATGCCTTTCTCCAATGCATTCTCTGTTTTCAAAATCCTTTATTCTGGCCGAGCTGACAAAGTCTTGTGCAGGTGCTTGGCCAGCAGCTGGTTGCTCAATGGTGATTCCTCGAGCACTTCCTCTCTTGCGAGCAACACTTTTTCTTCTTGTCTTCCCAGAAGTTTCTTCCATTGGAGCTTTGCCTTTCTCAGCAGCAGTGGGCGGAGCCTTTGATGTTTCTGCAGGTGCTTTTCCCTTTGAAGCAGTCGGAACAGTCGTTGCTTCAACTTGCAGTTCATCCCAATCAATTGATTCCGTTTCAGATTCTGTATCGGAATCATCTTTAGCTTTCTTCGCTTTCTTAGCCTTCTTAGCCCTCTTGGGCTTGACGGTGTCTCTCGTATGAACCATAGCCGCAAGTAGAAAAACAATCCAAGTGATCACCATTGCTAATGGTTTCTTGAGAAAAAGAATTCCTGTGAGCAATACTCAAGAACACATGAAAAATTGTTAATTTTCAAAGATTTGAAAAATTGTACCCAAACAATCATAATCATGTAGAGAGACTAAGAATCAAGTTAGTTTTGCAAAAGGACTTTTAAAGATAGATCAATTGCATGATTTTCGAAAATCCTTATTATATGCCCTAAAACCGAAATTTTAGAAATCGAAGCCTAAAAATCCGTTAATCAGGAAAAAACCTAGCATATAATCAAAACTAAACAACCCAGAGTTCTTATTTCAAAAGAAATTTGATCAAAAACCATCCACAAACAAAATCAATCCAAGAATTTCGTACGTTTGAGGAGGAAAAGAGAAAAACGGTGAAAAACCGAGATTTTGATCAATAAAACTTACTTGGAACTGAAGAACTTGAGTTAGAAAGCTTCCAAGGAGGATGAAATCTAGAGAGAAGCGCTCTGGAAACTTTTGAACAAAAGATTGGAGTAAAAGAAATCAAAACCCTTTTGTTCTTTATAAAAACCTAGCCGCGATCCGGATCCTCCCGAGCTTGCGATCCGGATCGGCTACCCGCAGTGAAAAAACTGCGTTCGGGATCCGGATCGGCAGGTCCAATCCGGATCGTCAGCCCACAGGAGAAAACCTGCGTTCGGGATCCAGATCACCTTGCCCGATCCGGATCGGCCCCAACTTTTTCTTTAGAAAAATTTCAGAGAAATTCAAGAAAAACCAGAAAAAGATTGTAAGCACAAAGGTGTATCAACTTTAAACAAAAAGCATCGTTTCACACAACAAGAATTAGATTATGCCAAATCTATCAGTAATATCCAAAAATGAAACGAAAATTTACAAGAATTAAATCCCTTAAAGTTGAACACCTTCAATTACATCTAACTTGATCTTATGAGTAATGCCTTTATCAAATAATCAATTCGGTAAAGAAAATGAAATACAAAGATCAATAGATGTTTGAAATCCCAAATATGGTAGATAATATTTCTAGACAATCTGTTGAAGAGAGTGGCTCTTTGAGCATCTTTCTTTAAAATCCCACCTTATACCAACCTTGAAATTTGACAGAGTCAAGTATTTCAACATGCATTTTACTTAATCAAAAATTTGAACAACCATGCTTGGTATACATGTGGTAGCTGCACACAATACTCGGACGACCGAGGTGGTAGCTCTTTCCTCCATGTGGTGGTAGTTTTCACACTCCTCATTGGGATGTAACTCTTTCCACATCTTTTGAGCATTTTACATTATCTTTGACTCCCCCTCAATTGGCTATCAATTATTTAAGATATAAAGTATTCAACCAAAAATTGATCTCGATTTCATACTCGACTAAACAGTCAAATAAGATAATGACTATACCAAGAGATCATTGAGAGAGAAATTGACTTTGATCACTTTAGAAGATGATTTAATTAACATAAACGATCATTGCAACAATGAAATATTATGATGGCAAAAGCATAATAAATTTCTAAATGTGTGAACAGATGCAATTAAAGTCAATTAAGATCTATGCTCAATTACTATCCTATGTATAAACATAGATATTGAATAGAACAAAACAAATACAAAACCTATTTTAAGCAAAGGTTTCAAAAAGAAGTTTATTTCAAAGAAAGCATACCAATTGCTTTTCGCAAATGAATAAACCGTTTTTGATCCAAAGGTTTTGTTAAAAAGTCAGCTAATTGATCTTCAGTTGAAATATATGAAAGTTGAAGAGTATTTGATTCAACTAGCTCTCTAAGAAAATGATATCTAAGTTCAATATGTTTTGTTCTAGAGTGCAACACAGGGTTTTTAGAAATGTTAATTGCACTTGTGTTGTCACAAAGAATTGTTACCGAAGATGCTGAAATGCGGAAGTCACTCAATACGCTTTTCATCCAAATGAGTTGAGTTGAGCAACTTCCAGCTGAAATGTATTCCGCTTCGGCAGTCGAGAGTGCTATGCAATTCTGCTTTTTACTGTGCCATGCAACAAGGCAATGGCCAAGATAGAAGCATGCACCACTCGTGCTTTTCCGATCATCCACTGATCCTGCCCAATCGGCATCTGAGTATCCAACAATGTCCAGACTTGTTCCCATAGGATACCAAATTCCGAAATTAATTGATCCTTTGATGTACCGGATGATCCGTTTCACCGCTTTCAGGTGAACCTCCTTTGGTGCTGATTGATATCTCGCGCAAATCCTAACACTAAAGGATATATCCGGGCGACTAGCCGTGAGGTAAAGTAGACTTCCAATCATACTTCTATACAGTTTCTCGTCTACATTCTCACTATGTGATTCACTTCCAAGTCCCTTGTGGCTAGTTCCCATTGGAGTTGGAAAATCTTTACAATTTTCTAGATCAAACTTTTTGACCAACTCCAGTGCATACTTGGATTGACTCAAGTGAATACCTTCATCATTTTGTTTAATTTGCAATCCAAGAAAATAAGACAGTTCGCCCATCATGGACATCTCAAATTCGCTTTCCATGGTCTCCGCGAATTTAGAAGCATCATTATCTTTTGTTGCACCAAATACAATGTCATCGACATAGATTTGTGCTACAATGAAATTATTTTGATAATGCTTCACAAAGAGAGTCCTGTCAGCTCCCCCTCGAGTATAGCCCTTCTCCAAAAGGTGCTTTGTTAACCTTTCGTACCATGCTCGCGGTGCTTGTTTCAGACCGTAAAGAGCCTTTTTCAAACGAAAAACATGGTTAGGTTGTTTATGATCTACAAAACCTTTCGGTTGAGCTACATAAACTTCCTCATTTAAAAACCCATTTAGAAATGCGCTCTTGACGTCCATTTGAAATAATTTGATTTTAAAATGACAAGCAATAGCAAACAATATACGAATGGACTCGAGTCTAGCTACAGGGGCGAAAGTTTCGTCAAAGTCTATACCTTCTACTTGAGAGTAGCCTTGAGCAACTAGTCGTGCCTTGTTCCTGATGATAGTACCATCTTCATCTTTCTTGTTCTTGAAGATCCATTTGGTACCTATCACATTATGTTGCTTTGGAGGCTTCGTTAATTCCCAGACTTTGTTTCGCTCAAATTGATGAAGCTCTTCCTGCATTGCTTTAATCCAGTAGTCATCCTGAAGAGCTTCATCTATTGTCTTTGGTTCGATTAAAGATACGTAGCAAGCAAATCCGCAAACCAACTGCCTTCGAGTTCTAACTCCTTCTTGTGGATCTCCAATGATGTTCGATTCCGGATGATCCTTGGAGATTCGTAGCGTTTGTTGAAACGGAGTACTCGGAGGTACACGAGATGATTCCTGCACATCAGATAAACTAGAAGAACCATTAGATGCATCATTAATATTGGAAGTATTATTATGAGAAGATGCACTAGCAGGAGAATCATCATCTAGAGAGATATCGAGGGTAGATTTTTCAGATTCAAAATGAGAAGCTTCATCTACTTTAACATTTATAGATTCTACGATCGTCTTAGATTCAATGTTAAATACTCGATATGCTCTGCTATTCGTAGAATAACCCAAAAAGATCCCTTCATCACTTCGAGAGTCGAACTTTCCAAGATTTTCACGGTCACGTAAGATGTAACATCGACTCCCGAAGATACGAAAGTACTTGATATCCGGTTTTCTACTAAACCACAGCTCATATGGTGTATTCAAGGTTCCTGGGCGCAAATACACTCTGTTAATGACATAGACAGCGGTGTTCACAGCTTCAGCCCAAAAATGTAGCGATAATTTCCGGCTATGAAGCATCACACGCGCCATCTCTTGAACAACCCTGTTTTTGCGCTCAACAACACCATTCTGCTGAGGTGTATAGGGTGCCGAGAATTCATGTTTAATGCCATTTGAAGTACAAAAGTCAATGAATTTTGAATTTATGAATTCTCCACCCCTATCACTTCTAACACGAATGATCTTTTCATTCTTTTCAATCATAATACGATGGCAAATCTCATGAAAAGAGTCAAACGTATCAGCTTTCTCTCTCAGAAATGCTACCCAAGAAAACCGAGAGAAATCATCAACCAATAAGAAAATATACCATTTACCTCCCAAAGATGGTTGACGAGTTGGCCCCATTAAATCCATGTGCAAAAGTTCCAAGGGCCGTTTTGTACCAACGTGGTTCAAGTTCTTGTGTGCAGTCCTAGACTGTTTTCCCTTTTGGCAACCACCACACACAACGTTTTGTTTAAATAAAAGCTTTGGAATCCCCTTGACCACGTCCTTGTTTGAAATTCTAGTAAGTTCCTTAAAATTTAAGTGACCTAGCCTTTCATGCCAAAGAGTTTCATTATTCAAAGCAGCTAAGTTACAATTTTCAGAAAATTTATTAGGAACAACATAACAATTGTTTTCCGATCTAACCCCTTTTAAAAAGAAGACATGGTCCTTATCAGTTACAACGCATTCAACAGATGAAAAGTTAACTGAAAAATCATTGTCGCAAAGTTGACTTATGCTTATGAGGTTAGTCTTAAGGCCATCAACAAATAAGACGTTTTCAAAATCGGGCCATCTGGAATAGCTACCGTCCCTTTTCCAACAATTTTGGAAGATCGACCGTCTCCGAAAACAACGTGTCCTCCGGAGATTTTCTCAAGATTTTGAAAACTATTTTTGTCACCGGTCATGTGACGGGAACACCCGCTATCCAGATACCAAGACGAGCTATCATATGCATGCAAGGAAATATTGGAAACAAGACAAGGGAAAATTTCACCTTTGCGCACCCAACCTTTTTGGAATGCGTCTGTAATGGTCGTGAAGTTTTGTGCCTAGGTGAAAGCGTCTTGTTAAAACGATTGTTGCTCCTTGATGAAGTCGTCTTGCGCGGTGAACTACCAAGTCTCTTTTCATTTGAAAAGTTTTGCTTTGATTTCCGGAAAGGAGCCTTTTTGGTAGTTGATGCAAGAGGTGCTTGAGATGAGCGTTCGACTCCCGTCTTGCAATATCTTCTTATGTGCCCTGAAACACCACAACGAAAACATACCTTAGATCTTGACGATCCCAAAGAGGATGAAGTAGGTTTGTTGTCGTTGTATTGTCTTGAATTCCGGTGTCGGAGGGAGGAGATACCGACTGAGGCACAAAACTGTCTCACTCGAACGTGGACTGTTTCCAGTTTGAGTGTATCCGAGGCCGAACCTATTTGATTGACCAAGACCAAGAAGTCTATCCAACTTACTGCTTCCTGAAGAGAACGCTGTAAGTCTTCTTGAGTTGGAAAATGGTCTTTGTCATTTCCAGGGTTATCCTGTCGAGCCTCGTGTAGAGCTTTGAAAAGTGATTCGCGTTATCCACCAGATTTGTATGTTCCTTTTCAGTTGCTCATTGGACTCTTGAAGGGAAGCAGTTTCTTTTATCAGGTTTTCCCTTTCCACTTCAAGTAGCGTTTGAAGAGGGAAGTCGTCTTTTTGC
>JAQNDB010000041.1:0-159517 GCA_029204045.2 Tillandsia leiboldiana | reverse complement strand
CTGAGAACGCTGCTTTAAGGCTTGGTACATCAACATGCCTTTCTCCAATGCATTCTCTGTTTTCAAATACCTTATTCTGGCCGAGCTGACAAAGTCTTGTGCAGGTGCTTGGCCAGCAGCTGGTTGCTCAATGGTGATTCCTCGAGCACTTCCTCTCTTGCGAGCAACACTTTTTCTTCTTGTCTTCCCAGAAGTTTCTTCCATTGGAGCTTTGCCTTTCTCAGCAGCAGTGGGCGGAGCCTTTGATGTTTCTGCAGGTGCTTTTCCCTTTGAAGCAGTCGGAACAGTCGTTGCTTCAACTTGCAGTTCATCCCAGCAATTGATTCCGTTTCAGATTCTGTATCGGAATCATCTTTAGCTTTCTTCGCTTTCTTAGCCTTCTTAGCCCTCTTGGGCTTGACGGTGTCTCTCGTATGAACCATAGCCGCAAGTAGAAAAACAATCCAAGTGATCACCATTGCTAATGGTTTCTTGAGAAAAAGAATTCCTGTGAGCAATACTCAAGAACACATGAAAAATTGTTAATTTTCAAAGATTTGAAAAATTGTACCCAAACAATCATAATCATGTAGAGAGACTAAGAATCAAGTTAGTTTTGCAAAAGGACTTTTAAAGATAGATCAATTGCATGATTTTCGAAAATCCTTATTATATGCCCTAAAACCGAAATTTTAGAAATCGAAGCCTAAAAATCCGGTTAATCAGGAAAAAACCTAGCATATAATCAAAACTAAACAACCCAGAGTTCTTATTTCAAAAGAAATTTGATCAAAAACCATCCACAAACAAAATCAATCCAAGAATTTCGTACGTTTGAGGAGGAAAAGAGAAAAACGGTGAAAAAACCGAGATTTTGATCAATAAAACTTACTTGGAACTGAAGAACTTGAGTTAGAAAGCTTCCAAGGAGGATGAAATCTAGAGAGAAGCGCTCTGGAAACTTTTGAACAAAAGATTGGAGTAAAAGAAATCAAAACCCTTTTGTTCTTTATAAAAACCTAGCCGCGATCCGGATCCTCCCGAGCTTGCGATCCGGATCGGCTACCCGCAGTGAAAAAACTGCGTTCGGGATCCGGATCGGCAGGTCCAATCCGGATCGTCAGCCCACAGGAGAAAACCTGCGTTCGGGATCCAGATCACCTTGCCCGATCCGGATCGGCCCCAACTTTTTCTTTAGAAAAATTTCAGAGAAATTCAAGAAAAACCAGAAAAAGATTGTAAGCACAAAGGTGTATCAACTTTAACAAAAAGCATCGTTTCACACAACAAGAATTAGATTATGCCAAATCTATCAGTAATATCCAAAAATGAAACGAAAATTTACAAGAATTAAATCCCTTAAAGTTGAACACCTTCAATTACATCTAACTTGATCTTATGAGTAATGCCTTTATCAAATAATCAATTCGGTAAAGAAAATGAAATACAAAGATCAATAGATGTTTGAAATCCCAAATATGGTAGATAATATTTCTAGACAATCTGTTGAAGAGAGTGGCTCTTTGAGCATCTTTCTTTAAAATCCCACCTTATACCAACCTTGAAATTTGACAGAGTCAAGTATTTCAACATGCATTTTACTTAATCAAAAATTTGAACAACCATGCTTGGTATACATGTGGTAGCTGCACACAATACTCGGACGACCGAGGTGGTAGCTCTTTCCTCCATGTGGTGGTAGTTTTCACACTCCTCATTGGGATGTAACTCTTTCCACATCTTTTGAGCATTTTACATTATCTTTGACTCCCCCTCAATTGGCTATCAATTATTTAAGATATAAAGTATTCAACCAAAAATTGATCTCGATTTCATACTCGACTAAACAGTCAAATAAGATAATGACTATACCAAGAGATCATTGAGAGAGAAATTGACTTTGATCACTTTAGAAGATGATTTAATTAACATAAACGATCATTGCAACAATGAAATATTATGATGGCAAAAGCATAATAAATTTCTAAATGTGTGAACAGATGCAATTAAAGTCAATTAAGATCTATGCTCAATTACTATCCTATGTATAAACATAGATATTGAATAGAACAAAACAAATACAAAACCTATTTTAAGCAAAGGTTTCAAAAAGAAGTTTATTTCAAAGAAAGCATACCAATTGCTTTTCGCAAATGAATAAACCGTTTTTGATCCAAAGGTTTTGTTAAAAAGTCAGCTAATTGATCTTCAGTTGAAATATATGAAAGTTGAAGAGTATTTGATTCAACTAGCTCTCTAAGAAAATGATATCTAAGTTCAATATGTTTTGTTCTAGAGTGCAACACAGGGTTTTTAGAAATGTTAATTGCACTTGTGTTGTCACAAAGAATTGTTACCGAAGATGCTGAAATGCGGAAGTCACTCAATACGCTTTTCATCCAAATGAGTTGAGTTGAGCAACTTCCAGCTGAAATGTATTCCGCTTCGGCAGTCGAGAGTGCTATGCAATTCTGCTTTTTACTGTGCCATGCAACAAGGCAATGGCCAAGATAGAAGCATGCACCACTCGTGCTTTTCCGATCATCCACTGATCCTGCCCAATCGGCATCTGAGTATCCAACAATGTCCAGACTTGTTCCCATAGGATACCAAATTCCGAAATTAATTGATCCTTTGATGTACCGGATGATCCGTTTCACCGCTTTCAGGTGAACCTCCTTTGGTGCTGATTGATATCTCGCGCAAATCCTAACACTAAAGGATATATCGGGCGACTAGCCGTGAGGTAAAGTAGACTTCCAATCATACTTCTATACAGTTTCTCGTCTACATTCTCACTATGTGATTCACTTCCAAGTCCCTTGTGGCTAGTTCCCATTGGAGTTGGAAAATCTTTACAATTTTCTAGATCAAACTTTTTGACCAACTCCAGTGCATACTTGGATTGACTCAAGTGAATACCTTCATCATTTTGTTTAATTTGCAATCCAAGAAAATAAGACAGTTCGCCCATCATGGACATCTCAAATTCGCTTTCCATGGTCTCCGCGAATTTAGAAGCATCATTATCTTTTGTTGCACCAAATACAATGTCATCGACATAGATTTGTGCTACAATGAAATTATTTGATAATGCTTCACAAAGAGAGTCCTGTCAGCTCCCCCTCGAGTATAGCCCTTCTCCAAAAGGTGCTTTGTTAACCTTTCGTACCATGCTCGCGGTGCTTGTTTCAGACCGTAAAGAGCCTTTTTCAAACGAAAAACATGGTTAGGTTGTTTATGATCTACAAAACCTTTCGGTTGAGCTACATAAACTTCCTCATTTAAAAAACCCATTTAGAAATGCGCTCTTGACGTCCATTTGAAATAATTTGATTTTAAAATGACAAGCAATAGCAAACAATATACGAATGGACTCGAGTCTAGCTACAGGGGCGAAAGTTTCGTCAAAGTCTATACCTTCTACTTGAGAGTAGCCTTGAGCAACTAGTCGTGCCTTGTTCCTGATGATAGTACCATCTTCATCTTTCTTGTTCTTGAAGATCCATTTGGTACCTATCACATTATGTTGCTTTGGAGGCTTCGTTAATTCCCAGACTTTGTTTCGCTCAAATTGATGAAGCTCTTCCTGCATTGCTTTAATCCAGTAGTCATCCTGAAGAGCTTCATCTATTGTCTTTGGTTCGATTAAAGATACGTAGCAAGCAAATCCGCAAACCAACTGCCTTCGAGTTCTAACTCCTTCTTGTGGATCTCCAATGATGTTCGATTCCGGATGATCCTTGGAGATTCGTAGCGTTTGTTGAAACGGAGTACTCGGAGGTACACGAGATGATTCCTGCACATCAGATAAACTAGAAGAACCATTAGATGCATCATTAATATTGGAAGTATTATTATGAGAAGATGCACTAGCAGGAGAATCATCATCTAGAGAGATATCGAGGGTAGATTTTTCAGATTCAAAATGAGAAGCTTCATCTACTTTAACATTTATAGATTCTACGATCGTCTTAGATTCAATGTTAAATACTCGATATGCTCTGCTATTCGTAGAATAACCCAAAAAGATCCCTTCATCACTTCGAGAGTCGAACTTTCCAAGATTTTCACGGTCACGTAAGATGTAACATCGACTCCCGAAGATACGAAAGTACTTGATATCCGGTTTTCTACTAAACCACAGCTCATATGGTGTATTCAAGGTTCCTGGGCGCAAATACACTCTGTTAATGACATAGACAGCGGTGTTCACAGCTTCAGCCCAAAAATGTAGCGATAATTTCCGGCTATGAAGCATCACACGCGCCATCTCTTGAACAACCCTGTTTTTGCGCTCAACAACACCATTCTGCTGAGGTGTATAGGGTGCCGAGAATTCATGTTTAATGCCATTTGAAGTACAAAAGTCAATGAATTTTGAATTTATGAATTCTCCACCCCTATCACTTCTAACACGAATGATCTTTTCATTCTTTTCAATCATAATACGATGGCAAATCTCATGAAAAGAGTCAAACGTATCAGCTTTCTCTCTCAGAAATGCTACCCAAGAAAACCGAGAGAAATCATCAACCAATAAGAAATATACCATTTACCTCCCAAAGATGGTTGACGAGTTGGCCCCATTAAATCCATGTGCAAAAGTTCCAAGGGCCGTTTTGTACCAACGTGGTTCAAGTTCTTGTGTGCAGTCCTAGACTGTTTTCCCTTTTGGCAACCACCACACACAACGTTTTGTTTAAATAAAAGCTTTGGAATCCCCTTGACCACGTCCTTGTTTGAAATTCTAGTAAGTTCCTTAAAATTTAAGTGACCTAGCCTTTCATGCCAAAGAGTTTCATTATTCAAAGCAGCTAAGTTACAATTTTCAGAAAATTTATTAGGAACAACATAACAATTGTTTTCCGATCTAACCCCTTTTAAAAAGAAGACATGGTCCTTATCAGTTACAACGCATTCAACAGATGAAAAGTTAACTGAAAAATCATTGTCGCAAAGTTGACTTATGCTTATGAGGTTAGTCTTAAGGCCATCAACAAATAAGACGTTTTTCAAAATCGGGCCATCTGGAATAGCTACCGTCCCTTTTCCAACAATTTTGGAAGATCGACCGTCTCCGAAAACAACGTGTCCTCCGGAGATTTTCTCAAGATTTTGAAAACTATTTTTGTCACCGGTCATGTGACGGGAACACCCGCTATCCAGATACCAAGACGAGCTATCATATGCATGCAAGGAAATATTGGAAACAAGACAAGGGAAAATTTCACCTTTGCGCACCCAAACCTTTTTGGAATGCGTCTGTAATGGTCGTGAAGTTTTGTGCCTAGGTGAAAGCGTCTTGTTAAAACGATTGTTGCTCCTTGATGAAGTCGTCTTGCGCGGTGAACTACCAAGTCTCTTTTCATTTGAAAAGTTTTGCTTTGATTTCCGGAAAGGAGCCTTTTTGGTAGTTGATGCAAGAGGTGCTTGAGATGAGCGTTCGACTCCCGTCTTGCAATATCTTCTTATGTGCCCTGAAACACCACAACGAAAACATACCTTAGATCTTGACGATCCCAAAGAGGATGAAGTAGGTTTGTTGTCGTTGTTTGTCTTGAATTCCGGTGTCGGAGGAGGAGATACCGACTGAGGCACAAAAACTGTCTCACTCGAACTTGGACTGTTTCCAGTTTGAGTGTATCCGAGGCCGAACCTATTTGATTGACCAAGACCAAGAAGTCTATCCAACTTACTGCTTCCTGAAGAGAATCGCTGTAAGTCATTCTTGAGTTGGAAAATGGTCTTTGTCATTTCCAGGTTATCCTGTCGAGCCTCGTTGTAGAGCTTTGAAAAGTGATTCGCGTTATCCACCAGATTTGTATGTTCCTTTTCAAGTTGCTCATTGGACTCTTGAAGGGAAGCATTTTCTTTTATCAGGTTTTCCCTTTCCACTTCAAGAGCGTTTGAGAGAGAAGTCGCTCTTTTTGCTTCTTCTTCGAGATCATGCAATCTCCCTCTCAAACTCTTGTTTTGCTTAGCCACTTTCTTTGAGTCCCTCAAAAGTCTGTGGTAGGCTAGAGCAAAATCTTCACCTTCCGAATCATCCGATTCGTTGTCCGTTGCGTTCTTTTCAACAGTGGAGTTGGACAACGACTCAGATGTACTTGCCATAAAGCACATGAAGGGTGAAGATACGGACGCGTGGAATGCCGTGGAGCTCTTTTCTTCATCACTCGAAGACGACTCATTTGACGTTGAGTTGTCATCCCAAGTGACGACTTGCATCGCCTTCTTCTTTGCCGGATACTTGTTAGGACATTCCGTTGCAATGTGGCCGTAGCCTCGACATTTGAAGCATTGCAGTTGTCCTTCTGAACTTTTCTTATCCTTTGAGAAGTTCTCCTGCTTTCTTGACTTGTGACTTGGAGTACCCTTGCCTTTGTTCCACTTTCCGAAGGATGGAGATTTGCTTGAATTACCCCTTCGAAAGTTGCGGCGAAAATTCCTTGTCAAGAGAGCGAGCTGCTTCTCAAATTCCTCCATAGAAAGGTTCTCGTCATCGTCCGAGGAGGATGTATCCGCGTCTTCTTCCTTAGTTGTATTCAACGCATAACCTGAAGACTTAGAAGTGGATGCTTTTCCAGAAGAATTGTTAGTATTAAAAGTCATTTCATAAGTTTGTAATGAACCAACTAATTCTTCTACACGTATTTCGTCCGGGTGTTTAATAGTTTCAATGGCAGTAACCTTTGGGCGAAATCGTTCAGGAAGAGTTCTTAAGATTTTTCTTACAATCTTAAATTCTGGAATCTTCTCTCCCAGATTAGCACATGAGTTTACGATGTCTTGCAATCGTGTATAGTAGTCCGTGAAAGATTCATTTTCTGCCATCAAAATAGAGTCAAACTTGCTCGTAAGCATCTGCAGTTTCTGAATCTTCACGAGGTTAGTTCCCTCATGTGTAACCTGGAGAACATCCCAGATTTCTTTCGCAGTCTCACATGCCGAGACGCGAGAGAATTCAGTTTGAGATAAGGCATTAAAAATAGCATTAATTCCCTTGCCATTGTAAGAAGATAACTCAAACTCTTCCTTGGTCCATTTCGACCTAGGTTTTAAGGTGTGAACATCAGAGATAAGTTCAGTTGGATTAGTCCATCCTGATTCAATTGAATGCCACACCCTTTCGTCGATGGAAGATAAGAAGGCTTTCATCCGTACTTTCCAGTACGCATAATTTGTTCCATCAAAGAAAGGGGGTCGATTGATGTTTCCACCTTCAACCATTGTTCACAACCCTATTCCCTCTCTGATACCACTTGTTGGGTCGTATATAATACGGATCTAAATAGGGGAAGAAACACCTAGAGGGGGGTGAATAGGTGTAAACGTATAAACACTCAAAAATCGTTGCGATAAAAAACCCAATGCGGAAATGAAAATAACTCGCAAGATTTTTACGTGGAAAACTCCATCACCGGAGTAAAAAACCACGGGACCGATAACACGGCAGAAATCCACTAGAATTAAAACACGTACAAGGTGATTTACCGTACACACTTACGACTCAACCTTTTCCATACGCTCCTAGAGGATCTTCTCCGCTCGCTCCAGACGCTTCTCGAATCCACGATCTGCGCCCAACGCCGAATCCACGGCGTCCAACGTCGAATCCACGACGTCCGACCGAATCCACGGTCTTCACCCAATAGCACCCTTCGAATCCACGAACGTGCCTCGCTCCGAATCCACGAGAGCGATTGAACCTTGAATCCACAAGGACACGCGAATCCACGCGCCGATTTTGGGGTAATCGTTGTTTTTTGGGTGGTGATGATCCGCCGAATACTTAGATCAAAGATAGATCGGAAATACCATCTAAGTATTCATTAGTTTGATTCAACTCAAGATGTGAGTATGAAAACCTAGAATCAAACTAATCAATATAGATGAAGAAACATAGAGTATTCTCTAATGATTTCCTTTCTTCTCTATATGTGGATCTATAGCCGTATAAGATGATATATGAAAATGACGGCTATGTGGATTGACCCTAGAAAGAAAGACATAGGGTCTATTTATAGGTTAGAAACCCTAGGAAGGAGATAAGAATCAAAAACCTGCCATTTCTGGAATTTTACGGACGGCGATCCGGATCGTGATAACTGAGATCCGGATCGTCATAACGAATCAGCCAATTCCAGAAAAACGAAGGTTCGGGATCCGGATCATGTGACTACGATCCGGATCGTTCATACAGTTCACCAAACATCAACGTTCGGGATCCGGATTGCGAAGCAAGATCCGGATCGTTCAAGGTAGATGGTAAACTCAACGTTCGGGATCCGGATCAAGAGACTACGATCCGGATTGCGACGATGTATGAACGAACCACCTTCGGGATCCGGATCGAACAACCTGATCCGGATCCTGAACATGTCCCAAGTCCAGTTTTTGATTTTTATGCAATGAAAGATTCTTCCAAGTGTTTCTACACTACAAGAAGTATTCGGATCACACAAAATCTTAGGTTAAACATACCTGATCCTTTTGAATTCTTCTTTCTTGAGATTGAGTTAAATGATCCAACTTTCTTCACCTTCAATCCTCAAGACTTGAGACTTTCACGAAACTACGCCAACTCAAATTCCGTAACAGCATATAGATAGATAATCATGCCCCATTGCATAATCTAATCTCATAAAAGGCTACGTGCTAACATGGCATGCTAATAGATCGCTACTATAATAAATCAATCCCGCATAAATATGCCAATGGGTAATCGAGCATGATCTCTATCTCATCTAGTATAAAATGAATATAGCCATCTACAATATGCTAGATCTCAAATCCTCTAAAACATGTACAATGATCAAGTAAGCATCAATCCACATGATCTAGGCCAATTCCCATGCTTACATCTCACTCATATAGGTTGTACATTAAACGTTGCATGCTATCAATCACAAAGGGTAACATTCCCTTGGGTAAGCTTACAATAACCATCCACAAGGATATCCACTATTGCAATTGTCATATGACACAACACAAATAAATCATGCAATTTCTTATACATTTACCATTTCTAAGCTTACCCCTCAATCACATAAATTGTACCCTAAACATGCATGCATTCTAACAGATAGAATTAGAGAACCGTCCACCGGTTCTGGAGATGAAGCAACCCACCTGAATCGCTTTCTGCAGGCAAAGCTGAAGTTGGTGAAGTGCGCAGTCACTCACTATCAAAATCCACCGAAACTCTGCACCCTCGGTACTCAGATACGTTTGCGTTCCTCTCGAAGCGTAGATGCCGATTGAGTCCTCACACGCCCCGATCTGATGTCCGTAGGCCGAGAAATCCCAACAAAACTCCACCGCTGTCCCACACATCACAACAGCACAAGGGGTCAATAGATACTTCGGGAACACCACCAAAAACAATGGAGCAAAGAGATCAACACGGAAATCGAGGGCGTACCTCTCGTGAATGCGCTGCCGCGAGAATCGGCTCAAAACTCTAACGGGATAGCTCAGGGGGCATTGCGCACTGAAATGCGATGGTAGAAGCCAAAACCGAAGTAGCGTCGAAGTGCGCCGCGTCGCAGAAAATGCCGATGACACGGCCTCCAAAAATACCCAAGATCCATCAAATGGTGGAGGAAAAGATGTAGAAGAGCTCTGCTGAAGAAGGGGCTCCCGGAAATCGAAAAATCCCACACAAATGGCCCCCAATGCTTATTTATAGGCTGAAATCCGGAGGAAAATTGCACTTTGGGGTGCAATTTCCGGGCGCCCGAATATTCCGGGTGCACGCAGTGCCGCCAAAAACCTTCCCTGCACAGCGCCAGAATCAACCAGGATGCGCCACGTCGCCCCCGAGCAACCAACAGCCAATCCAGCCTCCCGCGTTGCACCACGTGGCCTGCGTGGGCGCTGACGCATGGCACGCCCACGCGCGGGAACCCACGCGTCAACGCATCGGGCGTCGCGCCCACGTGCCCCCACGTCGCGCCGCCTGCCCCCTGCCACGCATGCTTCCCGAGGCACCTGCCGCGCCAGCCCGTGGACCGCGCCTGCTGCACCATCCAACCCTGAGCTGCCACCTGTCCACACCGCGCCAATGGGAAGACGCCACGTGGCATGCCGGTCTCCAATGTGCCGCGCTGCCCGCACGCCTGCCCGTGCCTGCTCCAGTGGGCCGGGCCTACTGCGCCGCGCCTTCTGCTCCGCCATGTGGCATACGGCACCAATAAGAAGCCGCCACGTGGCACACCATCGGTACACCGGTCCACCGTGCACCTGAAAACATTAAAATCTTTCGGGTATCCATTTTCGGGCGTCCGGACTCAGAAAAATATAACCAAGTAGTCAATTTCCATCGTTTTTCCGCGCTGAATCCAAATCTAATGTCCGTTTCACGCGAAACCACTCCTAAAATTCGACGAGGGCATCTGAATACACTTGTGATCCATTTTATGCACTGAGTCCATCACTTGTGTCCAATTTGCGCACAAACACCGCCGACACACCACATAGGCCTCCATAAGCTGCTGATGCAATAGTAATTCATACGTAGGAATTTCGAGTCCTCACAGTCCAAGGTTTCTCTCCACCCATTCCACCGATTTCTTTAATCAAAGGTGTAGTCGAGACCTCTATGTCTCATTCCTTTGGAGGTCGTCTGTCGCGATCAAACGAGGCTTCGAGGTCGTGCCGAATCATTGCCACAAGAGCTCGAATTCGGGCGTCCAGCTCCTAACAGACGCTCGTCGACTCTTTCCCCGCCAACCGTGGCATGGTAGGTTCGACTCGAGGTTGTGCACTTGATCCTTCGGCCTCATAATCGTTTCATATCGGTCGATATGACGGTCGAAGCATAGATCGGACTTCATTCGAGTTAGGCCATGGCCCTCGAGCCGTCACCGCTTCCCTCATCGCGTCGGTTTGGGCTCGTTGCTGCCGACATTTCTGTGTCCTCATTATGGCCGAACCATACCACCAGTTCGGCCTATCTAAAGAGGGTTGCTGTTCGGCTAGCCTATCGGCCGGTGGGTCCACTTTCCTTAGGTGTTCCCTGAGGATCTCTTACCTCTGCCATGGTTTCGGCCACGACTGAACTCTGAGCTCCTCCACCAGGCGGATGGCCAAGGCGTCGACTTCACCTTCCATAAGCCAAAGGAACTCGGCATCAGGCGTTAAAGGGGTAGCCTGTGCTCCCAGCCTGCTGTCTCTGTGATAAGATACTCGGGGGTTTGGCCCCATGCGCGGGTGTTGGGGCTGAAAATGTCGGCCGCCGATCGGTCTCGGGTGTTCGTTTGACCCTCGGAATGTGAATGCGCCGCGTGCCAATGGATCAAGCGATCGAGCAGAGGAGGGATCTGCTCGGCCAGATTCTCCCCACTGAACTCTCACGTCCGTTTGGCTTAGATTAGTCGAATCGGGATATAGAGGAAGGGAAAGGCCGAGTAAGGCTTAGAATAGCCGACTCAGAGAAAAGAGACAAATAATTGACATGGCTAAAGAGCCGATTAGGAATTGTATTGCTTAGAAAGGGGATACAAGGAGGAGGAAAGGGATAGAAATTATAAGTAATGTACTCCTAGAAAATACAGCAATTTTATCTAGGAAAGTAGTAAATTTAGATATGAAAGATATGAAAAAGTAGGAGAGTGGTCCTGGCTTACGAGGTTGTAGGACTCCTTCGATGGTTCGGGTATTTATACACTACCGAACCATGAGTATAGGCGCCGATTTGAATTATCAGCGCGGTTTGGGGAAAGCCTTCTGAAATCCTCAACTATTTTCTGTCACGCCCCGGGGGTTCAAACGCGCGGAAGTAGAGCCACCGATGCTCCCAGATCAGTGTAATATTTTTTTTTGAAAACAAACCTACCCCAGTGCGCGCACAGACCCGCCGCATATACAAATTCACTCTGCAAATGGGCAGAGTCTCCTTTGTATATGCACGGCGTCCTGACTACATAATGCATCCCATACAAGCTTTAACCACACTAGATCAAGGCACAGACACATTCAACATGCAACCATACATCCTATCTATTCTTATACTTAGAAAAGGGCCGACTATTTTTAAAAGGATAAATAATTACAGAGTTTTGAAAGCGGCGCCTACCCGACGCCGATGTTTGAAAACCCGTTTCAAAGCCACATAAATTCAGAGAGTTTAAAAACGGCACCCACCCGGTGCCTGATTTTGTAAAACCATTTTCGAAATCACATAAATCCCACAAGGTTTTAAAAACGGTGCCCACACAACACCCACGTTTCAAAATCGATTTTCGCAAATGGTTTTCCTCGATTTTTGTTGTTCGTAGTTCAAAACGGCCAAGTAAAGGAAAGGAAAGTCATTCACTCAATAATGATAAAAGAAACAGGCAACATCCACGTCGAACCCACGGGGGTATCGCAATCCACATCTAACTAACATAAATAATAAAAGAACGAGGAAAGAAAAGTCACTGTGTCTACTGTCGCTAAGAGTCAGAACAACGCTCTCACGGCCTCACCGGCGTCCTAGCACTTGCCCCTAGACGAACCTGTCACAAGGTGGGAAGTCAGTGACTAAAAAAGAAAAGTAATAGCACAAAGGGCAATAAACAGCAAACCACTAAAACTGGAGCAACCACCGCCTCAAAGTGCACTCAACAGTAGGTAATCCTGTGTAAACAAACAAACCGGGCACCTCCCCCGGCAACCCCTCCGAGCACACACCTCGGTAACCCCTGCCGAGCACCCGCCTCGGTCGCCGAGCACCTGCCTCGGCATCACCGCTCACTACCTCCACCCCCGAGGGCCCCCATCACATCACCGTCACGTGGGGTACATGGGTCAACGTACCACTTTTTCGGAAAAACACACCCTTGCGGAGGCCAAGCCGCCAGTGTGCGTGCAGTCACACGAGCCTCATAGTCAAGTATTTAGATAAATGATTAAATAACTAGTATAAACATGTTAGCAATGTCAACAGTAAATATTTTAGAAAACCACCGTTGCCCAAACATGCACCTTACAACTGACACCCTTTCCCAACTGACTCAAGAGGAAAGTACCCACCTTGAAAGGAGACCGTCGATCTGTTTGTCCGTGTTTACACGTCTGCCGAGCCTACGGCGTCCCGCACCCCTAAAGAGACAAAAGAATGCTAAGACTGGGAGACAATTGCCGAACGTCGACTAAACATCGAAAACGGGAGACTCGACGCGATCCCCGGACTCCGCACGGTGAAGTTCCCCACACGGCACCGACCCGTGCGGCGCGCTCACGGCCTGCGGACAGCCCCGCGTGGCCCCGACCCGATGCGGCGGCCCCGCACGGCGCGCCTGCCGCGCGGCGTGCGGCCTGCAGGCGGCCCGCGCGGCACCAGCCCGCGGGCAGCACCCGCCTGCGGGCAGCGCCTGCCTGCGGGTAGCACCCGCGTGGCGCTCCTGCCGCGCGGCGTGCGGCCTGCAGGCGGCCCGCGCGGCACCAGCCCCCGCGGCGCCCGCCTGCGGGCAGCACCCGCGCGGCGCGCCTGCCGCACGGCGCACAGCCCGCGGGCGGCCCGCGCGGCACATGACCACGCGGTGCCCGCCTGCTGGCCGCACATGCCCACGTAGTGCCCGCCTGCGGGCGGCGCCCGCGCGGTGCGCCTGCCGCACGGCGCACCACCCACGGGCGGCCCGCGGGGCACAAGCCCGCTCGGTGCTTGCCTGCAGGCAGCGCCCGCGCGGTGGGCCTACCGCGCGACGCGCCGCCTACAAGCCGCCCGCGCGGCATCCGCCCGCGCGGCGCCCGCTTGCGGGCAGTGCTCGCCTGCGGGCAGCACCCGCGCGGCGCGCCTGCCGCGCGGAGCGCCGCCTGCAGGCGGCCCGCGCGGCTCCAGCCCGCGCGGTGCTCGCCTGCGGGTTGCCCCGCGCGGCGCGCGGCGGCGGCGGCGGTTTTCCCCGCAAAACCCCCATTCCAAAACGAAAACTCCAAAACCCTAAATGGAAAAACTCACCTTCGATCCGCCGAGGGAGAAGAAGAAGAAGAAGAGGATCATCCTGTCGTTGCCCGGTTGATTCCGCGAGCAAGGAGGCCACCGTCCCTCTCCCGATCTCCACGTTCGGATCGCCCCGCCGTCGACTCGAAACGAGAGCGAAAAAGGGTTGGGTTCCGTTTTCCCCTTTTCTCTCTCAAGTTACGCCCCTCAAAAACCCTACCCGCCGTAGAGAAACCCAAGGAGGAGAAAAACCTAAAATCCCCGGTTTAAAAGAAGTTTAAAATAAACGGACCAAACCGGCGGCTAAAATTACCTCGAAAAACGTGCTGGTCGCTCGCACGGATCCCGGAGCACCTAGAAGGGGTCCAAACTTCAAAATTAAATTCTGGGAGATCCCTAGGTCGGAATTTGAATCCGGTTGCACCACCGTTTCCCGTTTCGCAAGCTCTACCGCCTAAAAATACCCGCGAGCGCCGATGGATTGTCCAGAAATAATCAAAAATTAGCACCCGCCGGACCCCTACACGTAGGAAAGGAAAAGAAAACCAAAAAGAAAAGCGGGTCTTACATCACTCACCACTAAAAACAAGTTTCGTCCTCGAAACTTAACTCCCGCCCGTGGTGAAAAGATCTGGAAAACACTCCCTCATTTTTTACTCTGGTTCACAGGTCGCTTCACGTTCCTTCTGATTGCTCCAAAGCACCTTCACATAGGGGATTGTCCGATTCCGCAAATTTTTTTTTTTTTTTTTTTTTTTCCCCGTGCTTGGATCCGCATCGGTACTTCTTCGAAGCTCAGATCCTCCTTAAGCTCGACTGCGGTGACGTCGAGCACCCGCGACGGATCGGGGAGGTACTTTCGAAGCATGGACACAGGGAACACGTCGTGCACCCGATCAAGGTTCGGCGGTAGGGCAAGGCGATAGGCCACTGGGCCGACGCGCTCCAAGATCTCAAAGGGCCCCACATACCGTGGGTTCAGCTTGCCTTTGAGCCCGAACCGCTTCACCCAGCTTCTGACGGCGAAACCCGCAATACCACGTGCTCCCCCACCTGAAACTCCAAGTCACGGCGTCTCTGATCCGCGTAGCTCTTCTGTCGGCTCTGGGCGGTCACCAGCCGCTGCCTGATGAGGCACACCTTTTCTTCAGTCTCTTCCACCAAATCTGGTCCCAAAAACTTCCACTCCCCCAGATCGTCCCAACAGATCGGAGACCCACAGCGTCTGCCATACAGAACTTCATACGACGCCAAACGAATGCTAGCCTGGTAGCTGTTGTTGTAGGCGAACTCCACAAGAGGTAGGTGGCGTGACCATCCGTCCCCCAAATCTAGTACACAGGTTCGGAGCATGTCCTCGAGGATCTGGTTCATCCGCTCAGATTGTCCGTCCGTCTGGGGGTGAAAGGCTGTCCTGAAGTGTAGCTTGGTCCCCAAGGCTCGTTGTAGACTCTGCCAGAAGTTTGAGACGAACCGTGTGTCCCTGTCTGAAGTGATCGGTGCCGGTATCCCGTGTAACCTCACAATCTCGCTAATGTAGACTTGAGCCAGCCGATCGCGCGTCCAGGTCGTGTGGATGGGTAGGGAGTGAGCTGACTTAGTTAACCGGTCCACAATGACCCAGATAGTGTCATGTCCCTATTGCGAACGGGGGAGCCCGGTGACAAAATCCATCGTGATTCGCTCCCATTTCCATTCTGGCACTGGTAGTGGTTGCAATTTCCCCGCCGGCCGCTGGTGCTCGGCTTTTACTTGCTGGCAGATCAGTCAGTGTGCTACGAACTGTGTCACGTCCCTCTTCAGCTTCGGCCACCAGAAGGTCTGCCTGAGATCCCTGTACATCTTGGTGCCCCCCAGGGTGCGCCGCATAGGGGGCGCAGTGCGCTTCAGTCAAGATTTCCTTCTTCAGGTCTGGCGAATTGTCACGCCCCGGGGGTTTCATTAAGCGGAAGACGACCACTGAAAAGATTTGAACTTTTCGTATATATATTTTTCTTTTTTGAAACCAAACTCCCCGGTGCGTGCCCAGACCCGCCGCATATACAAATTCACCCTGCGAACGGGCAGAGTCTCCTTTGTATATGCACGGCGTCCTGAATACAACAACCATGCAACTATCACTTTAACCACACTAGTTCAACAGTCGGATACATACAATCATTTTCCATAAGTATTAACGAGGCCGACTAATTTTGAAAGGATAAATCCACAAGTTCTAAAAACGGTGCCCACACGGCACCCAGGTTTTTCAAAACGGTTTCTAAATCCATAAATCCACAGGGTTTTAAAATGGTGCCCACACGACACCCAAATTTTCTTTAAAACTGTTTTCGAAATGTTTTCGTTTTCTTTTCTTTGGTAGTTTAAAAGCGGCCAATCGGGAAAAACAAAATGACCACCCACAAGGATAATAAAAGGATAGTCCAACATCCACATCGACCCCACAAGGGTATCGCAATCCACATAGTAAGCTACTAATAAGTAATGAAATGAGCAGAAAAGAAATAAATACAGCCTATGGCCTCGAAAGACCAAAAGTACTCCTGTCACGGCCTCACCGTCGCCCTCGCTCTCACCTCCGACGAAACCTGTCACAGAGTGGGAAGTCAGCGACAGGAGGTATAAAAACAATGCAATGCAGGAAGACTGTAACTAAAGCAAACCGTAAGAAAACCAGAGTAACCGCCCTCCGCATCGTGCGATCGACGGTGTCCCCTCCCCCTGCATAACCTGAATCGGGCACCTGCCCCGGCAACCCAGACCGGGCACCAACCTCAAGAAAGAAAGCCAAACCGAGTACCAACCTCAAGAGAGAAAACCAAACCGAGTACCAACCTCAGGAAAGAAAACCGAACCGAGCACCAACCTCGGGAAAGAAGGCCGAACCGAGCACCAACCTCGGGAAAAGAAAAACGAACCGAGCACCAACCTCGGGAAAAGGAAACCGAACCGAGCACCAACCTCGGGAAGAGAAAACCGAACCGAGCACCAACCTCAGGAAAAGAAAACCGAACAGAGCACCAACCTCGGGAAAAGAAAACCGAACCGAGCACCAACCTCGGTAAACCACGCCGAGCACCTACCTCGACGGGTCGCACCGCTCACACCTTGGCGCCTCAAACCCCCCACCTACGGGGGCCGCAACTACGTCACCTCGTGGGTATACACGGGTCATCGACCACTTTTTCGGAAAAGCACACCCTTTGCGGTGGCCAAACCGCGGGTGCGCGTGCTGCAGCCTCGAGCATCGTAACCAAATACACGAAACCAAACCAATAATAAAAACCATAAACACTATCAACATTAGTACAGTTAAACGAACAATTGGAGATCATCGAACGCTTTCGAAAAGTCCCACACTAAATCTCGAACGAAAATCCACAACATGATAAACGTGAAAATAACGATAGTGCGCATAAAGGGATTCTAAGAGTGTACCCACCTGGAACGCGAAGAGGAAGATGTGCGGAAACTCCAGTTAAAACACCTCCTTGTGCCCGAAAAAGAACTACAGTAGAAATTATCGTTAAAAACCTCGTCGCGAATAAAAACACTAAAAAACGGGGCGAAACGGGCCAAAAACGAAGCTTCTGGGCTCTCAGGCTGAAAACTGGTGCACGGGTCCAGGCGTGGACCGGGTCCACGAAAACAGACGGCTACGGCGCAGACCGGGAGCATGGCGCAACGGTGGACCAATGCGGCTTGGGCCGGGCCGCGCACAGCAGGAGGCGCGCACCGGGTCCACCTCCTCCGCGGCTGCGAAGGCGAGGACCGGGTGCACGCCTGGCGCGTGCACTGCGCGGCCTGGGCCGGTCCGGTGCACGCGCCCGCGCGACGGGTCCGCACCACCGGGCTGTGGGGGCGTGCGCCGGGTGCACGCCTGGCGAGTGCACTGCGCGGCCTGGGCCGCGCCGGCGCACGCGCCCGTGCGCCGGGTCCGCACCACCGGGCTGCGGGGGCGTGCGCTGGGTGCACGCCTGGCGCGTGCACCGCGCGGCCTGGGCCGGGCTGGCGCACGCGCCCGTGCGCCGGGTCCGCCTTTCTGGGCTGTGTAGGCGTGCGCCGGGTGCACGCCTGGTCCCGTGGACCGCGTGGCCTGAATCCGTACGGGATGAACAGTAAATCCCCTTTTCGTCTCCCGCGGCTCCGGTGATGACCCCGCGAACACGGCGACTGCGGCGGCGACCCCGTGAGTACGATAACGGCGGCGGCGGCCTCCCGTTTAACAACGGCGGCGGCGGCTTCCCGTTACCACAAAACCCACGTCGTGCGACAACCGAAGAACCACCGCCCAAACCCTCGACCCCACAGAAATTGCAAAAGAAGGAAAACAACGAGAGGGTTTGCCCCGATCGCTTACCGTGATCCCGCGAGGAAGGAGAAGGTGGATCGTCCCTCTCATCACCAACGTGCTGCTCCACGAGAGGAGGGTTCGCCCCCCCTTTCTTCTCCTTTTTCTCTCGCTCCCCTAAATCGGATTTCTTTTTTTTTTGAAATTCGAACTCTCCCTCTCCGTTCACGTTCACCAAAAGAAAAGAAAAAGGGTTTACTACAGAAAGGGTGCTATTTATGAATTCCTCCAGTCAACCCTAGATCAAGGTCTGACTCAGACTTCCTCGAAAATCGTGCAGATTACCACGCACGAATCTCGGTGCACTTAACAGTCACCGGGAGCTTCAAATTCCAATTTCGGGAGATCCGTAAGTCCGATTCCAGATCCGATCGCACCGCCGTTCCTCATTTTGCGAGCTCTACTACCTAAAAATACCCGCAAACCCCGACGGTCAGCCTAGAAATTCTCAAATTTCAACCCCCCCTCTAACAACTGAAAAAATTCAATTAGGACCCAAAACGGAAAAACCGGAAGGTCGAGGTACTACCAAATAAATAAAATAACCTAAAGACATAAAAAGTTGAAAAGTCTGATCATAGAAGGATCCCGTCCGATCACCTCGAAAAGCGTGCCGGCCACTTAGCACGGATTCCGGTGCACCACTCAAAGGCAAACGCTTTGACCCCCATTTCGGGAGATCCGCAAATCGGAATCCGAATCCGTTCGCTTTGCCGTCCTCCGTTTTTCGAGCTCAAACGCAAAAAAATACTCGCGGTCCAGGCCAGTCCATTGCAGAAAACACAGTGAAAAGTTTTCCTAACAATCCCCTCATAACAAAAGGGTATACAAGGGCAAGGGAACGCCAGGACTCTACATCACTCACCACTTAAAAGAAGTTTCGTCCTCGAAACATAATTCTGGTCCGCAACGAATAAATCTGGGTAGCACTCCCTCATCTTTGACTCCAGTTCCCAAGTCGCTTCACGTTCTTCCTGGTTGCTCCACAGCACCTTCACATAGGGGATTCGTCCAGTTGTGCAATCCTTTATGTCCTCCCGTGCTAAGATCCGCACCGGTGTTTCACCGAAGCTCAGGTCCTCTCTAAGCTCTAAAGCAGTGACCATCCATCACCCAAGTCAAGTACGCAGGTTCGAAGCATATCTTCGAGAATCCGGATCGCTCGCTCGGACTGTCCGTCGGTCTGGGGTGAAACACCGTGCTGAAGTGTGGTTTAGTCTCTAAAGCTTGCCATAGGCTTTGCCAACGGTTCGACACAAGCCGAGTGTCTCTAGCCCACGTCGTATGGATGGGTGGGAAAAGAGCCGACTTCGTCAATCGATCCACTGTGACTCGAACCGCATCGCGTCCTTGAACATCTTCGTGTCACCCGGATGCACCGCATAGGGAGCGTAGTGCGCCTCTGACAGTATCTCCTCCTCCTCCTTCAACTCTGGCAGCTCGGGTAAGCAATTTCGCCCTCGAAAACGTATTGCGCCATTCGCACTCGCCGAAAAGTCGCTCTCATGGTCCGGGGGGATGTCACGAACAAGCTGTATCGGTGCGCCTGTCTTCTGACCCTCTAGGATTTCTCTAATAGGGTTGGCTTGGTCAACAGGGAACAAAAGGTCGCGCGACAATACCGGTCCCGCTAAGTACTCGCGCTCATCGATTCCCCCCCCCGGTTTGACCCTTCCTGCTCACAACATCCGCTACTACACTTGCTTTTCCCCTGGGTGATACTTAATGGACAAGCCGAGTCCTTCAGTAACTCCAACCAATGCCTCTGCCGCAAAATCAACTCCTTCTCTGTGAACAAAACTCAAGGCTGTGGCGATCCGAAAACACATCACGATGAACTCCAAAAGGTGGTGTCTCCAAAGTTGTAAAACGAAGACGACTGCTGCCAGTTCCGGGTCGTGTGTCGGGCAGTTCCGCTCATATTCTCGGTGATTCCCGTTGCTGACACCGTGTGCCCCAAAAAGTCCACTTCGCAAAATCAGAACTCACATTTCTTAAACTTAGCAACCAGCTTCTGGTCCCTGAGATTCCGGAGAATAATCTGCAAGTGTTCCTCGCAGTTGATTGAAGAGGTCATCAATCCTGGACTTGTTCTTCACTGTAACCTTGTTTAACTTCCTGTAGTCGATGCATAGACGTAGGCTTCCGTTCTTCTTTCGCACGAAAAGCACGGGTGCGCCCCAAGGCGACACACACGGTCTAATGAACCCTTTATCCAGAAAACTCCTAGTCGTGCCTGGTAGAAGCTTGAAAGAGATGATGACCTCTCGCTCGGGGGTATTCCCGGCAGTTCAGTCAGAAGGACGTCGGAAGCAACCCCTACAACGGGGGGTGTCAGTGAGTGATGCAGAGGGTCGAGTCGCTAGGCTCACTGAGACCAAGTAACTACACATCCGCCTGGTACCTTGCGAACCACTCCATTCCTAGCACCTCGTCGTAATCCTACTTCCTGACTCGGAATTTCCCATCACGACGCCACCGGCCCGCAACCCACCTCAGCCGGCACTGAGAAGTCAGCAACCAAGTCTCGCGATGCGTCGAGGTACCCCAGTCATACTGCCCAACCCGTACCGATGAGCCTTTAAAAGTCCAAAACAACTAACCCGATGACAAGGAAAACAAACCACACTAACTCCCTCACAAGGCCCCAAGAGGTGCCAACAAAACAGGCTAGGTTACTAACCACCCGAAATTTTCCCCCCGAAAGCAACGAACTCACCTGTCACAACACGGACCACTCCCCTCCGTCACCAACACGGGCCACAAGCTCGGAGCATAACCACCATCCCGGACCACCCGTTCCGACTGTCCGTCCTACCGAGGCGACGGTCAAGACTAACGTTAGGTTTCAGCTCTAAGACCTACCACAAGGTCTACCCCACAGAACGAGTTGCGCACAGGCCTCCTAGCCAAAAGTGACCAGTGACAAAACTCTGAGTAGTCGCCAGATTCCCCTTGACTCACACCTGCCCCAAAAGATCAACAATCCAAAATGCTCCCAAACTAAGCCGCAAAGCTATGCCTTAGTCATGAAAAGCTGGCGACGAAACCCATGAGGTAAGGTCCTACCTCCGTCCTGGCACCGACGGGGTGCGACACTCTAAGTAACCACTAGCTCTCGGTCCCATTCCGTTGCCCCTCCAAGTACCGGGCATCGAAACGAGCGGTAAACCTCTAGACCAACAGTGACACTCCCAACTAGGAGAAAATCTAAGCTCTAGGTCCGCTCAAAAATGACTTCCAAGTGTTACGGAATTTGAGTTGGCGTAGTTTCGTGAAAGTTTCAAGTCCTGAAGATTGAAGGTGAAGAAAAGTTGATTCATTTAACTCAATCTCAAGAAAGAAGAATTCAAAAGGATCAGGTATGTTTAACTAAAGAATTTGTGTGATCCGAATACTTCTTGTAGTGTAGAAACACTTGGAAGAATCTTTCATTGCATAAAAATCAAAAACTGGACTTGGGACATGTTCAGGATCCGGATCAGGTTGTTCGATCCGGATCCCGAAGGTGGTTCGTTCATACATCGTCGCAATCCGGATCGTAGTCTCTTGATCCGGATCCCGAACGTTGAGTTTACCATCTACCTTGAACGATCCGGATCTTGCTTCGCAATCCGGATCCCGAACGTTGATGTTTGGTAAACTGTATGAACGATCCGGATCGTAGTCACATGATCCGGATCCCGAACCTTCGTTTTTCTGGAATTGGCTGTTTCGTTATGACGATCCGGATCCTAGTTATCACGATCCGGATCGCCGTCCGTAAAAATCCAGAAATGGTTGGTTTTTGATTCTTATCTCCTTCCTAGGGTTTCTAACCTATAAATACACCCTATGTCTTTCTTTCTAGGGGGAATCCACATAGCCGTCATTTTCTTGTATCATCTTATACGGCTATAGATCCACATATAGAGAAGAAAGGAAATCACTAGAGAATACTCTATGTTTCTTCATCTATATTGATTAGTTTGATTCTAGGTTTTCATACTCACATCTTGAGTTGAATCAAACTAATGAATACTTAGATGGTATTTCCGATCTATCTTTGATCTAAGTATTCGGCGGATCATCACCACCCAAAAACAACGATTTACCCCAAAAATCGGCGCGTGGATTCGCGTGTCCTTGTGGATTCAAGGTTCAATCGCTCTCGTGGATTCGGAGCGAGGCACGTTCGTGGATTCGAACGGTGCTATTGGGTGAAGACCGTGGATTCGGTCGGACGTCGTGGATTCGACGTTGGACGCCGTGGATTCGGCGTTGGGCGCAGATCGTGGATTCGAGAAGCGTCGGAGCGAGCGGAGAAGATCCTCTAGGAGCGTATGGAAAAGGTTGAGTCGTAAGTGTGTACGGTAAATCACCTTGTACGTGTTTTAATTCTAGTGGATTTCTGCCGTGTTATCGGTCCCGTGGTTTTTTACTCCGGTGATGGAGTTTTCCACGTAAAAATCTTGCGTGTTATTTTATTTTCCGCATTGGGTTTTATCGCAACGATTTTTTGGAGTGTTTATACGTTTACACCTATTCACCCCCCTCTAGGTGTTTCTTCCCCTATTTAGATCCGTATTATATACGACCCAACAAGTGGTATCAGAGAAGGAATAGGGTTGTGAACAATGGTTGAAGGTGGAAACATCAATCGACCCCCTTTCTTTGATGGAACAAATTATGCGTACTGGAAAGTACGGATGAAAGCCTTTTTATCTTCCATCGACGAAAGGGTGTGGCATTCAATTGAATCAGGATGGTCTAATCCAACTGAACTTATCTCTGATGTTCACACCTTAAAACCTAGGTCGAAATGGACCAAGGAAGAGTTTGAGTTATCTTCTTACAATGGCAAGGGGATTAATGCTATTTTTAATGCCTTATCTCAAACTGAATTCTCTCGCGTCTCGGCATGTGAGACTGTGAAAGAAATCTGGGATGTTCTCCAGGTTACACATGAGGACACTAACCTCGTGAAGATTCAGAAACTGCAGATGCTTACGAGCAAGTTTGACTCCATCTTGATGGCAGAAAATGAATCTTTCACGGACTACTATACACGATTGCAAGACATCGTAAACTCATGTGCTAATTTGGGAGAGAAGATTCCAGAATTTAAGATTGTAAGAAAAATCTTAAGAACTCTTCCTGAACGATTTCGCCCAAAGGTTACTGCCATTGAAACTATTAAACACCCGGACGAAATACGTGTAGAAGAATTAGTTGGTTCATTACAAACTTATGAAATGACTTTTAATACTAACAATTCTTCTGGAAAAGCATCCTCTTCTAAGTCTTCAGGTTATGCGTTGAAAACAACTAAGGAAGAAGACGCGGATACATCCTCCTCGGACGATGACGAGAACCTTTCTATGGAGGAATTTGAGAAGCAGCTCGCTCTCTTGACAAGGAATTTTCGCCGTAACTTTCGAAGGGGTAATTCAAGCAAATCTCCATCCTTCGGAAAGTCGAACAAAGGCAAGGGTACTCCAAGTCACAAGTCAAGAAAGCAGGAGAACTTCTCAAAGGATAAGAAAAGATCAGAAGGACAGCTGCAATGCTTCAAATGTCGAGGCTACGGCCACATTGCAACGGAATGTCCTAACAAGTATCCGGCAAAGAAGAAGGCGATGCAAGTCGTCACTTGGGATGACAACTCAACGTCAAATGAGTCGTCTTCAAGTGATGAAGAAAAGAGCTCCACCGCATTCCACGCGTCCATATCTTCACCCTTCATGTGCTTTATGGCAAATACATCTGAGTCGTTGTCCAACTCCACTGTTGAAAAGATTGCAACGGACAACGAATCGGATGATTCGGAAGGTGAAGAGTTTGCTCTAGCCTATCATAGATCTATAAGGGATTTAAGGAAACCGGCTAAGCAAAACAAGGGGTTGAGAGGGAGATTACAGGATCTCGAAGAAGAAGTAAAAAGGGTAACTTCTCTTTCGACCGATCTTGAAGTGGAAAGGGATAGTTTGATAAAAGCAAATGTTTCCCTTCAAGAGTCCAATAAGCAGCTCGAGAAGAACTATATAGATATGGTGAACAAGGCAAACTACTTCTTGAAGCTCTATGGCGAGGGCCGACAGGAAAGACGGGAAATGACAGAGACCATTCTCCAACTCAAGGATGACTTACAGCAATTCTCCTTAGGAAGGAGTAAGTTGGATAAACTCCTTGGTCTTGGTCAAGCAAATCGGTTCGGCCTCGGGTACACTCAAACTGGAAACAGTCCAAGTTCGAGTGGGACAGTCTTTGTGCCTCAGTCGGTATCTCCTCCTCCGACATCGGAATTCAAGACAAACAACGACAACAAACCTACCTCATCCTCTTCGGAATCGTCAAGCTCAAAGGTATGTTTTCGTTGTAATTGTGCAGGGCACATCGAAAGAAATTGCGAGATTGAAGCTCAAAGAACAAATCAACCACATCTTGCAATTGCTACCAATAAGCTCACTTCCCGGAATTCAAGGAAGGATTTTTCAAAAGGAAAGAACATTGGTAGCACATCAAACAAGACGATGACAAAAGAAAAAGATCAATCATACAAGACGTCGTCTTCAAGGAGAATCTCTCAACCTTTACCGACATACTCCAAAACTCAAAAGGTTTGGGTATGCAAAGGTGAAACCCCTCCTTGTCCTTAATCGTTCTACGATTAAATCTTGTATAGTTTGTGTAGACTATTTTCTTTTCTTCTTTTTCTTTTGGCCGACCCGTCAACCATCCTTGGGAGGTAAGTGGTACATCTTTTTATTGGTTGATGATTTCTCTCGATTTTCATGGGTAGCATTTTTGAGAGAGAAAGCTGATACGTTTGACTCTTTTCATGAGATTTGCCATCGTATTATGATTGAAAAGAATGAAAAGATCATTCGTGTTAGAAGTGATAGGGGTGGAGAATTCATAAATTCAAAATTCATTGATTTTTGTACTTCAAATGGCATTAAACATGAATTCTCGGCACCCTATACACCTCAGCAGAATGGTGTTGTTGAGCGCAAAAACAGGGTTGTTCAAGAGATGGCGCGTGTGATGCTTCATAGCCGGAAATTACCGCTACATTTTTGGGCTGAAGCTGTGAACACCGCTGTCTATGTCATTAACAGAGTGTATTTGCGCCCAGGAACCTTGAATACACCATATGAGCTGTGGTTTAGTAGAAAACCGGATATCAAGTACTTTCGTATCTTCGGGAGTCGATGTTATATCTTACGTGACCGTGAAAATCTTGGAAAGTTCGACTCTCGAAGTGATGAAGGGATCTTTTTGGGTTATTCTACGAATAGCAGAGCATATCGAGTATTTAACATTGAATCTAAGACGATTGTAGAATCTATAAATGTTAAAGTAGATGAAGCTTCTCATTTTGAATCTGAAAAATCTACCCTCGATATCTCACTAGATGATGATTCTCCTGCTAGTGCATCTTCTCATAATAATACTTCCAATATTAATGATGCATCTAATGGTTCTTCTAGTTTATCTGATGTGCAGGAATCATCTCGTGTACCTCCGAGTACTCCGTTTCAACAAACGCTACGAATCTCCAAGGATCATCCGGAATCGAACATCATTGGAGATCCACAAGAAGGAGTTAGAACTCGAAGGCAGTTGGTTTGCGGATTTGCTTGCTACGTATCTTTAATCGAACCAAAGACAATAGATGAAGCTCTTCAGGATGACTACTGGATTAAAGCAATGCAGGAAGAGCTCCATCAATTTGAGCGAAACAAAGTCTGGGAATTAACGAAGCCTCCAAAGCAACATAATGTGATAGGTACCAAATGGATCTTCAAGAACAAGAAAGATGAAGATGGTACTATCATCAGGAACAAGGCACGACTAGTTGCTCAAGGCTACTCTCAAGTAGAAGGTATAGACTTTGACGAAACTTTCGCCCCTGTAGCTAGACTCGAGTCCATTCGTATATTGTTTGCTATTGCTTGTCATTTTAAAATCAAATTATTTCAAATGGACGTCAAGAGCGCATTTCTAAATGGGTTTTTAAATGAGGAAGTTTATGTAGCTCAACCGAAAGGTTTTGTAGATCATAAACAACCTAACCATGTTTTTCGTTTGAAAAAGGCTCTTTACGGTCTGAAACAAGCACCACGAGCATGGTACGAAAGGTTAACAAAGCACCTTTTGGAGAAGGGCTTTACTCGAGGGGGAGCTGACAGGACTCTCTTTGTGAAGCATTATCAAAATAATTTCATTGTAGCACAAATCTATGTCGATGACATTGTATTTGGTGCAACAAAAGATAATGATGCTTCTAAATTCGCGGAGACCATGGAAAGCGAATTTGAGATGTCCATGATGGGCGAACTGTCTTATTTTCTTGGATTGCAAATTAAACAAAATGATGAAGGTATTCACTTGAGTCAATCCAAGTATGCACTGGAGTTGGTCAAAAAGTTTGATCTAGAAAATTGTAAAGTTTTTCCAACTCCAATGGGAACTAGCCACAAGGGACTTGGAAGTGAATCACATAGTGAGGATGTAGACGAGAAACTGTATAGAAGTATGATTGGAAGTCTACTTTACCTCACGGCTAGTCGCCCGGATATATCCTTTAGTGTTGGGATTTGCGCGAGATATCAATCAGCACCAAAGGAGGTTCACCTGAAAGCGGTGAAACGGATCATCCGGTACATCAAAGGATCAATTAATTTCGGAATTTGGTATCCTATGGGAACAAGTCTGGACATTGTTGGATACTCAGATGCCGATTGGGCAGGATCAGTGGATGATCGGAAAAGCACGAGTGGTGCATGCTTCTATCTTGGCCATTGCCTTGTTGCATGGCACAGTAAAAAACAGAATTGCATAGCACTCTCGACTGCCGAAGCGGAATACATTTCAGCTGGAAGTTGCTCAACTCAACTCATTTGGATGAAAAGCGTATTGAGTGACTTCCGCATTTCAGCATCTTCGGTAACAATACTTTGTGACAACACTAGTGCTATTAACATTTCTAAAAACCCTGTGTTGCACTCTAGAACAAAACATATTGAACTTAGATATCATTTTCTTAGAGAGCTAGTTGAATCAAATACTCTTCAACTTTCATATGTTTCAACTGAAGATCAATTAGCTGACTTTCTAACAAAACCTTTGGATCAAAAACGTTTTATTCATTTACGAAAAGCAATTGGGATGCTTTCCTTGAAATAATCTTCTTTTTGAAATCTTTGCTTAGGATAGGTTTTGTATTTGTATTTGTTTTGTTCTATTCAATATCTATGTTTGTACATAGGACATTAATTGAGCATAGATCATAATTGACTTTAATTGCATCTGTTCACACATTTAGAAATTTATTATGCTTTTGCCATCATAATATTTCACTGTTGCAATGATCATTTATGTTAATTAAATCATCTTCTAAAGTGATCAAAGTCAATTTCTCTCTCAATGATCTCTTGGTATAGTCATTATCTTATTTGACTGTTTAGTCGAGTATGAAATCGAGATCAATTTTTGGTTGAATACTTTATATCTTAAATAATTGATAGCCAATTGAGGGGGAGTCAAAGATAATGTAAAATGCTCAAAAGATGTGGAAAGAGTTACATCCCAATGAGGAGTGTGAAAACTACCACCACATGGAGGAAAGAGCTACCACCTCGGTCGTCCGAGTATTGTGTGCAGCTACCACATGTATACCAAGCATGGTTGTTCAAATTTTTGATTAAGTAAAATGCATATTGAAATACTTGACTCTGTCAAATTTCAAGGTTGGTATAAGGTGGGATTTTAAAGAAAGATGCTCAAAGAGCCACTCTCTTCAACAGATTGTCTAGAAATATTATCTACTATATTTGGGATTTCAAACATCTATTGATTTTTGTATTTCATTTTCTTTACTGAATTGATGATTTGATAAAGGCATTACTCATAAGATCAAGTTAGATGTGATTGAAGGTGTTCAACTTTAAGGGATTTAATTCTTGTAAATTTTCGTTTCATTTTTGGATATTATTGATAGATTTGGCATAATCTAATTCTTGTTGTATGAAACGATGATTTTTGTTTAAAGTTGATACACATTTGTGCTTACAATCTTTTTCTGGATTTTCCTGAATTTCTCTGAAATTTTCTAAAGAAAAAGTTGGGGCCGATCCGGATCGGGCAAGGTGATCCGGATCCCGAACGCAGGTTTTCTCCTGCGGGCTGACGATCCGGATTGGACCTGCCGATCCGGATCCCGAACGCAGTTTTCTCACTGCGGGTAGCCGATCCGGATCGCAAGCTCGGGAGGATCCGGATCGCGGCTAGGTTTTTATAAAGAACAAAAGGGTTTTGATTTCTTTTACTCCAATCTTTTGTTCAAAAGTTTCCAGAGCGCTTCTCTCTAGATTTCATCCTTCTTGAAAGCTTTCAAACTCAAAGTTCTTCAATTCCAAGTAAGTTTTATTGATCAAAATCTCGGTTTTTCACCGTTTTTCTCTTTTCCTCCTCAAACGCACGAATTTCTTGGATCAACTTTGTTTGTGGATGGTTTTTGATCAAATTTCTTTTGAAATAAGAACTCTGGGTAGATTAGTTTTGATTATATGCTAGGTTTTCTCCTGATTAACGGACTTTTAGGCTTCGATTTCTAAAATTTCGGTTTTAGGGCATATAATAAGGATTTTCGAAATTCATGCAATTGATCTATTTTTAAAAGTCCTTTTGCAAAACTAATTTGATTCTTGGCTTCTCTACATGATAATGATTCTTTGGATACAATTTTTTTTCAATTTTTGAAAACTAAGAATTTTTGTGTTCTTGAGTTGGTTTTCACAGGACACCTTGTTAACTCAAGCACTTTGATCAATGGCACTTAATTCAATGAGTTTCTCTTGGTTAATCCTTCTCCTGGCTTCAATGATGCACACAAGTACATCTGTTAAAAGGGAACCAGATGATTCAACTCCAAACAAGACGAAAAATGCAGAGGAAGACAGCTCAGACTATGATGATGAAGAATGGGATGAATTCTTCAAAGATGTTCAACAGAAAATTGATGAAGAAAACAGGAAATCTGTCAAGGGCAAAAGGCTAATGAAATCTGCATCAACAACTAAGCAATATACGAGACGGAAGACTGTCCAATGGAGTGAAAATCAGCCTAGTAGGCCTCTCACCAGAGCTCGCTCACTCTCTGGAATTCTACAAACTGAATCTCCATGGGTTACGGGACCGGATGCCCCATCTGCATCTACACAGCATCCATCACACATGAAGAGACAGGCTACAGACGCTGATGTGTTGGAATCGCTTCGACAGGAACAACAAAGACTGTCTGCTGAACAAGAAAGAATGTCGAAGGAACTTCAGCAACTTTCCTCTAAACAGAAGAAGATCAAGAAGAAGTGCTCAACTATTTCGACAATGCTTAAAGGGATTTTGAGCAAGCTCAGTTGTACCAGCTCCGACTCCTCCGACTGAACTGCACCTTCCTTTTTCTTCTTTTTGTGCAGGATTTTGATTTTAGGATTTAGTCTTATACTTACTTTTAGCTTAGTTCTCAGGTTTTACGTTTTATTGGAACTTTTTCACTCTCCTAACATTTCGTAGTCTTAACTACATTTTGGCTTTGTTTTGTGACAAAAAGGGGGAGAGAGTTTATAGAGAACTTGAACAATGCTTGAACAATGATTGATTGAACAATGATGATGATGTGCATGGACATCAAGGTAAGGGAACTTGAAAATCTTGATTGTGAAAATCTTGATGATGAAGATTTTGTATACATCAAGGTAAGTATGATCTCAACTTCAACTTGAGGTTTTTCAGCTATATGAATGCATGCCTCGACTAACTATTTGCTAACTATTTGGGCATGTAATATAACTAACAAGTTGATGTTCACTAACAAGTTTGTGACACTTGGTTTTTGATTGCATAGAAGATATGTTGGTTCTTAACTCTGATCAATTACATATCTATATATATATTAGTTTGTCACAAACATGTTCATGACATTTGGTTTTTACGTGCAAAGAAGATATGTTGGTGTTTATTTAACTATGATCTGTTTACATATCTGAATATAAATGTCATGGTAAGTATAAATGAGTTTAAACTTCATCTCTGTTTGTGGTTTTTGAATAGTACAAAATTCTTGAGGTATCTAACGATTTCTTTTGTCAAGAATGATTTCTTTTTGCAGAGAGTACAGATGTCTAAGTCTAGAGTCTGTTTTAGGAGTTTAACTCATGTATTGTATTTTGGATCTCCATTGTAAATTTTTGTTGTATGGTGATAGCAACAAAAATATCTTTTTGAATTTTCTTTAGTGGATCTATGTTTTGTCACGAAACCGCCAAAGGGGGAGATTGTTACGGAATTTGAGTTGGCGTAGTTTCGTGAAAGTTTCAAGTCCTGAAGATTGAAGGTGAAGAAAAGTTGATTCATTTAACTCAATCTCAAGAAAGAAGAATTCAAAAGGATCAGGTATGTTTAACTAAAGAATTTGTGTGATCCGAATACTTCTTGTAGTGTAGAAACACTTGGAAGAATCTTTCATTGCATAAAAATCAAAAACTGGACTTGGGACATGTTCAGGATCCGGATCAGGTTGTTCGATCCGGATCCCGAAGGTGGTTCGTTCATACATCGTCGCAATCCGGATCGTAGTCTCTTGATCCGGATCCCGAACGTTGAGTTTACCATCTACCTTGAACGATCCGGATCTTGCTTCGCAATCCGGATCCCGAACGTTGATGTTTGGTAAACTGTATGAACGATCCGGATCGTAGTCACATGATCCGGATCCCGAACCTTCGTTTTTCTGGAATTGGCTGTTTCGTTATGACGATCCGGATCCTAGTTATCACGATCCGGATCGCCGTCCGTAAAAATCCAGAAATGGTTGGTTTTTGATTCTTATCTCCTTCCTAGGGTTTCTAACCTATAAATACACCCTATGTCTTTCTTTCTAGGGGGAATCCACATAGCCGTCATTTTCTTGTATCATCTTATACGGCTATAGATCCACATATAGAGAAGAAAGGAAATCACTAGAGAATACTCTATGTTTCTTCATCTATATTGATTAGTTTGATTCTAGGTTTTCATACTCACATCTTGAGTTGAATCAAACTAATGAATACTTAGATGGTATTTCCGATCTATCTTTGATCTAAGTATTCGGCGGATCATCACCACCCAAAAACAACGATTTACCCCAAAAATCGGCGCGTGGATTCGCGTGTCCTTGTGGATTCAAGGTTCAATCGCTCTCGTGGATTCGGAGCGAGGCACGTTCGTGGATTCGAACGGTGCTATTGGGTGAAGACCGTGGATTCGGTCGGACGTCGTGGATTCGACGTTGGACGCCGTGGATTCGGCGTTGGGCGCAGATCGTGGATTCGAGAAGCGTCGGAGCGAGCGGAGAAGATCCTCTAGGAGCGTATGGAAAAGGTTGAGTCGTAAGTGTGTACGGTAAATCACCTTGTACGTGTTTTAATTCTAGTGGATTTCTGCCGTGTTATCGGTCCCGTGGTTTTTTACTCCGGTGATGGAGTTTTCCACGTAAAAATCTTGCGTGTTATTTTATTTTCCGCATTGGGTTTTATCGCAACGATTTTTTGGAGTGTTTATACGTTTACACCTATTCACCCCCCTCTAGGTGTTTCTTCCCCTATTTAGATCCGTATTATATACGACCCAACACCAAGTACTATAGACTATCCATCTGAAACCTAAAGGGTCGGAAGAAGACAAGCAACGAAAACGGCGAGAAGAAACCTGTCAAAAGTTGCCTAGGTTCGCTAAACACACTCGAGGGATCACATGCCAACCCACCAATAGGACAACCTAACCGGCTCTCTAGCGCAGAACACATGAACCCGACCCAGAGCTACCTGGCACCACCCAGCGTCAAAAGCTAAACCCCCCACTAAAAGGTCGCCACCTACGCACACTTGTGCTAAACAAGGCACGACCCCTCTAACCAAAAACAAGTCCAAACGAAGAAGATTTACCAGCCCCGGTGGTCTCCCTTTCTAACCCAAAGGAGCCCCCGAGGCCCCCACCACGACGATCTCTACAACCATTGCAGTGTCTATGGTGAAAAGCCGAACTATGGGTAACAATCATAGGGGAAGAATCCTCATTCCCACCCATACCTTGCCCCTGCTGCAAAAAGAATCGGCCAAATACCCGCTATAACCTAACACCAGAAGACCCTAGAAGGTACAAGTTTAGACAAACGGCTATCTAGTCACCCACGACCGACAAACGGCCGACAAACCAACAAACACCGGTGGCTGCACTACCACCCGAGCTAAGCCGGAAAACAAAACTCAACAGTCCCCGCACTCTCGCTTCTCTACGCAAATATACCCTGATCATTTCATTAGTTAGTAGCCAGTGGTAATGTGCTCCAGTGGATGTTGGACAGCGACTACTGTGGTTAAAGCTGTTTTTCTCTGATACCATCAAATCTGTCACGCCCCGGGGGTTTCATTAAGCGGAAGACGACCACTAAAAAGATTTGAACTTTGCGTATATATATTTTCCTTTTTTGAAACCAAACTCCCCGGTGCGTGCCCAGACCCGCCGCATATACAAATTCACCCTGCGAACGGGCAGAGTCTCCTTTGTATATGCACGGCGTCCTGAATACAACAACCATGCAACTATCACTTTAACCACACTAGTTCAACAGTCGGATACATACAATCATTTTCCATAAGTATTAACGAGGCCGACTAATTTTGAAAGGATAAATCCACAAGTTTTACAAACGGTGCCCACACGACACCCAGGTTTTTCAAAACGGTTTCGAAATCCATAAATCCACAGGGTTTTAAAATGGTGCCCACACGACACCCAGATTTTCTTTAAAACAGTTTTTGAAATGTTTTCTTTTTCTTTTCTTTGGTAGTTTAAAAGCGGCCAATCGGGAAAAACAAAACGACCAGCCACAAGGATAATAAAAGGATAGTCCAACATCCACATCGACGCCACAAGGGTATCGCAATCCACATAGTAAGCTACTAATAAGTAATGAATTGAGCAGAAAAGAAATAAATACAGCCTATGGCCTCGAAGGACCAAAAGTACTCCTGTCACGACCTCACCGTCGCCCTCGCTCTCACCCCCGACGAAACCTGTCACAGAGTGGGAAGTCAGCGACAGGAGGTATAAAAATAATGCAATGCAGGAAGACTGTAACTAAAGCAAACCGTAAGAAAACCAGAGTAACCGCCCTCCGCATCGTGCGATCGACGGTGTCCCCTCCCCCTGCATAACCTGAATCGGGCACCTGCCCCGGCAACCCAGACCGGGCACCAACCTCAAGAAAGAAAGCCAAACCGAGTACCAACCTCAAGAGAGAAAACCAAACCGAGTACCAACCTCAAGAAAGAAAACCGAACCGAGCACCAACCTCGGGAAAGAAGGCCGAACCGAGCACCAACCTCGGGAAAAGAAAACCAAACCGAGCACCAACCTCGGAAAAAGGAAACCGAACCGAGCACCAACCTCGGGAAGAGAAAACCAAACCGAGCACCAACCTCGGGAAAAGAAAACCGAACCGAGCACCAACCTCGGGAAAAGAAAACCGAACCGAGCACCAACCTCGGTAAACCACGCCGAGCACCTACCTCAACGGGTCGCACCGCTCACACCTTGGCGCCTCAAACCCCCCACCTACGGGGTCCCCACTACGTCACCTCGTGGGTATACACGGGTCATCGACCACTTTTCCTGAAAAGCACACCCTTTGCGGTGGCCAAACCGCGGGTGCGCGTGCTGCAACCTCGAGCATCGTAACCAAATACACGAAACCAAACCAATAATAAAAACCATAAACACTATCAACATTAGTACAGTTAAACGAACAATTGGAGATCATCGACCGCTTTCGAAAAGTCCGACACTAAATCTCGAACGAAAATCCACAACATGATAAACATGAAAATAATGATAGTGCGCATAAAGGGATTCTAAAAGTGTACCCACCTGGAACGCGAAGAGGAAGATGTGCGGAAACTCCAGTTAAAACACCTCCTTGTGCCCGAAAAAGAACTACAGTAGAAATTATCGTTCAAAACCTCGTCGCGATTAAAAACACTCAAAAATGGGGCGAAACGGGCCAAAAACGGAGCTTCTGGGCTCTCAGGCTGAAAACTGGTGCACGGGTCCAGGCGTGGACCGGGTCCACGAAAACAGACGGCTACGGCGCAGACCGGGAGCATGGCGCAATGGTGGACCAATGCGGCTTGGGCCGGGCCGCGCACAGCAGGAGGCGCGCACCGGGTCCACCTCCCCCACGGCTGCGAAGGCGAGGACCGGGTGCACGCCTGGCGCATGCACTGCGCGGCCTAGGCCGGGCCGGCGCACGCGCCCGTGCGCCGGGTCCGCACCACCGGGCTGCGGGGGCGTGCGCCGGGTGCACGCCTGGCGCGTGCACCGCGCGGCCTGGGCCGGGCAGGCGCACGCGCCCGTGCGCCGCTTCCGCACCACCGGGCTGTGGGGGCGTGCGCCGGGTGCACGCCTGGCGCGTGCACAGCGCGGCCTGGGCCGGGCTGGCGCTCGCGCCCGTGCGCCGGGTGCACGCCTGGTCCCGTGGACCGCGTGGCCTGAAGCCGTACGGGATGAACAATAAATCCCCTTTTCGTCTCCCGCGGCTCCGGTGATGACCCCGCGAATACGGTGACTGCGGCGGCGACCCCATGAGTACGATAACGGCGGCGGCGGCCTCCCGTTTAACAACGGCGGCGGCGGCTTCCCGTTACCACAAAACCCACGTCGTGCGACAACCGAAGAACCACCGCCCAAACCCTCGACCCCACAGAAATTGCAAAAGAAGGAAAACAACGAGAGGGTTTGCCCCGATCGCTTACCGTGATCCCGCGAGGAAGGAGAAGGTGGATCGTCCCTCTCGTCACCAACGTGCTGCTCCACGAGAGGAGGGTTCGCCCCCCCTTTCTTCTCCTTTTTCTCTCGCTCCCCTAAATCGGATTTCTTTTTTTTTTGAAATTCGAACTCTCCCTCTCCGTTCACGTTCACCAAAAGAAAAGAAAAAGGGTTTACTACAGAAAGGGTGCTATTTATGAATTCCTCCAGTCAACCCTAGGTCAAGGTCTGACTTAGACTTCCTCGAAAATCGTGCAGATTACCACGCACGAATCTCGGTTCACTTAACAGTCACCGGGAGCTTCAAATTCCAATTTCGGGAGATCCGTAAGTCCTATTCCAGATCTGATCGCACCGCCGTTCCTCATTTTGCCAGCTCTACTACCTAAAAATACCCGCAAACCCCGACGGGCAGCCCAGAAATTCTCGAATTTCAACCCCCCCTCTAACAACTGAAAAAATTCAATTAGGCCCCAAAACGGAGAAACCGGAAGGTCGAGGTACTACCAAATAAATAAAATAACCTAAAGACATAAAAAGATGAAAAGTCTGATCATAGAAGGATCCCGTCCGATCACCTAGAAAACCGTGCCGGCCACTTAGCACGGATTCCGGTGAACCACTCAAAGGCAAACGCTTTGACCCCCATTTCGGGAGATCCGCAAATTGGAATCCGAATCCGTTCGCTTTGCCGTCCTCCGTTTTTCGAGCTCAAAAGCAGAAAAATACTCGCGGTCCAGGCCAGTCCATTGCAGAAAACACAGTAAAAAGTTTTCCTAACAATCCCCTCATAACAAAAGGGTATACAAGGGCAAGGGAACGCCAGGACTCTACACGAATCGGGCACGCAAATCCGCACTCGAAACTGAAGAGTGCCATTTGTCCCCATTGCAAAGTCTCCCTTCTGCTCCGGGGAAATCCTATCCCGTTCCAGTTGTAACTGTGGATCGGCACCTTGGCCTTCACGAATCCTCTCGAATAGGGTAAGCACGACTGTTAAAGACATTAGTCGTTCGACCGTGCTTACTGGTACCACCTCTGTCACGCCCCGGGGTCGAAACTGCGACCCGGGCTTGCCAACAGATCCGCCACCTATGCCAAAGCCGCATAGGTGAAGCGTCCTACCTGCAAGAAAAGTACTACAGCTAACAGATATCAGAGCTATAAATAAAAATCTGCTGTATAACTAAAATCAATCACTGTACAACTGGAAATAATACAAAAATGTCCGCCTCCCAAAAATAATAATAATAATACAATGTCCTCAAATACAAGCTCTGAACCCAACCGGGAGGTATCTCTAATAAATACAACAGTGTACAGTCTCTCAATACATAATATCCTCACTACAACAGTCTCTCAAAAGAGGAAAATAAAACAACTACTCTACATAAGATCTCCTCTGAGGGGGTACCGCTACTCTCCAACGACGGGTAGGGATCTAGCACGCGACTCCCTCGCCTCGATCAACAACCGCCGAATCAGCAACACCCGCAAGACTCTGCAAAACAGAGGAGAGAAAAGAAGGGGAGGGGGAAAACCCCCAACGGGTGTAAGAACTACACCTAAAAAGGGAGTCCTCAGTGGGTACCACCACCAGGCCCGACGATCTGCCCACTAAATCCACTAGAGGCATAAGATAACCCAAGCAGTAAAGACTGAAATAGGAAAGCTGGAGACTCTCAACAGCTACCATGCCTCTATCTAAATGCTCAAAAGGGGAAAACTCTGATAAAAATATGCAACACTCGCACACGAGGTGCTCAATCGACCCAATTGAGCTGACTGCCACATCGGGTCCAGTCAAACCTGCGCCCACCTACAACCACCTCCCGCTGACGGGCAGGAATTACGTAGGGCGTCCAAACGGACAAACTCGCTACCGAGTAGTGGCTCATGCAGGCTATAGTCAAAATCCATGCTCTCTCTCTCTCTCAGAACGGATAAACTCAAGATCACCAAGCCTCTCCCACAACGGTCAACAACTCACAAAGACCTCGAGAACACAGTCCCCAAATGGATCCCAACAACACTAGCACTGGTCTAAACACAGCTACTGGACTCCACTCGGTCCCCCTGACACGAGTGAAAATAGAAAGGCAAATATCTGTAATAAACCCAATCTAGTGCCACCAGTAAAACTGGCATTGCCTGCTCAGCGGAATCTGCACACATGGCTTGAAACCGCGGGATCGGCCCGCACGGCTCGCATCCCAAAATAAGTATCAGACCGGCACACAAGGCTGGGTCCGAAAAGCCTACCTCCGGAGTGGCGCTCGAGGGGAGCGACCCACACGAGTAAAGTATCACAGTAACCAGTATCTCAGTATAGCAGGACTTTGATCATCAATCTGATCAAAGTAGGAAAACTCAACCACCAAGGAAAGACCCGACCTCAATCGGATGCAACTGAACGATAAGTGGGAAACTCCATCCACTAAAGGAAACTGACACCCAATCTGGTGCATAGAGAAACATCAGGTCAACCGCCCAATATCCGCGGTTGCCGCAAAGCCCCACAACTAATCCAACCTGTCCCAGACATGAAGTCCCGACTACACTATCCAGACTCCTGCTCGAACCCGAGCAACACTGACCACCCGACTAACAAGAAGGAGAAAGGAAAAGCATGGTTTCTCCTAAGTCAAATTCAAATAAGTAGTGTAGTAATAAAAAGGGGGCCTAACTATATGTCCATACAAGCATGCATTTTTCCTCAAGAAAGATACAACAAGTAATCCACATGCCTACACCTGACCATAATCCTCGATCATAATCACTCCTCAGAGTACAAATCCACACATAGCTACCAAATCCTGTCCCAAAGCATAAACCGACCATATGAAAGGCTATGTGCTAACATGGCATGTTACATAATCATATAGGGTAACATTAACCTAGGTAAGATTACACCAATCATCAACATAGATGTCCAAACCATGCAAGTCCTCAGTATACCTCACAAATACTATTCTTGCAATTATTTATACAATTATCATTATTAAGCTTACCTACCTTACAAACATAAACCATGTACCCTAAACATGCATGCATCCTAACATACAGAATTAGAGAACCGTCCACCGGTTTTGGAAACAAAGCACCCACCTGAAGCGCTTTCCGCAGGCAAAGCCGAAGTCGGTGAAGTGTGAAGACGCTCGCAGTCCAAAATCCGCCAAAACAGCACCCTCGGTACAAGACGCGAAAGCCTCGGCTTCAAACAGTTGAAAACACCCGGAATCCCCTATGTCCAATATTCTCCAGTTCCAATAGGTCCAGCAACACTTGCAAACACCCCTGGGTACAACAATACGGTCCAACATTACACTTAATGCTAAAATATCCAAGTATACACCAACTGCTGAAACCAGCCCTGAAGATGTGCAATTTTCACCTGCAGAACGGACTCTGAAAAATCCACCAAAAATACGGACGCGATCGTCGCGTCGAGCCCTTCGAAACGAGTACCTGCACGCCAAAATCCGAGTCCCGGAGGCCAAGTTACCAATTCCACAACGCGGTGAGCGCAAAAGTCCCCACTAAACACAACTGTAATACTCTGCACAGCAAAGAGGAAAGAGGTATACCTTCGGGCGAATCTCAGAAAATTCCCCGAAAACACGATGCTAATCCTTGTGACGCGTAAATCCAAAGAGTGTAAAGGTACGCCTCAAACCGATCTCGTACAACAAGTTGCACGCAAAACGTTGCACACCGTCGGAGTTCGCACACAAAACGGGGCACGGTGCCAAAACCCGCGCGCAAAACGGAGTCCGCACGCAAAATGGTGCGCGGTGCCGAAACCCGCGCGCAAAACGGAGTCCGCACGCAAAACGGTGCACGGTACCGAGACCCGCGCGCAAAACGGAGTCCGCACGCAAAACGGAACACGCCGTCGGGGTCCGCGCGCAAAACGGTGCAGTAAAACACGGTCCCTAACACGCACGAGAGTAAGGGGTCAAATCCAATGTCCAAAAGGACGCTCCAAAACTGTGCCAAAAATATCGTAAAAACGAAGTGCGGAACCCACCTCGACTGCGCCGCGCCGCCCAACCGCTCCAGTAGAACACCTCGCGCGCTCCGCGAGGTCCACAACGCACCGCCGCACCCCACATAAATCCCCTCCTCACTCCCTCTCTCGCTCGGTTGGAGAAGAAATAAAAGAAAATGGAGGAATGGTGTGCGGGGAAGAAAGAAGAAGAAGAGAAGAAAGGGGAGGAGGGAGGGCTCCCGTTGACCGGGTCCACGGTGCACCGCCCCAAAGACCCGCAGCCCGGTGGTCCACTGCACAGGGGCGCGTGCGCCAGGCGCAGGCGCGCGCCCCCTATGCCACGCGGCACGCGCCACACGGGCGCGTGACACCGCGCCACACCGGGCGCGTGACACCGCGCCACACCGGGCGCGTGACACCGAGCGGACGCGTGCCTCCCGCGTCCGCGCGGGCGCGAATGGGGGCACGCCACGTGGCGGCCCCCCCTGCGTCACCCGCGCAGTCAGGCGCGTTTTCCCAACGCGCCTGTCTGCGCTCCCCCCTCGCGAAGTACACCCGAGCGCACCTCGGGATTCGCGCGCACCTCGGGATTCGTGCCGCGACGTCTCGAGATCCGTGCATGCCTCGAAAAACGCGCGCGTCCACTGGGCTCCAAAAAAAGCAAGCAAATAGTCCATTCTCAACGATTTCGCGCGCTGAATCCAAATACGGTGTCCGATTCTCCAAATTCTCATCCAAAAATTTGTCGAAAGCCCCCGGAAAGCCCACTTGATCCGATTTTCACGCTGAGTCCATTTCTAAAGCCTGATTTACCAAATTCCAACTCTAAAGATTCCCGAAGGCATCCGGAGAGGTGATCCTTTATCCAAACTTCGCCCCGAGTCCAATTTAATATCCATTGCGCGCGAAATCACTCCTAAGCATTCGACGGGGCCATCTGACTATTCTCGTGATCCATTTAACACACCGAGTCCATCAAAAGTGTCCAATTGGTGTACAAACGCCACCGACACGCCACATAGGCCTCCAGAAGCTGCTGGTCAGCCAGTAATCATATCGGGGAAAACCAGGTCATCACATCTTCCCCCACTAAAGAAAGTTTCGTCATCGAAACTAGCTCAATTCCACCAGGAGTCGCAAACACCAAGGGTAAGTACTCAACATCATCATCTCCAGCTCCTAAATCATCACTCACCCCCCGTGATTACTCCCCAACAACAACAACAGCAACATCCAGTACGGCATAGCCCGATTGCGCAACCTCTAATCTCACGAGCCAGAATTCGCAACGGGCGTCCCTCGTACTCCAAACATTCCTAGATCTCAAATGGGGCGAGTCAATCACGGGCGAGGGATCCAAAAACATAACCTTCCGGAGCTGAGACATGAAATACAACCGGGGTTCCAACAAAGTTGGGGGAAACCAGATAACCGCCAGTGCAACACACACCAAACCACAACCTGTGTCAACTTAACCAAGGCAATCCGAAGCACACCCACACGATTTTCCAATAAGGAAAAGAGCCCTAACAAGGAGGGGTCCTCACTCGGTCACTCCTGAATCTTGACCATCCGAGTGAACTACTCAGCCGCGGTCTATCATCCAAAGGAACCCTCAGGGACACAACCACAAGCCATGTTTGCCCCAATAGTCCACACAGCGCCAGCTGTGGAATTATCAAACTCATCCCCAGACAGCTTTCCTGCGCCAGGTATCCGCCATCACAGTGGCCCTGTCGGGGTAATCCAAAATGCTCAACAATAACCCAACGGTAATTCCACAGTCGCTTTAGGAGGCATCACTAAAACTCGCAGATATCTCTCCCAACACTGGAAATACTAGCATTGGCGTTGGTAGCAATCTCATCATCCGATTGCCAAGCTTTCCTGGCACTACCCCGTCCAAGAAACTCCTCACCTCGACAATAATTGTCGATCTCGGCCAAATCCCAAGTGATATCCATATTGGCCGGATTTCCACCGCCGCTCCTACGGCTCGAACAACGTGACCCAAGAAGGTATGCTTCTGGAGCTACAACTTGTACCTCAATAACTTGGCATACCACTTCATCCACACGGGCATGGTAGCACATCCACAAGTGCTCCTCGCACTCCACATCGCTCTGGGAGTAAATCCAAATATCCCCGGAGGATCTTGTTACCAATCCAATCAAGTACAGCTGGAGCACAATTCCCTAAATCATAAGAGTGGCAGGGCATTAATCAATCCACTCGGCCTCACTGTGAGCTCGAGATGCCCTACCGTGTCCCGAACACCATCTAGACAAGATCCTCGGTTGTCTGATTCTGAGTAGGTACTCGCATCATACAATAACTGCCTGCATATAGCTCCATCAAAAGGTCCTAGATACCACCCGGACCTGTCTACACTCGAACCATAAAAGGACCCTCGCAGTCGTGCATCAACGACGTGGCATCACCACCGTGTACCAACGGCGTGGCATCAGGTCAAACAGACCCCTCGATCCATCAGATCCTGCAACTGCGCCATCAGCTCTCTCAGGTCTACAGGCGATATCCAATGAGGTGCTATCAAGTGTGGCGCGGTTCCCCGAACCACGTCAAACGCAATCTCTATCTCCCTAATCGGCGGCATCGTCAACAACTCAGGTAAAATCACACCCGGGATCTCGTGGGCAACAGAGATATCCTTGAATCCCGGTGCCGCCAAAAGCACCTCTCACACTGTCGCTAAAGTCTGTGTGCTCTAACCGTCTTAACAACCAAACCTCCTCTCGTCTGCCTCGTAGAAAATCGACGTCCTCTCACTCCTCAGCCAAAACATCCTGTGGCGTTGTGCCAATCACTCTCAAGCACATGGTTAAGATACCGAACTGCCACAATTACCATTAAGTCTGCCGGTAACTCGCAGTCTCAGCTGCACTGGACATGATCCAAAAGTCTCCTCCACATGCACAACAACAACAGACACCAGTACCTCTAGTGCACGTGGTAATAATTCTGCCTCTAGTCCAAGCGAGAATGCAACATGCTCTAACTCCGACTGCTGTGGTGAAATCCCACCTGCGACACTCGATCCACTACCGTGGCGCCCTACAATCAGGCGGCACAGATTCAACCCCCCGATGCAAGTGGTTGTCGCTCAATCTGCCTGAAAATCAGGATTATCCACAAGGGAGTACGACCTCTGTCTCTGCTCACATTGAGGCGACGAATAGGGTCCTCCGCAGATAACAAATCCACGCTACCGCTGCGCTACTCCGATACAGACGCTGATACTGCCATCGGGGTCCACCCGATCCCTGATATCTTAGAAATCCAATACCTTGGAGAAAGAAATCAGAAATGCCTCTGCCGGCCGATCTGTCCTCCATCGCCCGGCACGAAGCTCAAAAATCTAGAACTTGCCTCTCGCGGCAGATCCCTTTCCAATGGGACTGCAACGCCACGCTCCATCGAAGCGTCAATATCCGTAACGGAGGGACCAACTAAACCGAAAGGTATCCTGGCGCAATCCACTCCCAATCACACATATCCTGTGCGCCTCGTCCCTCTAACATGGAGCGCGCAGTTGAACAACCGCAAAAACTCTCTAGCACAGGGAGGCTCTCAATTGATCACTCCATCACCACCAACCACGACTCTGCCTCCAAAGGCTCCAAACTTAATCTTACCAGTTGGGGTGGTTCATCTGCCAAATCTGGCTCAATAGATCGATCATGTCCGACAGCTCCTCTGCTATCAACTATCCACCCTGCCTCGGTGCCTTGGCACTAAACATTGGCACGGGGGGCTACACACTCCATTGGTGCCACAGCAATCCCCGCCCCTGAGGATGCTGTAACCGGGTGGTATCAAAAAGAAACACTATCGAGCTGCCCGTTGTTCCGACAACAGTGTCACTAAAACCAGCTGCTCGCTCACTCTGCCGCTGATAAGCCTCAGACGATCCTGTCATCTGGGTCCGGAACTCTCTGACCTCAATCCGGGTATCCGGCCCAAAACCAAACGCTCAAGCTCAACTGCTATGACAGGAAGTACACGGGTCAAAACCCAGCGTCGGGGAGACACCGCTCGGCCCGACGAAACCACAAAACAGCACACAACAACGCTCGACGCAATCCAGCGAAAATCTAAAGCATGTCACCCGTTCCACAGCATTATGTTGTCTGCAGCCAACATAATCACTTAGGAGAATAAACATGCCAATCACTCTTCCCGTCCCTTGGGAGAGGTAAAAACTCAATCAGGACTCTCGCTAAAAGTCACGACTCTCACGAAGTCAACCAAGGGTCAAACCATAAGCCTAGGGTTTCTAAGTCCACCATGACCTACAACCTAGGCTCTGATACCAACCTAATCTGTCACGCCCCGGGGTCGAAACTGCGACCCGGGCTCGCCAACAGATCCGCCACCTATGCCAAAGCCGCATAGGCGAAGCGTCCTACCTACAAGAAAAGTACTACAGCTAACAGATATCAGAGCTATAAATAAAAATCTGCTGTATAACTAAAATCAATCACTGTACAACTGGAAATAATACAACAATGTCCGCCTCCCAAAAATAATAATAATAATACAATGTCCTCAAATACAAGCTCTGAACCCAACCGGGAGGTATCTCTAATAAATACAACAGTGTACAGTCTCTCAATACATAATATCCTCACTACAACAGTCTCTCAAAAGAGGAAAATGAAACAACTACTCTACAGAAGATCTCCTCTGAGGGGGTACCGCTACTCTCCAACGACGGGTAGGGATCTAGCACGCGACTCCCTCGCCTCGATCAACAACCGCCGAATCAGCAACACCCGCAAGACTCTGCAAAACAGAGGAGAGAAAAGAAGGGGAGGGGGAAAACCCCCAACGGGTGTGAGAACTACACCTAAAAAGGGGAAAACCCCCAACAGCTACCATGCCTCTATCTAAATGCTCAAAAGGGGAAAACTCTGATAAAAATATGCAACACTCGCACACGAGGTGCTCAATCGACCCAATCGAGCTGACTGCCACATCGGGTCCAGTCAAACCTGCGCCCACCTACAACCACCTTCCGCTGACGGGCAGGAATTACGTAGGGCGTCCAAACGGACTAACTCGCTACCGAGTAGTGGCTCATGCAGGCTATAGTCAAAATCCACGCTCTCTCTCTCAGAACGGATAAACTCAAGATCACCAAGCCTCTCCCACAACGGTCAACAACTCACAAAGACCTCGAGAACACAGTCCCCAAATGGATCCCAACAACACTAGCACTGGTCTAAACACAGCTACTAGACTCCACTCGATCCCCCTGACACGAGTGAAACAAGAAAGGCAAATATCTGTAATAAACCCAATCTAGTGCCACCAGTAAAACTGGCATTGCCAGCTCAGCGGAATTTGCACACATGGCTCGAAACCGCGGGATGGGCCCGCACGGCTCGCATCCCAAAATAAGTATCAGACCGGCACACAAGGCTGGGTCTGAAAAGCCTACCTCCGGAGTGGCGCTCGAGGGGAGCGACCCGCATGAGTAAAGTATCACAGTAACCAGTATCTCAGTATAGCAGGACTTTGATCATCAATCTGATCAAAGTGGGAATACTCAACCACCAAGGAAAGACCCGACCTCAATCGGATGCAACTGAACGATAAGTGGGAAACTCCATCCACTAAAGGAAACTAACACCCAATCTGGTGCATAGAGAAACATCCGGTCAACCGCCCATTATCCGCGGTTGCCGCAAAGCCCCACAACTAATCCAACCTGTCCCAGACATGAAGTCCCGACTACACTATCCAGACTCCTGCTCGAACCCTAGCAACACTGACCACCCGACTAACAAGAAGGAGAAAGGAAAAGTATGGTTTCTCCTAAGTCAAGTTCCAATAAGTAGTGTAGCAATAAAAAAGGGGCCTAACTATATGTCCATACAAGCATGCATTTGTCCTCAAGAAAGATACAACAAGTAATCCACATGCCTACACCTGACCATAATCCTCGATCATAATCACTCCTCAGAGTACAAATCCGCACATAGCTACCAAATCCTGTCCCAAAGCATAAACCGACCATATGAAAGGCTATGTGCTAACATGGCATGTTACATAATCATATAGGGTAACATTAACCTAGGTAAGCTTACACCAATCATCAACATAGATGTCCAAATCATGCAAGTCGTCAGTATACCTCACAAATACTATTCTTGCAATTATTTATACAATTATCATTATTAAGCTTACCTACCTTACAAACATAAACCATGTACCCTAAACATGCATGCATCCTAACATACAGAATTAGAGAACCGTCCACCGGTTCTGGAAACAAAGCACCCACCTGAAGCGCTTTCCGCAGGCAGAGCAGAAGTCGGTGAAGTGTGAAGACGCTCGCAGTCCAAAATCCGCCAAAACAGCACCCTCGGTACAAGACGCGAAAGCCTCGGCTTCAAATAGCTGAAAACACCCGGAATCCACTATGTCCAATATTCTCCAGTTCCAATAGGTCCAGCAACACTTGCAAACACCCCTGGGTACAACAATACGGTCCAACATTACACTTAATGCTAAAATATCCAAGTATACACCAACCGCTGAAACTAGCCCTGAAGATGTGCAATTTTAACCTACAGAACGGACTCTGAAAAATCTACCAAAAATACGGACGCGATCGTCGTGTCGAGCCCTTCGAAACGAGTACCTGCACGCCAAAATCCGAGTCCCGGAGGCCAAGTTACCAATTCCACAACGCGGTGAGCGCAAAAGTCCCCACTAAACACAACTGTAATACTCTGCACAGCAAAGAGGAAAGAGGTATACCTTCGGGCGAATCTCAGAAAATTCCCCGAAAACACGACGGTAATCCTTGTGACGCGTAAATCCAAAGAGTGTAAAGGCACGCCTCAAACCGAGCTCGTACAACAAGTTGCACGCAAAATGATGCACACCGCCGGAGTCCGCACGCAAAACGGGGCACGGTGCCGAAACCCGCGCGCAAAACGGAGTCCGCACACAAAACGGTGCACGGTGCCGAGACCCGCGCGCAAAACGGAGTCCGCACGCAAAACGGAACACGTCGTCGGGGTCCGCACGCAAAACGGTGCAGTAAAACACGGTCCCTAACACGCACGAGAGTAAGGGGTCAAATCCACTGTCCAAAAGGACGCTCCAAAACTGTGTCAAAAATACCGTAAAAACGAAGTGCGGAACCCACCTCGACTGCGCCGCGCCGCCCAACCGCTCCAGTGGAACACCTCGCGCGCTCCGCGAGGTCCACAACGCACCGCCGCACCCCACATAAATCCCCTCCTCACTCCCTCTCTCGCTCGGTTGGAGAAGAAAGAAAAGAAAATGGAGGAATGGTGTGCGGGGAAGAAAGAGAAGAAAGGGGAGGAGGGAGGGCTCCCGTGGACCGGGTCCACGGTGCACCGCCCCAAAGACCCGCAGCCCGGTGGTCCACCGCACAGGGGCGGGTGCGCCAGGCGCAGGCGCGCGCCCCCTGTGCCACGCGGCACGCGCCACACGGGCGCGTGACACCGCGCCACACCGGGCGCGTGACACCGAGCGGACGCGTGCCTCCCGCGTCCGCGCGGGCGCGAATGGGGGCACGCCACGTGGCGCCCCCACCCCCCCCCCCCCCGCGTCACCCGCGCAGTCAGCCGCGTTTTCCCAACGCGCCTGTCTGCGCTCCCCACTCGCGCAGTACACCCGAGCGCACCTCGGGATTCGCGCGCACCTCAGGATTCGTGCCGCGACGTCTCGAGATCCGTGCACGCCTCGAAAAACGTGCGCGTCCACTGGGCTCCGAAAAAAGCAAGCAAATAGTCCATTCTCAACGATTTCGCGCGCAGAATCCAAATACGTTGTCCGATTCTCTAAATTCTCATCCGAAAATTTGCCGAAAGCCCCCGGAAAGCCCACTTGATCCGATTTTCACGCTGAGTCCATTTCTAAAGCCCGATTTACCAAATTCCAACTCTAAAGATTCCCGAAGGCATCCGGAGAGGTGATCCTTTATCCAAACTTCGCCCCGAGTCCAATTTAATATCCATTGCGCGCGAAATCACTCCTAAGCATTCGACGGGGCCATCTGACTATTCTCGTGATCCATTTAACACACCGAGTCCATCAAAAGTGTCCAATTGGTGTACAAACGCCACCGACATGCCACATAGGCCTCCAGAAGCTGCTGGTCAGCCAGTAATCACATCGGGGAAAACCAGGTCCTCACAACCTCCAACCTCAATCGCGAGAACTCCGTGATCAAGTCGTCCTGCTGGGTGATCATGCCCGCTGATGTCCCTTCTGTCTGTCCCTTTCTGCTCAAGGCATCTGCTACAACATTTGCTTTTCCCGGGTGGTATTGAATAGTTAGGTCGTAATCCTTCAGTGACTCCAACCACCGTCTCTGCCGTAGGTTCAGCTCTTTCTAGGTGAAAAGGTACTTAAGGCTTTGGTGGTCCGAGAACACATTACAGTGGACACCAAAGGGATAGTGCCTCCAAAGCTTCAGAGCAAAGACGACTGCGGCAAGCTCCAGGTCGTGTGTCGGGTAGTTCCGTTCATATTCTTTGAGCTGTCTTGAGGCATAGGCTATCACTTTCCCCTGTTGCATCAGTACACCCCCCCCAATCCGATTCGTGATGCGTCGCACTATACCTCGAAGTCCTCTCCAGGCGTCGGTAGCGCAAGTACAGGTGCTGTTGTTAGCCTTTTCTTGAGTTCCTCAAAACCTTCTTGGCAATGGGCCGTCCAAATAAATTTTTCTCCTTTCCGGGTCAGGCGGTTCAGGGGGGTTGCAATCTTCGAGAAGCCCTCGACAAAACGTCTATAATATCCTGCAAGGCCCAGGAAGCTGCGGACCTCCATTACCGTAGTCGGTTGGGGCCAGTCGGTCACCGACTCCACCTTCTTGGGATCCACCGCAACTCCCGCTGCTGAGATGATGTGCCCCAGAAACCCCACCTCGCGAAGCCAAAACTCGCATTTCTTAAGTTTGGCAAACAACCTCTGTTCCCTGAGAGTCTGCAGAACAATTCGTAGGTGCTCCTCGTGTTCCTCATCGGTGGGCGAGTAGATCAAGATGTCGTCGATAAAGACCACCACGAACCGATCCAGGAAGGGCCTGAAGACTCGGTTCATCATATCCATAAATACCGCTGGGGCGTTGGTGAGCCCGAACGGCGTTACTGTAAACTCGTAGTGGCCATACCGAGTCCGGAAGGCCGTATTCGGAATATCCTCGTCTTGCACTCTGAGCTGATGTTAGCCTGACTGCAATTCAATCTTGGAGAAGACTGTTGCTCCCCTCAGCTGATCGAAGAGGTCATCACTTCTGGGTAAGGGGTACATGTTCTTCACTGTGACCTTATTTAACTCCCTGAAGTCGATGCGTAGACGTAGGCTTCCGTCCTTCTTTCGCACGAAGAGTACGGGTGCGCCCCAAGGCGACACACTCGGCCTGATGAACCCTTAGAAGCCCAAAACAACTCGCCCGGCGACAAGGGAAAAACCCACACTACGCCCTCACAAGGCTCCAAGAGGTGCCAACAAAACAGACAGGGTTACTAACTACCAAAAAATTCTCCCCTGAGAACCACGAACTCACCTGTCACCAACACGGACCGCTCCCACCCGTCACCAACACGGGCCACCTCCACCCGTCACCAACACGGGCCACAGGCTCGGAGCATATCCATCGTCCCGGATTACCCGCTCCGACGGTCCGTCCAACCGGGGCGACGGTCAAAACTAACGTTAGTTTTCAGCTCTAAGACCTGCCTCAAGGTCTAGCCCACAGAAAGAGCTGCGTACAGGGGATCCTAGCCGAAAGTGACCAGTGCCAAAGCTCCAAGCAGTCGACAGATCCCCTTGACCCACACCTGCCCCAATTGATCAACAACCCAAAACGCTCCCAAACTAAGCTTCAAGACTATGCCTTGGTCATGGGAAGCTGGCGACAAAACCCACAAGATATGGTCCTACCTCTGTCCTGGCATTGACAGGGTGTGACACTCTGACTAACCACTAACGCTCGGTCCAAATCCGTTGCCCCCCCCAAGCACCGGGCATCGAATCGAGCGGTAACCCTCCAGACCAAACAGTGACACTCCCAACTAGGAGAAATCTAAGCTCTAAGTCCGCTCAACAATGACCTCCAGGTATAGTAGACTATCCATCCGAAGCCTAAACGGTCGGAAGACGACAAGCAACGAAAACAGCGAGAAGAACCTTGTCAAAAAGTTGCTTAAGTTCACCAAACGCACTCGAGGGATCACGCACCAACCCACCAGTAAGAAGTCGCCACTTACGCACACTTGTGCGAAGTGAGACACGACCTCTCTAACTGAAATCGAGCCCCAACCGAAAAGATTTACTGGCTCCGGTGGTCTCCCCTTCTAACCCAAAGGGGCACCCCGAGACCCCCATCACGACGATTTCTACAACCATCGCAGTGTTTACGGTAAAAAGCCGAACTATGGGTAACAACCAAAGGGGAAGAATCCTCATTCCCACCCATACCTTGCCCAAGATGCAAAAGAATCGGCCGACTATCTGCTGCAACCTAAAACCAGCAGACCTAGGAGGTGCAAATTTCGACAAGAGACTACCCAGTTACTCACGACCGACAAAACAGCCGACTCACTAATGAACACCGGTGGGTTACACTACCACGCGTCACTGTTGCAGACGACGACCCGACCGTCGGCAGAGGAAGGGGTTCAGAAAGAGAACAAAAACCGGCGCAACAATCTACTGTGTTAACAGCCACACCTAGTACATAAACACCGTCAGCAGACCCACCGTATCTTGTGCTGGTTGCCCAGTCCCTTGACTCATAGCAACCATCAAGGCCCCGGTGGCAGCCGGCCCTGACCCCAACCTCCCGTAGTTGCTGCCTCGGGAGCTGGTTCTCCGCGGTCGCCGACACTGCTGCGTCCGCCCCTGCATCCACTATGGTGGATCTAGTTCTGGTCCTGATCTTGAACACAAGCGCAAAACAAGTTACTTCTAAACTAAAGTAACACCCCAAATGCCGGCACTAAAAAGAGATTCTACTAAATTCCCCTCCCCCACGAGCACTCGTGTTCTACTTGTCTACACAATGTTCACTTTATTATTCAGTAGCTAGAGTATTGCGCCCCGTGGATGCTGGGCCCCGACTATTGTGGTTAAAGTTCTCTCTCTGATACCATCTTAATCTGTCACGCCCCGGGGGTACAAACGTGCGGAAGTAGAGCCACCGATGCTCCCAGATCAGCGTAATATTTTTTTTTGAAAACAAACCTACCCCAGTGTGCGCATAGACCCGCCGCATATACAAATTCACTCTGCAAACGGGCAGAGTCTCCTTTGTATATGCACGGCATCCTGACTACATAATGCATCCCATACAAGCTTTAACCACACTAGATCAAGGCACAGACACATTCAACATGCAACCATACATCCTATTTATTCTCATACTTAGAAAATGGCCGACTATTTTTAAAAGAATAAATAATCACAGAGTTTTGAAAGCGGCGCCTACCCGACGCCGATGTTTGAAAACCCATTTCAAAGCCACATAAATCCACAGAGTTTAAAAACGGCACCCACCCGGTGCCTGATTTTGTAAAACCATTTTCGAAATCACATAAATCCCACAAGGTTTTAAAAACGGTGCCCACACGACACCCACGTTTCAAAATCGGTTTTCGCAAATGGTTTTCCTCGGTTTTTGTTGTTCGTAGTTCAAAACGGCCAAGTAAAGGAAAGGAAAGTCATTCGCTCAATAATGATAAAAGAAACAGGCAACATCCACGTCGAAACCACGGGGGTATCGCAATCCACATCTAACTAACATGAATAATAAAAGAACGAGGAAAGAAAAGTCACTGTGTCTGCTGTCGCTAAGAGTCAGAACAACGCTCTCACGGCCTCACCGGTGTCCTAGCACTCGCCCCTGGACGAACCTGTCACAAGGTGGGAAGTCAGTGACTAAAAAAGGAAAGTAAGAGCACAAAGGGCAATAAATAGCAAACCACTAAAACTGGAGCAACCACCGCCTCAAAGTGCACTCAACAGTAGGTAATCCTGTGTAAACAAACAAACCGGGCACCTCCCCCGGCAACCCCTCCGAGCACCCACCTCGGTAACCCCTGCCGAGCACCCGCCTCGGCCGCCGAGCACCTGCCTCGGCATCACTGCTCACACCCTCCACCCCCGAGGGCCCCCATCACGTCACCGTCACGTGGGGTACACGGGTCAACGTACCACTTTTCCGGAAAAGCACACCCTTGCGGAGGCCAAGCCGCCGGTGTGCGTGCAGTCACACGAGCCTCATAGTAAAGTATTTAGATAAATGATTAAATAACTAGTATAAACAGGTTAGCAATGTCAACAGTAAATATTTTAGAAAACCACCGTTGCCCAAACATGCACCTTACAAATAACACCCTTTCCCAACTGACTCAAGAGGAAAGTACCCACCTTGAAAGGAGACCGTCGATCGGTTCGTCCACGTTTACACGTCTGCCGAGCCTACGGCGTCCCGCGCCCCTAAAGAGACAAAAGAATGCTAAGACTGGGAGACAATTGCCGAACGTCGACTAAACATCAAAAACGGGAGACCCGACGCGATCCCCGGACTCCGCGCGATGAAGTTTCCCGCACGGCACCGAACCGTGCGGCGTGCTCACGGCATGCGGACAGCCCCGCGCGGCCCCGACCCGACGCGGCGGCCCCGCACGGCGCGCCTGCCGCGCGGCGTGCGGCCTGCAGGCGCCCGGGCGGCACCAGGCCGCGCGGCGCCCGCCTGCGGGCAGCGCCCGCACGGCGCTCCTGCCGCGCGGCGTGCGGCCTGCAGGCGGCCCGCGCGGCACCAGCCCGCGCGGCGCCCGCCAGCGGTGTCACGCCCCGAGGTAGATACTGCAACCCGGGCTCGCCAACAGATCCGCCGCCCATACAGGAAGCCCCGTATAGACGTAACGAATAACCTGCAAAAGAATCATCTACACTAGCAGATATTAGAGCTGAAATAGTAAAAGCTGAAATAAAAGATATAAAATACAACTACAGCTCTAAAATAATACAGACCAACCTCACCCCAAATACAGAAGTCTCTCTCCACTGCAGTAAAAGAAAGGTACAACTCGATACCTCACTACAAGAGTCACTCAACATATAAACTCTCAGCAACAGGTAAGGGGTACATCTACTCTCTCTCAGAGGATGACTGGAAGGGATCTATCTCGCGACTCCCTCACCTCAGTCAGATGGAGCAGAATCAACAACTGGAGCAGCAGGAACCGGAGCAGAAATCCTTGGGAAAAAGACACCACGACGGGTGTGAGAACTACCTCCCACAGTAGTTCTCAGTGGGTGCCGCCAACAAGCCCGACGGTCTGCCCACTAAGTCCACTAGAGGCATAAAGTAACATATACAGTGCTGTAAAGAAAAGCTGGAAAGGTAAAGTCTACAGCTACTATGCCTCTATCTAGATGCTCAAGGAGTGGAACAGAAAGAACAGTATGCCAGGGGAACAAATGCATCGACAAGTCGCGATAGAAGAACTCAATCTCACGCCGGTTACGACAACCCGGTCTAAAGCTCAATCTCAACGCCGGTTACAACAACCCGGTCTAAAGCTCAATCTCGACGCCGGTTACAACAACCCGGTCTCGCATACTCCGGAGTGGCACTCGAGGGGAGCGACCCGCTCGAGTCAAAAGTAACCCATGTCCAACTGCTCTGCCAAGTATCTCAGTCAATCAGATAAAAGTTGACGCTATGCTCAAAGTGGAGACTCACTCAATCCACAATGCAAAAATCTAGTCCCAACTGATGCATAAACTAATCGGTCCAACCGCCCACAGTTCGCGGTTGCCGAAATAATAACCCGAGTCGATAATCTTGTGCTATCCCACCCGACTCAACCAATCACTGTCTCACTCACTGGCTGGAATCTACACAGCTGAGACTCACTGTCACTCTGACAGTTCCTAAGAACCCAGATCTACCATCACTATCACTCTCCCAAAGAAAACTGATCTACAGACTGATATCAACTCCACTCGGTCCCCAGACACGAGTGCAAATGCATCCCACAACCACCCGACCTCCCAGCCCACAACCCGGGCGAGAAAACTAAGTCCAGAAATGATAAGTATAATAAGTGATGTGGGAATGTCTAGAGCAATAAAGAAACCTAGCCCAAGTTGAAGTTTTCTACAGTCTGACTGAACATGATATATATGACAGGGGTGCTAGGTCAAGTTCCAAGATTTCAATAGTTAACATGTTGTAGGAAGGAATAAGATCACAAGGTTCATCAACTGATATACAAGAGTAATAACATTCAGTTTCCACAAGCTATTAAGTCTATTTACTAACATGCATGCTCCTACATACATAGAATTAGTACGCAGTCCATAGATTTTGAAAGCAAGGTCACCCACCTGAACGTGCTAACTGTCCGGAATCGTACAGCTGAGAATGCCCAGAAACAGATATCTCAGTACATCCACCAAGCCAACAGTACAGTAGCAGTGCTCAATACGTCCTGGGTACAGAATACATTCCAAAAATTACACTTAATTCCACAAAAATCCAATTATACAAAATCTGCGGTGAATAGTCCTCTTTCTGCAGAAATTTCACCTGCTGAAAGTACCCAGAAAAATTCAATAAAAATATCACAGCGATCCTCGCGTCGAGACCTTCGAAACGGGTACCTGCACGTCCAAATCCGAGCCCCGTAGGCCGAGTTACAAATTCCACAATACCGGCGCGCAAACAATCACAACCACACAACTGTAAACTTTTGCACAGATAATCCTCGCGATGAGTAGATGAAAAAAGTGTATAGGCTCGTCTCGATCCGATGCTCGAGCGCAGAGAATAAAATCCGGCAAGGTGCTGCCGTCTCATAAGAAATCTTGTAGCAATGGGGGTTAAAAATGTACCAGAAACCCCAAGGAGAGCTTGGATCTGAAAAAGGTGGTCAATACGAAAAACATAGGCCCGCCTCTCGAGAATCCAACGCCGCAAAAATCGCCCAAAAATACTGTGCGAGTGGCTCGGTAGACCTCCCAGACTGAAGTGCGACGAAAACAGGCCTCCAACAGTAAAGCGTCGCTCTGCGCTACGATGCCGAAATCGTCGACGCCGTGGCCTCCAAAAATTCCGAGCCTCTGCCAGAAGATGCACAATACGAAGATCTCCAACTTTGCTAAAGGCTCCAAGGGCAAGGGAGCTCAGGAAAGGGGGAAAAAAACACAAGCAAAGTGCCTATTTATAGGCCCAGCCCGAAAAAAATCTAAAATTGGACTTTTGGGCCGAATTTCCGGTCGCCCGCTGCTTTCGGGCGGCTACAGTGTTGGGCCCGGCCCAACACTGTGCGCGCCCGAATCCACGAGAATGTGCCAGGTGTCCGCAAACCGCGCAACGCCGCGTGTCCCGACACGCGGACGTGCGCGGCTGCGCTCGGCCAACCGCGGGGCGCCACGTGGGACCCCCACGTCGCCCACCTGCCCCGCACCTGCCCGCGTACGGACACCTGCCCCTGCCGCTGAGTGGACCGCGCGCACCCTGGCAAGCCAACCACAAGGCGACACGTGGCCAACCCTCGGTCCATCGTGCACCCCGCCAAGTCTGTGGACCGCGCCTGCTGCACCGGCCAATCGGACCCTGCCACATGGCCAGCGCCTGGTGCACGCCTCCCGCGGTGGACCGACCGGCTACTCCTCAGCCCGCCGCCGCGCTCCGCCACCCGCCGCCGCCGCCGGCGCCTCTCCGGCCGCCGGAACAGTAAAGCCATACCTCGAAATGCGTGTTTTCGCATCCGGACTCCGAAAAATACAAGTAAACAGTCCATTTCGATCGTTTTCGCGCGCTGAATCCAAGTCCGATGTCCAATCTGCCAAATTCCACTTCTAAAATTTCTCAAAAATTCTCGAAAAAGTAAACTAGATCTATTTTTCGTGCCGGGTCAATTTCTTGGTTCCAATACGCGCGTAAAAACCACAATCACCCAAATATGGGCCTCCAAAAGCTGCTGATCAGTGAAAACTGCGTCGCGGGGATCCGGGTCCTCACATCCTCCCCCACTGAAAGAAAGTTTCGTCCCCGAAACAAAGAAAGCAAAACAGACGTACCTCAACCGGAAGTCTCTAACAGAAAGGGGTAGGCGTCTCACATCTTTGTCTCCGGCTCCCAAAGAGCCTCTCGCTCCTCGTGATTACTCCACAAGATCTTCACAAACAGAATGGCCCGGTTGCGCAATTCCCTCACCCCACGAGCAAGAATTCGCAACGGCCGCTCCTCAAAACTAGGTCCTCGCCGACCTCCAAGGAAGTGAAGTCAATCACGCGCGACGGGTCAAACACATATCCCATCAGAGCTGAGACGAGGAAAACATCAAGTACTCCGGCCAGGCGTGGAGGATGAGCAACTCTATAAGCCACGGGGCCTACCCTCAAGTACCTCAAAAGATCCAATAAAGCGGGGACTGAGCTTCCCACGCACTCCAAATCTCCGGACCCCCTTCGAAGGCAAGACCTTCAAGAAGACATGGTCCCCAATCTGAAACTCTGTGTCTCGCCGTCGAGTATCAGCGTAGCTCCTCTGACGACTCTGGGCTGTCTCAAGGTGTCGGCGAACAACTCTGACTTTCTCCTCGGCCTCTAACAGTAGATCTGGTCCCAAAGTCCTCCTCTCACCCACGTCACTCCAATACAGGGGCGACCGACACTTGTGTCCATACAGCGCCTCAACGGAGCATCTGAATGCTCGCCTGATAGCTGTTGTTGTACGCAAACTCAATCAATGGTAAGTGTCGGTACCACCCTCCTCCAAAATCCATAACGCACGCTCTCAACATATCCTTAAGGGTCTGTATAGTGCGCTCGGACTGGCCATCAGTCTGTGGGTGGAAAGTAATGCTGAATCTGAGCTGGGTCCCCAAGGCTAACTGTAAACTCCCCCAAAAGCGTGACACAAACCTCGGGTCCCGATCTGATACGATCGACGCTGGTACACCATGTAGCCTCACTATCTCATCCAAATACAACTGTGCCAGATGCTCCAACGACCAAGTCATCTGAACAGGCAAGAAATGTGCAGACTTGGTGAGTATATCCACAATAACCCAAACCGTGTCGGCTCCACTCTGCTCCCACGGTAGTCCAGTAACAAAATCTATAGTAATGTGGTCCCACTTCCTCTCGGGAATTGGAAGACTCTATAACTTGCCAGCAGGAACCCGGTGCTCTGCCTTCACTTGCTGGCAAGTTAAACAACGAGCCACAAATCTTCCAATGTCCCGCTTTATTCCGGACCACCAAAAATGTGCCTTGAGGTCCTTATACATCTTAGTACCACCAGGATGAATGGTATAAGGTGTATAATGGGCCTCCCTCAAAATCTGGTCTCTGATCTCTGGATCCGAAGGCACACATACTCGGTCCCTGTACCGCAGTACTCCCGAGCTATCTACTGTAAAATCCCCTATCTGATCTGCCTGAATCTGGAATCTGATTCTCTCCAAGTGTGGGTCCTCACTCTGTGTCTCCCTGATCCTGTCCAACAGAGTGGGCTGCAAGACCATAGACATAAGTCTAGCAGAGACCCCATGGGATACCACCTCAATCTGAAGTCACCTCATCTGCTCAATCAGCGGTGCCTGTTGTGTGATCAACATGCTCAAACTCTGCGCTGAACACCGACTCAAAGCATCTGCTACAACATTGGCCTTGCCGGGATGATAAAGGATACTCACATCGTAATACTTTAGTAACTCCAACCACCGGCGTTGCCTCAGGTTCAGCTCCTTTTGTGTAAACAGATACTTTAAGCTCTTATGATCCGTATAGATCTCACAATGCTCACCGTAGAGGTAATGCCGCCATAGCTTCAATGCAAACACCACAGCTGCCAACTCCAAAACATGAGTAGGGTAATTCTTCTCATAATCCTTTAATTGCCGTGAAGCATAAGCAATTACCCTACCATGCTGCATCAACACACATCCTAAACCGCTGTGCGAGGCGTCACTGTAAATCACGAAACCATCACCCCTCACTGGCAGTGCAAGAACTGGCGCTGAGATCAATCTCCTCTTCAGCTCCTCAAAACTCTGCTAGCACTGCTCAGTCCAAACCAACCTCGTCCCCTTCCTAGTCAAACTGGTCAGGGGAGTAGAGAGCTTCGCAAAGCCCTCTACGAACCGACGGTAGTAGCCTGCCAAACCCAGAAAACTCCGAATCTCTGTAACCGTCGTCGGTCTCGGCCAATCCCGAACTGTATCAATCTTCGTCGGGTCAACTGCCACTCCTGCGGCTGATACAATGTGGCCCAAAAATGCAACCTCCCGATGCCAGAACTCGCACTTTTTAAGCTTGGCATACAGTTTCTTCTCACGTAGAAGCTGCAGCACTATCCTCAAGTGCTCCGTATGCTCCACATCGCTCCGGGAGTAGTCGTCGATGAATACAACCACAAACAGGTCCAAGTACGGCTGGCATACCCGGTTCATCAAATCCATAAATGCAGCAGGGGCATTAATCAAACCAAATGGCATAACCGTGAACTCATAATGCCCATACCGGGATCTAAAAGCCGTCCTGGGGATGTCCTCGGCCCTCACCTTCAGCTGGTGGTAACCTGACTGAAGATCAATTTCCGAAAACACACTGAAGCTCCCTGCAACTGATCGAACAAAACATCTATCCGTGGTAGAGGACACTTGTTCCGGATGGTCACTTTATTCTACACCCGGTAATCCACACACAAACGAAGTGACCCATCCTTCTTTTTCACAAATAAAACTGGCGCTCTCCACGGAGAAACACTGGGCCTAACAAAGCCTCTGTCCAACAGATCCTGAAGCTGGGCTTTGAACTCCCTCAACTCGGCAGGTGCCATCCAATAAGGTGCCTTTGAGATTGGTGCGGTTCCTGGTACCACATCAATCACAAACTCTATCTCCCTCTCCGGCGGCATAATCATCAACTAAGGGGGAAATACATCCGGGAACTCGCAGACAACAGGAATATCCTCGAGTCCTAGTGCCGCCACAGGCATCTCCACAATCGTCGCCAAGAAAGCGGTGCAGCCTCTACTCATCATCCGCCTAGCCTTCGCCGAAGAGATCGTCACCGCAAACAAGGAGCTCTGACAACCTCTGGAAACAAACTCCTCCTTTCCCGGCACGTGGAGGGTCACTGTCCTCTCTTTGCAGTCCAGGGTAGCAAAATACCACGACGACATGAACAGCTACTGTGGCATCCTCGACCTGAGCGGCATAGACTCGACCGCTCGGCGCTGGGGAACGTCGCTCTGGCTGACGCGAAGACGATGAAGCAAAATCTGGCCTGCCGTAGGCCGCAGAAGGTCCTGCTGCTGCTGCGAGGGCTGCTGTTTCCGAGACTGACGAGATGCTCCTGATCTCTGCCGCCCCTAATACCCACGGCCCTAAGAGTGGAAACGTGGAGGTCTCGGGGGTCCCTGTCGACTCGACTGCCCCTCCTTCAATGGTGCTGGGTGCTTCGCCCCTGGAACCACTGCGGGGGCTGAAGCCACTTCCTCCATCACTGCCTCTCCTCGCTCTACATAGAGTGCCTGCTCAATCGAGGCCTCCAGAATATGCAATCGAAGTGAGCGAACAACTGATAGAAGTCCCGGCGCAATCCTCGCTCTAACATATATATCCGGTGAGTCTCATCCCTGGCCACACACAAGCCAATAGCTGATTGAAATCAGCTAGGTACATAAGCACGGGCCTATCTCTCTGGCGAAAATTCTTCAGCTACTCCTCCAAACTCTGACAAACACTCTGGAAAGAAGGCCCCTAGAAGCAACTGCGAAACTCTGCCCAAGAGAGAAGCTGGGTCCCAGGCGGACCAGCAGGTCGCACACGCCGCCACCAAGCCTCGGCGTTGCTCTCCAAGAAGTGTGTAGCCAAAAGAACTCGAAACCTCTCATCAATGAATAGGCTCTTGAAATGACGCTCTATGGCCGTGATCCAAGACTCAGCCTCCCTCGCCTCTGCACTCAGTCCAGAACAACGGAGTGGATCGAACTGGCGAAACCTCATCAATAGATCCACCACCTCACGCTGCTCAGCTGAAGTCAAAGGTCCCGTCGACCCAGACGGTGGTCTGCTAGAAACCAACTCAACAGGAAATGCCGGTGCTGCCAGAACAATAGGGGGCGCCACAACTGTTGAAGAAGGCACAGGTGAACTCTCAGGGGGTGCTACAACCGGCTGCGCCCTCTGCTCCATCACGAGCATCAACCGACCCAAGGCCCCCTCCTGGCACTGTGATGTCTCCTCCTGATGCCGAACAGCCTCAAACAATTGTGCCATCTGGGCACGAAGCTCCTGAACCTCTCTTTGCTGTCCCTGCCCCGAGTCCTCCTGCTCGGGCTCAGAGGAAGAAGGCTGCGAACGCGTCGACACCGTGCGTCACGGAGGCATCACTCACCAGAGGAACAAAACGAACAATCAGAACCCAAATCAACTCTCGACCCAATCTAGCGAAAGTCAAATGGCATGTCCCCCTTCCCATAGTACTATGTTGTCTACAGCCAACATAGTTGCCACCGAAGGAAGATATGTCAATCACTCATCCCAATCCGCTCGGGAGAGTTAGAAACCCAATCAGGACTCTCGCTAAGAATTACAGCTCTCACGTGAGTCATCCTAGGGTCCAACCACAAGCCTAGGGTTCCTAAGTCCTCAGTGACCTACATCCTAGGCTCCGATACCACTCTAATCTGTCACGCCCCGGGGTCAATACTGCAACCCGGGCTCGCCAACAGATACGCCGCCCATACGGGAAGCCACGTATAGACGTAGCGGCTAACCTGCAAAAGAATCATCTACACTAGCAGATATCAGAGCTGAAATAGTAAAAGCTGAAATAAAAGATATAAAAAACAACTACAGCTCTAAAATAATACAGACCAACCTCACCCCAAATACAGAAGTCTCTCTCAACTGCAGTAAAAGAAATGTACAACTCGATATCTCACTACAAGAGTCACTCAACATATAAACTCTCAGCAACAGGTAAGGGGTACATCTACTCTCTCTCAGAGGATGACTGGAAGGGATCTATCTCGCGACTCCCTCACCTCGGTCAGATGGAGCAGAATCAACAACTGGAGCAGCAGGAACCGGAGCAGAAATCCTTGGGAAAAAGACACCACGACGGGTGTGAGAACTACCTCCCACAGTAGTTCTCAGTGGGTGCCGCCAACAAGCCCGACGGTCTGCCCACTAAGTCCACTAGATGCATAAAGTAACATATATAGTGCTGTAAAGAAAAGCTGGAAAGGTAAAGTCTACAGCTACTATGCCTCTATCTAGATGCTCAAGGAGTGGAACAGAAAGAACAGTATGCCAGGGGAACAAATGCGTCGACAAGTCGCGATAGAAGAACTCAATCTCACGCCGGTTACGACAACCCGGTCTAAAGCTCAATCCCAACGCCGGTTACAACAACCCGGTCTAAAGCTCAATCTCGACGCCGGTTACAACAACCCGGTCTCGCCTACTCCGGAGTGGCACTCGAGGGGAGCGACCCGCTCGAGTCAAAAGTAACCCATGTCCAACTGCTCTGCCAAGTATCTCAGTCAATCAGATAAAAGTCGACGCTATGCTCAAAGTGGAGACTCACTCAATCCACAATGCAAAAACCCAGTCCCAACAGATGCATACACTAATCGGTCCAACCGCCCACAGTTCGCGGTTGCCGAAACAATAACCCGAGTCGATAATCTTGTGCTATCCCACCCGACTCAACCAATCACTTTCTCACTCACTGGCTGGAATCTACACAGCTGAGACTCACTGTCACTCTGACAGTTCCCAAGAATCCAGATCTACCATCACTATCACTCTCCCAAAGAAAACTGATCTACAGACTGCTATCAACTCCACTCGGTCCCCAGACACGAGTGCAAATGCATCCCACAACCACCCGACCTCCCAGCCCACAACCCGGGCGAGAAAACTAAGTCCAGAAATGATAAGTATAATAAGTGATGTGGGAATGTCTAGAGCAATAAAGAAACCTAGCCCAAGTTGAAGTTTTCTACAGTCTGGCTGAACATGATATATATGACAGGGGTGCTAGGTCAAGTTCCAAGATTTCAATAGTTAACATGTTGTAGGAATCAATAAGATCACAAGATTCATCAACTGATATACAAGAGTAATAACATTTAGTTTCCACAAGCTATTAAGTCTATTTACTAACATGCATGCTCCTACATACATAGAATTAGTACGCAGTCCATAGATTTTGAAAGCAAGGTCACCCACCTGAACGTGCTAACTGTCCGGAATCGTACAGCTGAGAATGCCCAGAAACAGATATCTCAGTACATCCACCAAGCCAACAGTACAGTAGCAGTGCTCAATACGTCCTGGGTACAGAATACATTCCAAAAATTACACTTAATTCCACAAAAATCCAATTATACAAAATCTGCGGTGAATAGTCCTTTTTCTGCGGAAATTTCACCTGCTGAAATTGCCCAGAAAAATTCAATAAAAATATTACAGCGATCCTCGCGTCGATACCTTCGAAACGGGTACCGGCACGTCCAAATCCGAGCCCCGTAGGCCGAGTTACAAATTCCACAATACCGGCGCGCAAACAATCACAACCACACAACTGTAAACTTTTGCACAGATAAAAAGGGAATAGTATACCTCCGGTAAGGTCTCGGAAAAATCCAAGAAAAATATGATGATAATCCTCGCGATGAGTAGATGAAAAAAGTGTAAAGGCTCGTCTCGATCCGATGATCGAGCGCGGAGAATAAAATCCGGCAAGGTGCTGCTGTCTCACAAGAAATCCTGTAGCAATGGGGGTTAAAAATGTACTAGAAACCCCAAGAAGAGATCGGATAAGAAAAAGGTGGTCAATAGAAAAAACATAGGCCCACCTCTCGAGAATCCAACGCCGCAAAAATCGCCCAAAAATACTGTCGGAGTAGCTCGGTAGACCTCCCAGACTGAAGTGCGATGAAAACGGGCCTCCAACAGTAAAGCGTCGCTCTGCGCTACGATGCCGAAATCGTCTACGCCGCGGCCTCCAAAAATTCCGGGCCTCTGCCAGGAGATGCACAATAAGAAGATCTCCAACTTCTCTAAAGGCTCCAAGGGCAAGGGAGCTCAGGAAAGGGGGTAAAAAGCCCAAGCAATGTGCCTATTTATAGGCCCAGCCCGAAAAAAATCTGAAATTGGACTTTTGGGCCCAATTTCCGGGCGCCCGCTGGTTTCGGGCGTCTACAGTGTTGGGCCCGGCCCAACACTGTGCGCACCCGAATCCACGAGAATGCGCCACGTGGCCTCGTGGCCCTCGCGCACGCCCGGCCCACGTGCGCCCGCGAACCGCGCAACGCCGCGTGTCCCGACACGCGGACGTGCGCTGCTGCGCCCGGCCAACCGCGGGGCGCCACGTGGCACCCCCACGTCGCCCACCTGCCCCGCACCTGCCCGCGTACGGACACCTGCCCCTGCCGCTGAGTGGACCGCGCGCACCCAGGCCAGCCAACCACAAGGCGACACGTGGCCAACCCTCGGTCCACCGTGCACACCGCCAAGTCTGTGGACCGCGCCTGCTGCACCGGCCAATCGGACGCTGCCACATGGCCAGCGCCTGGTGCACGCCTCCCGCGGTGGACCGACCGGCTACTCCTCAGCCTGCCGCCGCGCTCCGCCGCCCGCCGCCGCCGCCGGCGCCACTCCGGCCGCCGGAACAGTAAAGCCATACCTCGAAATGCGTGTTTTCGCATCCGGACTCCGAAAAATACAAGTAAATAGTCCATTTCGATCGTTTTCGCGCGCTGAATCCAAATCCAATGTCCAATCTGCCAAATTCCACTTCTAAAATTTCTCAAAAATTCTTGGAAAAGTAAATTTGATCCATTTTTAGTGCCGGGTTAATTTCTTGGTTCCAATACGCGCGCAAAAACCACAATCACCCAAATATGGGCCTCCAGAAGCTGCTGATCAGCGAAAACTGCGTCGCGGGGATCCGGGTCCTCACATCCTCCCCCACTAAAAGAAAGTTTCGTCCCCGAAACAAAGAAAGCAAAACAGACGTACCTCAACCGAAAGTCTCTAATAGAAAGGGGTAGGCGTCTCACATCTCTATCTCCGGCTCCCAAAGAGCCTCTCGCTCCTCGTGATTACTCCACAAGATCTTCACAAACAGAATGGCCCGGTTGCGCAATTCCCTCACCCCATGAGCAAGAATTCGCAACGGCCGCTCCTCAAAACCAGGTCCTCGCCGACCTCCAAGGAAGTGAAGTCAATCACGCGCGACGGGTCAAACACATATCCCATCAGAGCTGAGACGAGGAAAACATCAAGTACTTCGGCCAGGCGTGGAGGATGAGCAACTCTATAAGCCACGGGGCCTACCCTCAAGTACCTCAAAAGATCCAATAAAGCGGGGACTGAGCTTCCCACACACTCCAAATCTCCGGACCCCCTTCGAAAGCAAGACCTTCAAGAAGACATGGTCCCCTATTTAGATCCTTTTTAGTGCCGGGTTAATTTCTTGATGTATACAAGATTTTCACAATTTTCACATCATCATTGTTCAAGTTCTCTAAACTCTCTCCCCCTTTTTGTCACAAACAAAGCCAAAATTACCAAAAATTGAAGGAGAGTTAAAACTTTCAAAGAAAATGTTCCGAAAATTAAGAACTAGAACTAAGAGTAAGTCCTAAAAACTGAAAAACCTGAACAAGAAAAGGTTAAAAATCTGCAAAAGAATAAAAAAAAAAAGGAATCAGTCATCAGATTCGGAGTCTTCAGAGCTCGTGCAGCCCTTCTTTGAGAACATCTTTTTCACCAGCTTGTTCATTGAATTGACCTTCTTAGTTATGGTAATATGAGCTGCCGTGATGAGCTCCAGCTCATTGGAAATTCTCGTCTGTGCCTTCGAAATCTGTTCCTGCTCAACAGATAATCGTTGTTGTTCTTTGTAGATGGATGAGACTGATGCTTCATCCGCTGGTGTGGGTGCTGGTTGTGATGGTGATGCGGAAGTGCCGCTACTAGGTTTCGTTCCGCATGGAGGGACTGGAGTGACGTGGGGCAATTTGTGAAGTGACTTCACAACGGTGGACTCATCGATCATACCCAAACATTGATGATAAGTCGGTGAAGTAATATCTACCTGAAATTTCTTCAAGATCCTCATTATAATCAGTGGAAATGGAATTCTTTCTGTGGGATGAGGGTGCTCAACATATCTTGTCATTCTATTCCAAATAATGTATGGAATGTTGATATTCAATCCCATTGCCTCAGACGGATGTCCTAAGAGATACAAAAATAACATTCGATCCCATCTCAAGACTTTCGTCTGCATATTTGGAAGGATATTGTAACAAGTGATGAAGTTTAGAAATCGATACTCAAGACGAAGTTCTTTGGATCTGATCGATTTCTCCGTTGATTGCGTTCCTTCCAAACAAATTCCCTTTATAACCATTTGCCACAAAGTGTTCGTCAAAACCTTTCCCTTCAAGTAATTAACCCCTGTCTTGCTGGCCGGCATTCCCAAAACCTCGCCAATCAATTGTGGAGTGATTTTGAATCTTGTGCCTTGGATGTTCGTGTAAAATTCCATTGGACCATTTTCAATTTCTCGAAGGTGCCGTGCATTTGTATAGAAGGCCCTTACAAGATGCAGACAGTATCCAAGCACTTCTGGAAAACGACAAACTTGAATAAGATTTTCTTGTTCAATCAGAACGCTAAACTCAGGGGAGTGATCTCGTAGAGCCTCAATATTGACATGCCTCTCACCAATGCATTCACGATTCTCAAATGCCCTTAGGCGATCCGCATTAACGAACACTTGTTCCTCCCGAGGTGGAGAATCCGAAATAATCGGTTCGTTAGACATGAAACCTCGTGCTCGTCCAAACCGTCGAGCGAGTCGTTTCCTTTTCACGGAGATGGTTGGTGCAGTCATAGGTGCTTTACCTTTGTCCATGGGTGCTTTTTCTTTCGATGCATCAGACGCTTTTCCTTTTGAACCATCAGACGCCTTTTGTTCAGGCACTGAGTCATCATCATCTGTCAATTCAGTCCAATCTACCTCGTGACAATCTACTTCTGTGTCGCTGATCACATGAAACTCACCCTTTTGTTGTGTTTTCTTAGCTCTCTTTAACTTGTTTGTGGCCCGAGTGTGCACCATAGTGACCAATAAAAGAATGATCCATGAGAATCCCATTGATCCAAGTGCCTTAAGAAGATTAAAATCCTGTGAGCAACAACTCAAGAACACATGGAAAAATCGTTAATTTTCAAAGATTAGAAAAATTGTACCCAAACAATCATAATCATGTAGAGAGACTAAGAATCAAATTAGTTTTGCAAAAGGACTTTTAAAAATAGATCAATTGCATGATTTTCGAAAATCCTTATTATATGCCCTAAAACCGAAATTTTAGAAATTGAAGCCTAAAAAACCGTTAATCAGGAGAATACCTAGCATATAATTAAAACTAATCTACCCAGAGTTCTTATTTCAAAAGAAATTTGATCAAAAACCATCCACAAACAAAGTTGATTCAAGAAATTCATCACGTTTGAGGAGGAAAAGAGAAAAACGGTGAAAAACCGAGATTTTGATCAATAAAACTTACTTGGAGTTGAAGAACTTGAGTTTGAAAGCTTCCAGGAAGGATGAAATCTAGAGAGAGAGGCTCTGGAAACGTTGGAACAAAAGATTGGAGTAAAAGAAATCAAAACCCTTTTGTTCTTTATAAAACCCTAGCCGCGATCCGGATCAGTTCATGATTGCGATCCGGATCGGCTACCCGCAGTGAGAAACTGCGTTCGGGATCCGGATCGGCAGGTCGAATCCGGATCGTCAGCCCGCAGAAGAATATCTGCATTCGGGATCCGGATCATCTTGCCCGATCCGGATCGGCTCCAACTTTTTCTTTAGAAAATTTCAGAGAAATTCAAGAAAAAATAGAAAAAGATTGTAAGCACTAATGTGTATCAACTTTAAACAAAAATCATCGTTTCATACAACAAGAATTAGATTATGCCAAATCTATCAATAATATCCAAAAATGAAACGAAAATTTACAAAAATTAAATCCCTTAAAGTTGAACACCTTCAATTACATCTAACTTGATCTTATGAGTAATGCCTTTATCAAATCATCAATTCAGTAAAGAAAATGAAATACAAAGATCAATAGATGTTTGAAATCCCAAATATAGTAGATAATTTATCTAGTCAATCTGTTGAAGAGAGTGGCTCTTTGAGCATCTTTCTTTAAAAATCCACCTTATACCAACCTTGAAATTTGACGAAGTCAAGTATTTCAACATGCATTTTACATAATCAAAAATTTGAACAACCATGCTTGGTATACATGTGGTAGCTGCACACAATACTCGGACGACCGAGGTGGTAGCTCTTTTCTCCATGTGGTGGTAGTTTTCACACTCCTCATTGGGATGTAACTCTTTCCACATCTTTTGAGCATTTTACATTTCTTTGACTCCCCCTCAATTGGCTATCAATTATATAAGATATAAAGTATTCAACCAAAAATTGATCTCGATTTCATACTCGACTAAACAGTCAAATAAGATAATGACTATACCAAGAGATCATTGAGAGAGAGAAATTGACTTTGATCACTCAGAAGATGATTTCATTAACATAAATGATCATTGCAACAGTGAAATATTATGATGGCGAAAGCATAATAAATTTCTAAATGTGCGAAAAGATGCAATTAAAGTCAATTATGATCTATGCTCAATTAATGTCCTATGTACAGACATAGATAATGAACAAAACAAAAAATAAACAAAACCTATCCTAAGCAAAGGTTTCAAAAAGAAGTTTATTTCAAGGAAAGCATTCCAATTGCTTTTCGCAAATGAATAAAACGTTTTTGATCCAAAGGTTTTGTTAGAATGTCAGCTAATTGATCCTCAGTTGAAATATATGAAAGTTAAAGAGTATTTGATTCAACTAGCTCTCTAAGATAATGATATCTAAGTTCAATATGTTTTGTTCTAGAGTGCAACACAGGGTTTTTAGAAATGTTGATTGCACTTGTGTTGTCACAAAGAATTGTTACCGAAGATGCTGAAATCCGGAAGTCGCTCAATACGCTTTTCATCCAAATGAGTTGAGTTGAGCAACTTCCAGCTGAAATGTATTCCGCTTCGGCAGTCGAGAGTGCTATGCAATTCTGCTTTTTACTGTGCCATGCAACAAGGCAATGGCCGAGATAAAAGCATGCACCACTCGTGCTTTTCCGATCATCCACTGATCCTGCCCAATCGGCATCTGAGTATCCAACAATATCTAAACTTGTTCCCATAGGATACCAAATTCTGAAATTAATTGATCCTTTGATATACCGGATGATCCTTTTCACCGCTTTCAGGTGATCCTCCTTTGGTGCAGATTGATATCTCGCGCAGATCCCAACACCAAAAGATATATCCGGGCGACTAGCCGTGAGGTAAAGTAGACTTCCAATCATACTTCGATACAGTTTCTCGTCTACATTCTCACTTTGTGATTCACTTCCAAGTCCCTTGTGGCTAGTTCCCATTGGAGTCGGAAAATCCTTCGAATTTTCAAGATCAAACTTTTTAACCAACTCCATTGCATACTTGGATTGACTCAAGTGAATACCTTCATCATTTTGTTTAATTTGCAATCCAAGGAAATAAGTCAATTCGCCCATCATGGACATCTCAAATTCGCTTTCCATGGTCTCCACGAATTTAGAAGCATCATTATCTCTTGTTGCACCAAATACAATGTCATCGACATAGATTTGTGCTACAATGAAATTGCTTTGATAATGCTTCACAAAGAGAGTACTATCAGCTCCCCCTCGAGTGTAGCCCTTCTCCAAAAGGTGCTTTGTCAACCTTTCGTACCATGCTCGCGGTGCTTGTTTCAGACCGTAAAGAGCCTTTTTCAAACGAAAAACATGGTTAGGTTGTTTATGGTCTACAAAACCTTTCGGTTGAGCCACATAAACTTCCTCATTTAAAAACCCATTTAGAAATGCGCTCTTAACGTCCATTTGAAATAATTTGATTTTAAAATGACAAGCAATAGCAAACAGTATACGAATGGACTCGAGTCTAGCTACAGGGGCGAATGTTTCGTCAAAGTCTATACCTTCTACTTGAGAGTAGCCTTGAGCAACTAATCGTGCCTTGTTCCTGATGATAGTACCATCCTCATTTTTCTTATTCTTGAAAATCCATTTGGTACCTATCACATTGTGTTGCTTTGGAGGCTTCGTTAATTCCCAGACTTTGTTTCGCTCAAATTGATGGAGCTCTTCCTGCATTGCTTTAATCCAGTAGTCATCCTGAAGAGCTTCATCTATGTTCTTTGGTTCGATTAAAGATACGTAGCAAGCGAATCCACAAACCAACTGCCTCCGAGTTCTGACTCCTTCTTGTGGATCTCCAATAATATTCGATTCCGGATGATCTTTGGAGATTCGTAGCGTTTGTTGAAACGGAGTACTCGGAGATATATGGGATGATTCCTGCACATTAGATAAACTTGAAGAACCATTAGATGCATCATTAATATTGGAAGTATTATTATGAGAAGATGCAACAGCAGGAGAATCATCATCTAGAGAAATATCGAGGGTAGATTTTTCAGATGCAAAGTGAAAAGCTTCATCTACTTTAACATTTATGGATTCTACGATCGTCTTAGATTCCAAGTTAAATACTCGATATGCTCTACTATTAGTAGAATACCCCAAGAAAATCCCTTCGTCACTTCGTGAGTCAAACTTTCCAAGGTTTTCACGGTCACGTAAAATGTAACACCGACTCCCGAAGATGCGAAAATATTTGATGTTGGGTTTTCTACCACACCATAGTTCATATGGTGTATTTAACGTTCCCGGGCGCAAGAACACACGATTAATGACATAGACAGCGGTGTTCACAGCTTCAGCCCAAAAATGTAGCGGTAAATTCCGGCTATGAAGCATCACACGCGCCATCTCTTGAACAACCCTGTTCTTGCGCTCGACAACACCATTCTGTTGAGGTGTATAGGGTGCAGAGAATTCATGCTTAATACCGTTTGAAGTACAAAAGTCAATGAATTTTGAATTAATGAATTCTTCACCTCTATCACTTCTAACACGAATGATCTTTTCATTCTTTTCAATCATAATACGAAGGCAAATCTCGTGAAAAGAATCAAAAGTATCAGCTTTCTCTTTTAAAAATGCTACCCAAGAATACCGAGAGAAATCATCAACCAATAAAAAAAAATATACCATTTACCTCCCAAAGATGGTTGACGGGTCGGCCAAAAGAAAGAAAAATAGTCTACATAAACTACACAAGATTTAATCGTAGAACGATTAAAGACAAGGAGGGGTTTCACCTTTGCATGCCCAAACCTTTTGAGTTTTGGAGTATTTTGGCAATGGTTGAGAAGTTTTCCTTGATGAAGACGTCTTGCATGATTGGTCTTTTTCTTTTGTCATCGTCTTGTTTGAAGTACTACCAAAGTCCTTTTCTTTAGGAAAATCCTTCTTTGAATTCCGGGGAGTGAACTTATTGGTAGCAGTTGCAAGATGTGGTTGATTTGATCTTTGAGCTCCAATCTTGCAATTTCTTTCAATGTGCCCTGCAAAATTACAACGAAAACATACCTTTGTGCATGACGATTCCGAAGAGGATGAAGTAGGCTTGTCGTCGTTGGTTGTCGTGAATTCCGGTGTCGGAGGAGGAGATACCGACTGAGGCACAAAGACTGTCCCAACCGAACTAAAATTGTCTTCAGTTCGATTGTATCCGAGGCTGAACTTGTTTGTTTGACCAAGACCAAGAAGTTTATCCAACTTACTCCTTCCAAAAGAAAATTGCTGTAAGTCATCCTTAAGTTGGAGAATGGTCTCTGTCATTTCCAATCTTTCCCGTCGGGCCTCGCCGTAGAGCTTCAAGAAGTAATTTGCTTTGTTTACCATATCTATATAATTCTTCTCGAGTTGCTCATTGGACTCTTGAAGGGAAACATTTTCTTTTATCAGATTATCCCTTTCCACTTCAAGATCGGTTGAGAGAGAAGTTACCCTTTTTACTTCTTCTTCGAGATCCTGCAATCTCCCTCTCAACCCCTTGTTTTGCTTAGCCGGTTTCTTTGAATCCCTCAAAAGTCTGTGGTAGGCTAGAGCAAAATCTTCACCTTCCGAATCATCCGATTCATTGTTCGTTGCATTCTTTTCAACAGTGGAGTTGGACAACGACTCGGATGTACTTGCCATAAAGCACATGAAGGGTGAAGATACGGACGCGTGGAATGCCGTGGAGCTCTTTTCTTCATCACTCGAAGACGACTCATTTGACGTTGAGTTGTCATCCCAAGTGACGACTTGCATCGCCTTCTTCTTTGCCGGATACTTGTTGGGACACTCCGTTGCAATGTGGCCGTAGCCTCGATATTTGAAGCATTGTAGTTGTCCCTCTGAACTTTTCTTATCCTTTGAGAAGTTCTCTTGCTTTCTTGACTTGTAACTTGAAGTACCCTTGCCTTTGTTCGACTTTCCGAAGGATGGAGATTTACTTGAATTACCCCTTCGAAAGTTGCGGCGAAACTTTCTTGTCAAGAGAGCGAGCTGCTTCTCAAATTCCTCCATTGAAAGGTTCTCGTCATCGTCTGAGGAGGATGTATCCGCGTCTTCTTCCTTAGTTGTTTTCAACGCATAACCTGAAGACTTAGAAGAGGATGCTTTTCCAGAAGAATTGTTAGTAGTAAATGTCATTTCATAAGTTTGTAATGCACCAACTAATTCTTCTACACGTATTTCGTCCGGGTGTTTAATAGTTTCAATGGCAGTAACCTTTGGGCGAAATCGTTCAGGAAGAGTTCTTAAGATCTTTCTTACAATCTTAAATTCTGGAATCTTCTCTCCCAGGTTAGCACATGAGTTTACGATATCTTGCAATCGTGTATAGTAGTCCGTGAAAGATTCATTTTCTGCCATCAAGATAGAGTCAAACTTGCTCGTAAGCATTTGCAGTTTCTGAATCTTCACAAGGTTAGTTCCCTCATGTGTAACCTGAAGAACATCCCAGATTTCTTTCGCAGTCTCACATGCTGAGACGCGAGAGAACTTAGTTTGAGATAAGGCATTAAAAATAGCATTAATTCCCTTGCCATTGTAAGAAGATGAATCTAACTCTTCCTTGGTCCATTTCGACCTAGGTTTTAAGGTGTGGACATCACCAATAAATTCAGTTGGATTAGACCATCCTAATTCAATTGATTGCCACACCCGTTCGTCGATGGAAACTAAAAAGGCTTTCATCCGTACTTTCCAGTACGCATAATTTGTTCCATCGAAGAACGGGGGTCGGTTGATGTTTCCACCTTCAACCATTGTTTACAACCCTATTCCCGCTCTGATACCACTTGTTGGGTTATATGTAATAAGGATCTAAATAGGGGAAAAAAAACACCTAGAGGGGGGTGAATAGGTGTAAACGTATAAACACTCAAAAATCGTTGCGATAAAAACCCAATGCGGAAATAAAAATAACTCGCAAGATTTTTACGTGGAAAACTCCATCACCGGAGTAAAAAACCACGGGACCGATAACACGGCAGAAATCCACTAAAATTAAAACACGTACAAGGTGATTTACCGTACACACTTACGACTCAACCTTTTCCATACGCTCCTAGAGGATCTTCTCCGCTCGCTCCGCGACGCTTCTCGAATCCACGATCTGCGCCCAACGCCGAATCCACGGCGTCCAACGTCGAATCCACGACGTCCGACCGAGTCCACGGTCTTCACCCAATAGCACCCTTCGAATCCACGAACGTGCCTCGCTCCGAATCCACGAGAGCGGTTGAACCTTGAATCCACAAGGACACGCGAATCCACGCGCCGATTTTTGGGGTAAATCGTTGTTTTTGGTGGTGATGATCCGCCGAATACTTAGATCAAAGATAGATCGGAAATACCATCTAAGTATTCATTAGTTTGATTCAACTCAAGATGTGAGTATGAAAACCTAGAATCAAACTAATCAATATAGATGAAGAAACATAGAGTATTCTCTAATGATTTCCTTTCTTCTCTATATGTGGATCTAGAGCCGTAAAAGATGATACAAGAATATGACGGCTATTTTCCTTCTTTTTAGATTCACCCGAAGACAAAGAGTCATAGGGTCTATTTATAGGTTAGAAACCCTAGGAAGGAGATAAGAATCAAAAACCTACCATTTCTGGAAATTTTACGGACGGCGATCCGGATCGGATTGGCTGTGATCCGGATCGTCGTAACGAGTCAGGCAATTCCAGAAAAATGAAGGTTCGGGATCCGGATCGAAGTGCTTGATCCGGATCGTTCATGCAGTTCACCAAACATCAACGTTCGGGATCCGGATTGCGAAGCTTGATCCGGATCGTTCAAGGAAGATGGTAAACTCAGTGTTCGGGATCCAGATCAAGAGAGGCTATGATCCGGATTGAACTGGTGTATGAACGAACCACCTTCGGGATCCGGATCGAACAACCTGATCCGGATCCTGAACATGTCCCAAGTCCAGTTTTTGATTTTTATGCAATGAAAGATTTTTCCAAGTGTTTCTACACTACAAGAAGTATTCGGATCACACAAAATCTTTAGTTAAACATACCTGATCCTTTTGAATTCTTCTTTCTTGAGATTGAGTTAAATGATCCAACTTTCTTCACCTTCAATCTTCAAGACTTGAGACTTTCACGAAACTACGCCAACTCAAATTCCGTAACAGTCCAAACTTCAAAATTAAATTCTGGGAGATCCCAGGGTCGGAATTCGAATCCAGTTGCACCACCGTTCCCCGTTTCGCGAGCTCTACCGCCTAAAAATACCCGCGATCCCCTACAGATTGTCCAGAAATAATCAAAAATTAGCACCCGCCGGACCCCTACACTTAGGAAAGGAAACGAAAACCAAAAAGAAAAGCGGGTCTTACATTTTCCTTTTGAGTTGAAATCTTCTCGAATAGGATAATAGTTGCTTTTTCGTCCAGGTTCATCCCCTTATTACCCTGCCAGAGCGTGATCTTCGGAACTTTCCAATGCTGAACGCCGCTTGCAATTTCGGAATTAGTTATGAGATTCGCGCCCTGATCTTGCACTCCTTCCTTTCGGAGTCTTTCCCTTTTCGTTATGAGATTCGCGCCCTAATCTTGCACTCCTTACTTTCAGAGTCTTTCCCTCTTCGGCTTGGACAACCGAAGGTTGACTCTAACTCTGCCTTCTTCGTCGTTTGATCGGGGCGGTTCAATGTTTTTCTTCAGCCGAAATCGATCCTAAATGATGCGATAATCTTTGTGTCGACGGCTTCTCCTATCGATTGATGCCTCCAATCGATAGTATTTGTCGCGTGTTGCTCTCTCACGCGACTAAGATCGGTCCAGATCGAGATGCGGATCCTTCTTCGGTTGACCTATTCTTTTGCCGGCTGATTTCTTTAGCCAACGATTGTCGCCACGTGTTGCGCCCTTGAGTGGCGAAAAATCTGGTCTCAATAATTCCCCCTTAGTAATCACATGATATGTCGTTCGGGTGATTGTCGAAATCGAGTCGACTCCTGGCATAAGTAATGATGTCCACAGTCGCCCCCATATCCTGGTGTTGAGACCAAATTTTTCGCAACTTGAGGGAGCGACACGTGGCATATACCGTCTGCTAAGAGCAATAGCCGATGAAGGGAAAGGTCAGCCAAAGAAAGATCCGCGTCTTGATTAGGACCGATCTCATCTGCGTGGGAGTACGACACGCGGAGTAGGCCATCGGCTGGAGGTATCAACCGATAAGAAGAGCTACCGACAAAAAGATTCCCCCATTATCTGGGATCGACTTCATCTGAAGACGGATATCAGACCACTCCAGTCAAGAGATGAAGAAGGCAAAAGTCAGAGTCAATCATCGGCCGCTCAAGCCGGAGAAGGAAAGGCTTTGAAAGAAAGGAATGTGAGATTTGGGCGCGAATCTCGTAACAGCTCCCGAAATGGCAAGCAGCGCCAAGTAGTGGAAAGCGCCGAAAATCACGCTTCGGCACAATATTTAGGTGATGAACCTAGACGGAAAAATGACTACCATCCTATTAAGGAGAATCAAATCGAAAAGAAAGTAGTTGGAGATTTCCCGATAGTCCTCCCCAAATCACGCCGATCATTCAAATCGGCAATTATACACACGGTTCGGAAATGTATAAATACCCGAACCATCGAAGAAGAAGGGGTCCTGCAACCTCGTAAGCCAGGACTATCCCTCTGCTTTTTCATATATGCATTTACTGCTTTCCTAGATAAATTTACCGCTTTTCCTAGGAGTAGGCTTACTTGTCATTTCTATCCCTTTTCTCTTCCTTGTATCCCCTTTCCAAGCAATACAATTCCTGATCGGCTCCTTAGCCGTGTCAATTATTTATCTCTTTTTCACTGAGTCGGCTACTCTAGGCCAAACTCAGCCCTTCCACCTCTATATCCCGTTTCGGCTAATCTAAGCCGAACGGACGTGAGAGTTGAGTGAGGAGACCCCGTGTAGTGGTCCAGAATCCCATGCAACTTTTCTGGTGAATCCATTGTGTAGAACACCTATTGTTGGTGTGTCTGGCCCATAGTGCATCTGTAATAATCTAGAAATTAAAGACTTTAAATTTACTTTGGAATTTATAAAATTAGTAATTTTGGCAAAATTTGGGACATAGTGGATCAATAGTGGCCCAGAAATATCGACTTTTGATCGGGGCCTGATCTCGAAAATCCGAGAGCACCATTGCGATCATCTCGACGAAACATGAAAAGTTCATATTCACTTGTCGACGATCCAACGGTCGGATTTTCCGCAAAACAGCGAAGAAGAAAGGGTCCCACAACTTAAGTTGTGAATAGTAACCTTGTAGTTTTAAATCCCTTTTCGACCACTAACGGCCGATTTACTATCTGGAACCCTGACATAGGGGTATGAGTAGTCAAACCTAGCTAATTTTGATGTTCGGAGCGCAATGGCACTGACGGATTTCGTGTTTGGCGATCCGGGTGCATCGAAGTGCGTGCGTCGATTTGCGACCTACAGAACTAGTTGGCCCGAGATTTTGTACGAGCGCCAAATCAAACAAACAAATAGGCTACTTGACAGGTCTCGACGAGCCGAACGTCGTGGCGAAGTCTGTTTCGCAATTCGCTGAGCGGATTTTCTCGAATTGCGTGAAAGGTGTCGAAAAATCAATATTTTCCTAATAAACCTATATATTTTATGTACCAAATGTTGTGAGGTTAATTCCTTAAGGTTCTGGGTGCATTTTGCACCTCCTGTGAAGATCCCAGAGGTTGGGGTTGAGTGTGAACAAGGTTTGAAGTTATTTTGCAAAAATCTTGCATTTATGTTATTTTGCCTCTTGGTCTTCTTGGGCTGGATACACGAGGGGTCTTGGGTGTAATACGAAGCACCAACTCCTCTGAGTTTCCAGACCAAATCCCCGAAGTGTTGGAGGCTGAGGGACACAACACCATTAGAGAGTGAATTCGAGAGAGTGAGAGGAAGGAAGAAAGTTGGACCAAACTCCTTCCTAAGTTGATCTGGAGTGCTCTGTGGATTTCCTTGGTGTCTGTGGAGCATCCTGGGAGGTTGCCGAGGTCGCGCGAAGAAGGGAGAAGGAAACCGGCTTCTTCCCATCTTCTACAACTCCGGCTAAGGTAAGGATTCCAAACCAATGGATGATTGCACCCTAGACCCATAGCAGAAGCCTAATTTGGCTCTTAGGATTCTCCATGCATAGCCCGAGCCCCCCATGCAAGTTGGTTGGCCGGCGGGAGCAAGGTCTCGCCGGAAACCTAGAATAGCTCCGCCTCGAGAGAACTTTGCAACCGATGAACCAAAATAGGAAATTAAATGATGGGCTTGGACTGTAGGAGCCAGTGATCATCTCCACCAAAATTGGTGAGGTTTGGTCAAGTACGGAAGTCGTAGAATGGAACCCTAGTTTTCGGGTTTTCGCATGTTGGCCGAGCTTCTTGCTCCGGCGCCGGCGAGCTTCTCCGATGCCGGCCACCTACCCAGAATACTTGCTGGGACCAAGGGGAGTGCATCCATGCACTTGCATGGCATCCATGCAGCACCAAAGTGGCGCGGCCATGGATGACCCGAGAATGGATCCAAACGCGGCCGCCGGCGCTCCGGCCACCTCCGGCCGGAAAGGATTGGTCGGGAAGCTTCCTATGGACCAGTAGAACCTTTCCATCCATGTTGGAGAGCTTCATACTGCCTCTGTAAAAATTCACCATTAGAGGTGAAAAGGTCCAACCGAGCTTTTGCTCCTCCGCCGCCGCCGCCGTGCCCTGTCTTCGGGCACGGGTCCAGGTGAGTTAGGGATGTGTTTTAGCAACCAATTGGCCAAGTAGTTGGGTCCCAGATGTACTGGTTGAACAGTCACGAATTTCAAAGCTTTGGGACTTCATCTTCTTCCTTGAGCCCGGCCAACCAGTGCATCTGAGATGGCCCAGACCTGCTGGGATCAATTTTTAAACCCTGAGGAAGTTTTCCCTTCAAGTTATATAGCCTATGGAGGAGCATAGACAGAGATCAAGCCTGATCTTTGGCTTGTATGCTGTTGCAAGCTTGGTGCACATAAGATGTTTGTGAAAATGCCACAGAGAAGAAAACTTTGGATTTAGCTTTCGATTTAAATATGAAAGTTGCTTCATTTTGTCCCCTGAGCTTGATGCTCACTTCAGATCAAACAGGATCTGTGAGGATTGATGCTTGGAGTATGGTGCTTGATGGTAGAGAGCTAAGGTGTTGGATCTTTTGATCCAGCAACTTTTGTGCTGCACTAGGGTCCCGTGCTACCGCAAATTGGTGAGCACGGTGTTCAGCAAGATAAATGTCACCAGCTAGAAGTGACGGTTCGTTAAAATGAATCTTCAGTTGAAAGAACGAGCGAAAACAGTGCTAAAAAGATTATGTTGGTCTAAGTGTGATTGTCAAACACTGAGGTTAAGTAATTAAAAGGGTTAAGTTGACTTGAAATAAGTTAGAGTTAAAATCGATCCCTGATCAATATGTTTGATTCAGGTCTGTCCAGTTTGCATCTGGTTCTGAGCGTACAGTCGATTCAGTCTAGTCGCCTGCGATTTGACAGGTGGGTTTATCTTCGGTCCGGGCTTTATCATTTCGGCCCTCTGTGTACGGTATTGGTTGGACCCCTATTTTTTTTGGTAGCTTAACTATAACTTTGAGCCTGCCTTCCTTTTGATTCAGTTTATACTGCTGTATGCCTGAGTTATGACTTTTATCAGTTATCTGTTGCCTTACATGATTAACCATAGTGCTTCCAGTATTCATATCATTATTCTGGACATTGCCATGCCTGTTTGGTTATTAGATGTTGAGCTTGCTTTCCTGTTGATCAAATATTACACTGCTGAACACATAATTTTAATCAACTAATGTTTTACTAAACGTCGTAGGGTCGCCTGAGTCTGTTCTTGTTTGATAGGACAAAGGCATTGCTCTTCGAAGTTTGGGCCTAAAACTTGTTTTCAAAAATAGTTTTCTTAAAAATATGTGTTTAGTTTTGTATGTTTGGTTGGTCTACATGATTGAGTTGAGATTTGCTATTGATCTTATGTTGAGTTGAGATTTGCATTCGATCTTGCATATGAGTTGAGATTTAGTTGATTAGTTGCCGATTATTCCTGCATGAGAGTTGAGATTCAGTTGATTGTGTTATTGCATCCCAGTGGGGATTTCCCGGCTTGTTGCCGATTACCCGGTCGGTGGACCGTGAGTTTGAGCATTTTCATTTGATCGCCCGCACCGTTGTACTTCACGAACATTGCCGGGGTCGCACCCCGTGGATAGTGTTCTTTACCGGTAAAGTGGTTAGCAATAGCAACCCGTGACCCCTTGTGGGGGGAATGTCAACCAGGTGGTGCCAGGTGGGCAGTTTTGCCTGAGGTCTTGTGGGACCAATATGGTGGCTTGTAATTGGGTAATTTGATATATCATTTATTTGATGCATATGTTGCTTTTAGTCTGCTTTTATCATATCTCATGATTTCCTGGTTCCTGCTTGAATATACTCTTTTATCATAGCATTTGTTCAATATCTGCCTATACAGTTACTCAGCATGCTTAATTCAGTATTCTTGATTATCAATAGACCTACTGATTGTTTATCCGCTTCTTCAGTATACCCCTGTTGAGATTATATATTTCTTGTTGATTATTCATTCGCTTCATAATCATGCTTACCTAATGTGATTATTACTATCCTCTACTATTGTATGCCAGTAGGTATGATCTGCTATTTCTCGGCTCGTCGTGCCCACTGGGAAACACTCCGGTGTGTCTCACACCCTCGGGTGACTGTTTTTCAGGTTGAGCGGGTGTTGGGATGTCGGGACGAATTGGCGAGGTATCGATATAGAGGTTGACCCTGGACAGCCGAAAAATTATGTAATAGATGTCTGAGAGAAAGGAAATTGTATTTCAGTTGTATATTTGTAAATATAGTTGTAAAGTTTACTTGTTACTGTTGTTTGTAGTACGTAGTTAGTACTTTGATGTTGTTGCCAACCTAGCCGTGCATATATAGAAAAGGCTCAATTCCATAGGGGATTGGGACTCTTCTATATATGTGGCGGTCTGTCATTGCCTTGGCTGTTTTTGCAACTCTGATTAAAAAAAATAAAATTATACACTGATTTTTGAACTCGGGGCGTGACAGATTAGATGGTATCAGAGCAAATAGGAAAACGATGCCTAGGTTTGGTTAGGAACGAACCCTAGGATGACTTGTGTCTACGAGAGAGCGATGGGTAGTATTCTAAGTCTTGTAGTTTGAAACAGAAGTTGTGGGTCGGTCAAACTGAAATCCATCCATGGTATTGCTGTCACGCCCCGGGGGTCGAACCACGCCCCGGGCTCGCCAACAGATCCGCCGTCTGTACGGAAACTGCCGTACAGACGAAGCGTCCAACCTGTAAAGAGATCTATCGCTACACAAGTATCAGAGCGGAAAAGGAGCTGTGCAGAAGGAAGAAAACAGAATAACTGAAAACACTAAATAAAAAAGTCCAAATACATGAGTCCACTATCTCTCCAAACATAAGTACAGTACCACTGTCTAGTACAAAAGAGGAAACCAAAAAGGTACAGGTCACTCTATCTCTGACTCGGCCGACTCGGGTAGGAACTAGTCGGCGACGCCCTTACCTCGGTCAGAGGACTCCGCACGAGCCGAGCCTGGAAAAGACGCCTCGGGAACACCTGTCACACGCAGCGGGTGTGAGATCAACTGCAAGGGGCAGATCTCAGTGGGTACCGCTGCCAGAACTCACGGTGAGCCCACCAAGTCTGCTGGAGGCAAAAACAGATAGATAGATAGATAGATAGATAGATAGATAGATAGATAGATAGATATGCAAGCTGGAAATGAATCTACCACTATATGCCTCAACGCTATGCTCGAAGGAAAAACATCTAAGAACATATGCCACAACCACCCACTCATGTCACCAAATCTCTACGACTGCCACATAGGGCCCAGTCGAGCCTGCGCCTGTCGACTAGGAGCGCACCTGCCCACCACCACACATCCACTTGAGGACGGGATTTACGTGGGGCGTCCTGTCCGACTGTCTCAATCTCTCTCAAGTAGCCGCCTGGTAGCACGGCCAGGGGCGAGTACCCACCTGGTAGCACGGCCAGGGGTATCAATATCTCAACGCGTCCGGAGCGTGACCCGAGGGGTGCGACCCCACCGGGTAAGGATCATGTCACATCTATCTCAGCAAGCGGCATCTGCAGGCTATAATCCTCGATCAAGTAGATCGGAAAAACTCCAATGACTCTACTCACAATCAAGTCGGAAAACCAATCCTCGACTAAATCTGGTAATGCTACTAACATCCTGAGACTCTGGAGTATAGCTAGAAAATCCAGGAATCCCCCTTTCTCGGCCCCCGGCACGAGATCAATACTCACAAGGGGTTTCCAACGATTTAGAACAACATTCTGGCAATTACCAGATAAGAGTAATAATGAAAAGGAACACGATACCTTTGCATTTCGAAGCAATGTAGAGCAATCCGTGATTTTTAAAATAAAACGACCCACCTGAGCTCAACCCGCAAAAATCGCGCGCTAAATAAAGGCCCCGAAGCGATCCTGCAGCTCCTCGCGGCAAATCGTGCACCACCGGTCACGTAGAAAGCTAGCACTAAGTCACCACTGCGGAAACGGTGAAAACAGGGGTGAGAAAAACCCGCGGCCCAAAACCGCGCTCAAAACGGCGGTACAAACCCAACCGCTGACGAAGAACGCCGCGCGTTGCGCGGAAAATCCATCGCGCACCCGTCGCGGCGCGTCGCCGAGCCGCATTGCGCACAGCAAGGGCGCGAGGTGCGGCCGCACGGCGCAAAGGACTCAGCCCGGCGGCACAAGGCCGCCCGCGCGGTGCCCTGCAGTGCCGCGCGCCTAGCGCGCGGCCTGCAGCACGCGGCCCGCGCGGGGCCCGCGGCACAGGGGCCGCCCGCGCGGCGCCCTGCCAGTGCCGCGCGGGGCCCGCGGCACAGGGGCCGCCCGCGCGGCGCCCTGTTATTGCCGCAGCGCTGCGCACATGCCAGCGCGGCCGCTGCCAACGGCCCGGCGCCCTGCTGCACTGCAACGGCAGCAGGGCTCCTGCTGCGCGCGCGCTCATGCGCGCCCGCGCAGCGGCCCGCTTCCCCAGCCGCGCGCAGCCAAAGAAATTTGCGCGCGCGGCACGCGCAGCTCCGCCAGCCTCGGACAACAAGTTCGAGGGCACCAACCAGCAGGAAAAGAAAAGAAAAAAAAAAGAAGGGAAAAGAAAAAAAAAACTAAACACTGACCTCGACGTTGCCTCGGCGCTCCTCGCTCGGCACCCCTCGGCAACCAGCAGGTGGTCCACACTCCGAAGTCCACTTCAAACATAGGCTCCTTCCCTTTTTTCCCTTTCTCTTCTATCCACCTCCCTCAGCTTCACCCAGCCAAAGAAACTCCAGCCTGCTGCTTGCTTCAAGGAGAGGAGAAGGTGAGTGGCAGTGAGGCTTTAAATAAGCACAGGCACCAATTAAATAAGGTACTTAATTAAATCCACCTACCAAGCCACCACTAATTAAATCCTCCTCAACTCCCAGCCCAAGCCCCTCACAGCAGCACAAAAAGAAACCAAAACTCAAAATAAATCCCCTTTTCAAAAAATTAAATAAATAAAATAAATAGACCAAAAGTGCCCCAGTAACTCACTTTTTGACCTCGGGCCTTCCGCCGCAGTCCGGTACCTCCCGAACTCCGCTGTAAACTGAAAATACACATGCTCGCAGCTTTCCTCACCCAAAAAGCTCATCAGAAGAGTCGGTAGTCCTCAGCTGATCCTTGGGCTCCCAAGTAGCCTCCCTCTCATCATGGTGGCTCCAAAGTACCTTCACATAAGGTATTACCCGATTGCGCAATTCCCTCGTCTCACGAGCAAGAATTCGCATCGGGCGCTCCTGAAAGTGCAGCTCCTCATCCATCTCCAGGGAAGTGAAATCCAGTATGTGCGAGGGATCATACACATACTTCCTCAAAACGGAAACATGGAATACATCGTGAGTACCCGATAATCGTGGCGGTAGAGCAACCCGATAGGCGACCGGTCCGATGCGCTCTAAAATCTTGAATGGTCCAATAAAGCGCGGGCTCAGCTTCCCGCGCACTCCAAAGCGTCGTATCCCTCGAGCGGGCGAGACTTTCAGAAACACATGATCTCCCACCTGAAACTCCAAGTCTCGCCGCCTCCTATCGGCGTAGCTCCTCTGCCGGCTCTGCACAGTCACTAGATGACGTCGAATAACCTTTACTTTATCCTCGGCTTTCAAAAGTAATTCTGGCCCCACAGTCCTTCTTTCACCCACGTCACTCCAACAAAGAGGTGATCGACATCTCCTACCATACAATGCTTCATAGGGCGCCATCTGGATACTCGCCTGGAAGCTATTGTTGTAGGCAAACTCTACTAACCTCAGATGTCGATCCCAACTGCCGCTAAAGCTCAAGACACAAGCTCTCAACATGTCCTCCAGAGTCTGAATTGTCCGCTCGGACTGTCCGTCGGTCTGTGGGTGAAAGGCGGTGCTAAACTGAAGCTGGGTCCCCAAGGCCCCCTGTAAGCTCCTCCAAAACTGCGAAGTGAACCTCGGGTCCCTATCTGATACAATAGAAGCTGGCACCCCATGAAGCCTCACAATCTCGTCAAGGTACAACTGCGCTAACCTCTCCAAGGTCCAACCTGACTGAATCGGCAGAAAGTGGGCTGATTTGGTCAAACGATCTACTATCACCCAAATGGCGTCAGCCCCACTCTGAGTCCTCGGTAGACCAACAATAAAATCCATAGTAATGCAATCCCACTTCCACTCAGGGATTGGTAGGCTTTGTAACTTGCCCGCTGGAACCTGATGCTCTGCCTTAACTTGCTGGCAAGTTAGGCAATGAGCTACAAACCTACCAACGTCCCTCTTCATGCCAGGCCACCAGAACTGAGCCCTCAAATCTCTATACATCTTTGTCCCTCCAGGGTGGAGGGTGTAAGGTGTATAGTGTGCCTCCCTAAGGATAAGCTCTCTAATCTCGGGGTCCACGGGCACACAGTAGCGGTCCCTGTACCTGAGTACTCCCGCTACATCCACAGAAAAGTCCCCGCCCTGGCCACGCTGCACCTGGTCTCTGATCCTCTCAAGATAGGGGTCTCCACTCTGCTTCTCTCTAATTCGGTCCAGCAGAGTGGGCTGCAAGACCATAGACATCAGTCTTGCGGAAACCCCAGGGGACACAACCTCCAAACCCAATCTCCTCAGCTGCTCTCTCAGTGGTCTCTGCTGGGTAATAAGCATGTTCAAGGTCTGCCCTGCTCGCCGGCTCAAAGCATCCGCGACTACGTTGGCCTTGCCGGGATGATATAGAATACTCAAGTCATAATCCTTCAGCAGCTCAAGCCACCGGCGCTGCCTTAAATTGAGTTCTCTTTGAGTAAACAGGTATTTCAAACTCTGATGATCGGTGAAGATCTCACAGTGCTCGCCGTACAAATAATGACGCCAAAGCTTCAAAGCATAAACAACGGCCGCTAGCTCAAGGTCATGCGTAGGGTAATTTTTCTCATAATCCTTTAACTGGCGCGAAGCAAAGGCAATTACCCTACCATGCTGCATCAACACGCATCCAAGGCCGCTGTGGGAGGCGTCACTGCAAATCACGTACCCCTCTCCCATGACTGGTAGTGCAAGGACTGGCGCGGTAGTCAACCTCTGCTTCAACTCCTCGAAGCTCTGTTGGCACTCCTCTGACCAAACGAACCTTACCCCTTTCCTGGTCAATCTGGTGAGGGGAGTAGAGAGCTTCGCAAAGCCCTCTACAAACCGACAGTAGCAGCCTGCAAGGCCCAAGAAACTCCGTATCTCAGTCACCGTCGTCGGTCTAGGCCAATCCCGAACTGCATCGATCTTCGTCGGGTCCACTTCCACTCCTGCGGCTGATACCACATGGCCTAGAAAAGAAACTTCCCGAAGCCAGAAGGCGCACTTTTTCAACTTGGCATACAACTCCTTCTCTCTCAGAAGCTGTAGCACTATCCGCAAGTGCTCCTCGTGCTCAAAATCGCTACGGGAATATACCAAAATGTCATCTATGAAAACCACCACGAAACGGTCCAAGTACGGCTGGAACACTCGGTTCATCAGATCCATAAACGCAGCCGGGGCATTCGTCAAACCAAAAGGTAACACTGTGAACTCATAATGCCCATACCGAGTCCTAAACGCCGTCTTGGATACATCCTCGGCCCTCACCCTCAGCTGGTGGTAACCGGACTGAAGATCTATCTTCGAGAAGACCGTAGCTCCCTGAAGCTGATCAAATAAATCATCAATCCGAGGAAGTGGATACTTGTTCTTGACGGTCACTTTATTCAACTCTCGATAGTCCACACAAAGCCTAAGTGACCCATCCTTCTTCTTTACAAACAGAATCGGGGCTCCCCAAGGAGAAACACTAGGTCGCACAAACCCGCGATCCAAAAGATCCTGCAGCTGAGCCTTTAACTCTCTCAATTCCGCAGGGGCCATCCTGTAGGGTGCCTTAGAGATTGGTGCAGTTCCGGGAACTACATCAATCACGAACTCAATCTCTCGATCCGGCGGCATGGACGATAACTCTGGAGGGAACACATCTGGATACTCTCGGACGATAGGAATGTCCTCGAGCCCAGGCATCGCCGTAGGCACCTCTACAACAGTAGCTAAGAAAGCGATACATCCACGGCTCATCATCTGTCGAGCTCTAGCAGAAGAGATCGTCGCAGCAAAAAGAGTACTCTGACAACCCCTAAAAACGAACTCCTGCTGTCCCGGCTCACGAAGGGTCACAGTCCTCTCTCTACAATCGATGGTGGCATAATACCGAGTCAACCAATCCATACCCAGCACCACATCGAAATCCCGGAGCTGACGTAGGACCAAAAGGTCAACAGGCGACAACCAGGGCCCCAACTGCACTGGGCAGGACCAACAACACTCATCCACGAGTAACACGTGCTCAGGTATCTGAACCTCACGAGCACACTCTAACGGCCCTATCTCTAGCCCATGCATGGATGCAAAAGTCCTACTGATAAAGGAATGTGATGCTCCGGTATCAAATAAAGCACTAGTGCGAGTAGATGAGATAAGGATAATACCTGCCACCACGTGGCTAGCTGTCCCCGAGTCCTCGACCTGAGCTGCATAGACTCTCCCGCTCGGGGGTGGTCGCCTGTCTGACTGCCGCGACGAAGTGGCCCTATCCCCTTGGCCAAAACCTGCCGAAGCCCCGCCCGTCGGAAAGGGCGGTGGAGGAGCCGAAGCTGTCGATGCCGAGACTGATCCCGCTCTAGGACAAGACCATGCTCTGTGCCCTGCCTGCCCACACTGGAAGCACCGGCCCTGCCGCTGATCACACTGCGAAGGTGCGTGGGGGCCGCCGCATATCACACATCTGTCAGCGCGTCTCCGCTGCTGCTGCTGCTGCTGTTGCTGCTGCTACTGCTGCTGCCTAGGGGGTCGAGGGCCCCCCGATCCCTGCCTCCTCTGCGACCCGCGGCCCCGAGGCTGGAACGGTGGCGGTCTCGGGGGCCTCGGTCTGCTAGACTGTCCAAACTCAGATGGCGCCGGGCGCTTCTCCCCCGAACTAGCCCCAGGCGCCAGGCCCTGCTCAGACATAACCACGGATCCTCTGTCAACCCACTGCGCGTGATCAATCGCCGCATCCAAAGTCTGGGCTCTAAATGAGTGAACATGAGGATAAATATCCCTGTGTAGACCTCTCTCAAACAGCTCAACCCTCTGGGCCTCATCCCGGGCAACGTGAGGCACGCTACCCAAAAGCCGCTGAAACTCAAGAACATACGTCGCGAGGGGCCGATCCCCCTGCTGCAGCCGTCGCAAATCCCCCTCTAGCTTCTGCTTGGCACTGTCGGGAAAGTAGACCCCGAGCAGCAAAGCCCGAAACTCAGCCCAAGACAGCAAAGGTACACCCGGCGGTCCCACAGGCCGAACACGACGCCACCAGGTCTCGGCGTCCTTCTCCAAGAAGTGTGTGGCTAGGTGCACTTGATGCTTCTCCTTGATAAACAGGTTTTCAAATAACTTTTCCATCGCTGAAATCCAGTTTTTCGCCTCCCAAGGCTCTGAGCTCTGCCCTGCAAATAGCGGAGGGTGAAACTTGGTGATGTAGGATAGTCGATCTGTGAGCTCCTTTTGCTCTGCCTCCGACAACGGGGCGATCGGAGACGAGGTCGACGAAGTCGCCATAGGAGGTGCAGCTGGTGACGTCCTCTGCTCAAGTAACCTCATCATCCGCTCCATACTTTCCTCTTGGCGCTTGGCAGCCTCCTCCTGGCGTCGCAACGCCTCAGACATCTGGGCCACCTGGGCCCGTAGCTCCTGGACCTCGTCCTGTGCGGCCTCCTGTTGCTCGGGCTCGTCATCAGCCGCAGAAAGCGCCCTCGTCGTCACGCGACGTCTCGGAGGCATCTCAGGCAACTGCAATAAGGAAAACAAGTGTCAGAGAAAGAACTCTCACGACCCAATCAAGCGAAAGTCTAAACATGTTAACCGTTCTAAAGCATTATGTTGTCTGCAGCCAACATAACCACTTTTAGCGAGTAAACACGTGAATTCACTCGCCCCAATCCCCTGGGGGAGTTGCTACCCAATCAGGACTCTCGCTACAATCTCGTCTCTCACGACAGTCATCCTACTGTCCAACCAAAAGCCTAGGGTCTCTAAGTCCCCAACGACCTATACACCTAGGCTCTGATACCACCTAAATCTGTCACGCCCCGGGGGTCGAACCACACCCCGGGATCGCCAACAGATCCGCCGTCTGTACGGAAACTGCCGTACAGACGAAGCGTCCAACCTGTAAAGAGATCTATCGCTACACAAGTATCAGAGCGGAAAAGGAGCTGTGCAGAAGGAAGAAAACAGAATAACTAAAAACACTAAATAAAAGAGTCCAAATACATGAGTCCACTATCTCTCCAAACATAAGTACAGTACCACTGTCGAGTACAAAAGAGGAAACCAAAAAGGTACAGGTCACTCTATCTCTGACTCGGCCGACTCGGGTAGGAACTAGTCGGCGACGCCCTTACCTCGGTCAGAGGACTCCGCACGAGCCGAGCCTGGAAAAGACGCCTCGGGAACACCTGTCACACGCATCGGGTGTGAGATCAACTGCAAGGGGCAGATCTCAGTGGGTACCGCTGCCAGAACTCACGGTAAGCCCACCAAGTCCGCTGGAGGCAAAAACAGATAGATAGATAAGATAGATAGATAGATAGATCGATAGATAGATAGATAGATAGATAGATAGATAGATAGATATGCAAGCTGGAAATGAATCTACCACTATATGCCTCAACGCTATGCTCGAAGGAAAAACATCTAAGAACATATGCCACAACCACCCACTCATGTCACCAAATCTCTACGACTGCCACATAGGGCCCAGTCGAGCCTGCGCCTGTCGACTAGGAGCGCACCTGCCCACCACCACACATCCACTTGAGGACGGGATTTACGTGGGGCGTCCTGTCCGACTGTCTCAATCTCTCTCAAGTAGCCGCCTGGTAGCACGGCCAGGGGCGAGTACCCACCTGGTAGCACGGCCAGGGGTATCAATATCTCAACGCGTCCGGAGCGTGACCCGAGGGGTGCGACCCCACCGGGTAAGGATCATGTCACATCTATCTCAGCAAGCGGCATCTGCAGGCTATAATCCTCGATCAAGTAGATCGGAAAAACTCGAATGACTCTACTCACAATCAAGTCGGAAAACCAACCCTCGACTAAATCTGGTAATGCTACTAACATCCTGAGACTCTGGAGTATAGCTAGAAAATCCAGGAATCCCCCTTTCTCGGCCCCCGGCACGAGATCAATACTCACAAGGGGTTTCCAACAATTTAGAACAACATTCTGGCAGTTACCAGATAAGAGTAATAATGAAAAGGAACACGATACCTTTGCATTTCGAAGCAATGTAGAGCAATCCGTGATTATTAAAATAAAACAACCCACCTGAGCTCAACACGCAAAATCGCGCGCTAAATAAAGGCCCCGAAGCGATCATGCAGCTCCTCGCGGCAAATCGTGCACCACCGGTCACGTAGAAAGCTAGCGCTAAGTCACCACTGCGGAAACGGTGAAAACAGGGGTCAGAAAAACCCGCGGCCCAAAACCGCGCTCAAAACGGCGGTACAAACCCAACCGCTGACGAAGAACGCCGCGCGTTGCGCGGAAAATCCATCGCGCACCCGTCGCGGCGCGTCGCCGAGCCGCATCGCGCACAGCAAGGGCGCGAGGTGCGGCCGCACGGCGCAAAGGACTCAGCCCGGCGGCACAAGGCTGCCCGCGCGGTGCCCTGCAATGCCGCGCGCCTAGCGCGCGGCCTGTAGCACGCGGCCCGCGCGGGGCCCGCGGCACAGGGACCGCCCGCGCGGCGCCCTGCCAGTGCCGCGCGGGGCCCGCGGCACAGGGGCCGCCCACGCGGCGCCCTGCAGTGCCGCGCGGGGCCCGCGGCACAGGGGCCGCCCGGGCGGCGCCCTGCAGTGCCGCGCGGGGCCCGCGGCACAGGGGCCGCCCGCGCGGCGCCCTGCCAGTGCCGCGCGGGGCCCGCAGCACAGGGGCTGCCCGCGCGGCGCCCTGCTATTGCCGCGGCGCTGCGCACATGCCAGCGCGGCCGCTACCAGCGGCCCGGCGCCCTGCTGCACTGCAACGGCAGCAGGGCGCCTGCTGCGCGCGCGCTCATGCGCGCCCGCGCAGCGGCCCGCTTCCCCAGCCGCGCGCAGCCAAAAAAATTTGCGCGCGCGGCACGCGTAGCTCCGCCAGCCTCGGACAACAAGTCCGAGGGCACCAACCAGCAGGAAAAGAAAAGAAAAAAAAAAGAAGGGAAAAGAAAAAAAAAACTAAACACTGACCTCGACGTTGCCTCGGCGCTCCTCGCTCGGCACCCCTCGGCAACCAGCAGGTGGTCCACACTCCGAAGTCCACTTCAAACATAGGCTCCTTCCCTTTTTTCCCTTTCTCTTCTATCCACCTCCCTCAGCTTCACCCAGCCAAAGAAACTCCAGCCTGCTGCTTGCTTCAAGAAGAGGAGAAGGTGAGTGGCAGTGAGGCTTTAAATAAGCACAGGCACCAATTAAATAAGGTACTTAATTAAATCCACCTACCAAGCCACCACTAATTAAATCCTCCTCAACTCCCAGCCCATGCCCCTCACAGCAGCACAAAAAGAAACCAAAACTCAAAATAAATCCCCTTTTCAAAAAATTAAATAAATAAAATAAATAGACCAAAAGTGCCCCAGTAACTCACTTTTTGACCTCGGGCCTTCCGCCGCAGTCCGGTACCTCCCTAACTCCGCTGTAAACTGAAAATACACATGCTCGCAGCTTTCCTCACCCAAAAAGCTCATCAGAAGAGTCGGTAGGCTCAATCCAAAAACCGGCATACTACAATTGCAGTTATGGCTCGCACTAGGCGTGGTGTTGGTGGCAGGCGTGGAACTGGCATTAGTCGGGGGGGCTGCCCGATGGTAACCCTGATTTAGGTTGAATTCACATTTTTGCCTATGCGTCGGATTTAATAAGGAGTTGGAAAAACGTTGAAATATGATTCCAGTTTCTTGTGAATAGACAAAGTGGCATTCCTGACCACGTGATGGTAGTGACCTTTGGTAGAGGGTATATCATCGGCATAAAGACTGAAGGAAGGTATGTGATGTACCTTCAGATGTGAGTTGTGTCTCCAACTAGTTGTTGGCGACAGATCTAAGGTATTTCATCATTCTTTTGGTAAGCATGTTGGCGGCCGACAACGTACTGTCGAAAGAACTGAAGAAATACTCTGCCCTGTAATGGGGAGTATCAGATTGGGTCTAAATGAGTAGCCTGAGAGTTGTCGGTATTTTGTGACTGATTGTCAATACTGCAAACTTGTTAGAGGCTTAATAGTGGATTAGTTAAGTTTAAGTTTCGAGGACGAAACTTCTTAGAAGTTGTGGGTAATGTAATAATCTAGAAATTAAAGACTTTAAATTTACTTTGGAATTTATAAAATTAGTAATTTTGGCAAAATTTGGGACATAGTGGATCAATAGTGGCCCAGAAATATCGACTTTTGATCGAGGCCTGATCTCGAAAATCCGAGAGCACCATTGCGATCGTCTCGACGAAACATGAAAAGTTCATATTCACTTGTCGACGATCCAACGGTCGAATCTTCCGCAAAACAGCGAAGAAGAAAGGGTCCCACAACTTAAGTTGTGAATAGTAACCTTGTAGTTTTAAATCCTGTTTCGACCACTAACGGCCGATTTACTATCTGGAACCCTGACATAGGGGTATGAGTAGTCAAACCTAGCTAATTTCGACGTTCGGAGCGCAATGGCACTGACGGATTTCGTGTTTGGCGATCCGGGTGCATCGAAGTGCGTGCGTCGATTTGCGACCTACAGAACTAGTTGGCCCGAGATTTTGTACGAGCGCCAAATCAAACAAACAAATAGGCTACTTGACAGGTCTCGACGAGCCGGACGTCGTGGCGAAGTCTGTTTCGCAATTCGCTGAGTGAATTTTCTCGAATTGCGTGAAAGGTGTCGAAAAATCAATATTTTCCTAATAAACCTATATATTTTATGTACCAAATGTTGTGAGGTTAATTCCTTAAGGTTCTGGGTGCATTTTGCACCTCCTGTGAAGATCCCAGAGGTTGGGGTTGAGTGTGAACAAGGTTTGAAGTTATTTTGCAAAAATCTTGCATTTATGTTATTTTGCCTCTTGGTCTTCTTGGGCTGGATACACGAGGGGTCTTGGGTGTAATACGAAGCACCAACTCCTCTGAGTTTCCAGACCAAATCCCCGAAGTGTTGGAGGCTGAGGGACACAACACCATTAGAGAGTGAATTCGAGAGAGTGAGAGGAAGGAAGAAAGTTGGACCATACTCCTTCCTAAGTTGATCTGTAGTGCTCTGTGGATTTCCTTGGTGTCTGTGGAGCATCCTGGGAGGTTGTCGAGGTCGCGCGAAGAAGGGAGAAGGAAACCGGCTTCTTCCCATCTTCTACAACTCCGGCTAAGGTAAGGATTCCAAACCAATGGATGATTGCACCCTAGACCCATAGCAGAAGCCTAATTTGGCTCTTAGGATTCTCCATGCACAGCCCGAGCCCCTCATTCAAGTTGGTTGGCCGGCGGGAGCAAGGTCTCGCCGGAAACCTAGAATAGCTCCGCCTCGAGAGAACTTTGCAACCGATGAACCAAAATGGGAAATTAAATGATGGGCTTGGACTGTAAGAGCCAGTGATCATCTCCACCAAAATTGGTGAGGTTTGATCAAGTACGGAAGTTGCAGAATGGAACCCTAGTTTTCGGGTTTTCGCATGTTGGCCGAGCTTCTTGTTCCGGCGCCGGCGAGCTTCTCCGACACCGGCCACCTACCCAGAATACTTGCTGGGACCAAGGGGAGTGCATCCATGTACTTGCATGGCATCCATGCAGCACCAAAGTGGCGCGGCCATGGATGACCCGAGAATGGATCCAAACGCGGCCGCCGGCGCTCCGGCCACCTCCGGCCGGAAAGGATTGGTCGGGAAGCTTCCTATGGACCAGTAGAACCTTTCCATCCATGTTTGAGAGCTTCATACTGCCTCTGTAAAAATTCACCATTAGAGGTGAAAAGGTCCAACCGAGCTTTTGCTCCTCCGCCGCCGCCACCGTGCCCTGTCTTCGGGCACGGGTCCAGGTGAGTTAGGGATGTGTTTTAGCAACCAATTGGCCAAGTAGTTGGGTCCCAGATGTACTGGTTGAACAGTCAAGAATTTCAAAGCTTTGGGACTTCATCTTCTTACTTGAGCCCGGCCAACCAGTGCATCTGAGATGGCCCAGACCTGCTGGGATCAATGCATAAACCCTGAGGAAGTTTTCCCTTCAAGTTATATAGCCTATGTAGCAGCATAGACAGAGATCAAGCTTGATCTTTGTTACGGCTTTTTGTGTTAGCATATTTCGTGAGTTGAGTAGTTGAGTTGTTGAGTTGAGTCAGAGTCTTGAAGTGATCAAATTGTCAATCAGCAATCGAAGACTTAGAGAAGATTCAACAAGATCTCAAGTTGACACTCAGTGTTTTGAGTCTTGAATATTGAAATAGAAGAATTGTGGATCAATTACATCAATCTTAAGGAGAATGGATTCGGATTGATCAGGTACGTTTAACTAAATAATTTTGGTGATCCGAATACATTTGAGTGGTTTAGAAACACTTGGATAAGTTTTCATTGCTTAAAAATCAAAAACTGGACAAATTGGATGTTTCAGAATTTCTGATCCTGAACTGATCCGGATCAGAATTCCGATCCGGATTAGAATTCCGATCCGGATTCCGAACCTTGTTTTTTCAGGAATTGCTGAAAAAAGGCGACGATCAGGATCGCCGTAAATCCGATCAAGATCGTTGTGCGGGAAAATTTCTGTTAAGCCAGTTTTTGATGCTTATCTCTTTCCAAAGGTTTCTAAACTATAAATAGACATTTAGGGTTTCTCAAAAACTACCGATTAATTAATTAAACACTTGAGAGCAACCCTAGAGGCTAGGTTTTTATCGTTCTTCTTTATAGCCTCTTTTAGGTCAATTCGACGGTTCTTTCAAGAACATATCTTTTGTCGAATTGATCTAATCTTTGCTTAGAGATTTCTTCTACGGTTCCTCAATGATAATCTAAGCAAAGGATCACCATCGAAACCAATATTTCTATCGGCTAAGTTTGCGTCGTGGATTCGACGCAGCATCGTGGATTCGATGTGTTGAAGGCGTTTCGTGGATTCGAAACGTGTGCTCGTGGATTCGAGTGGCGTTCGTGGATTCGGACGTGTGTAGTGGACGTGCAATCGGTGAGCGCAAGGTCCGAAGAAGTTGAAGGAGGGGTTGAGTCCGTGGATTCGGTAATCACCTTGTTATTCTTCTTTTCTTGGTGGATTGTCATTGCGTGTTCGGTGAGCGCAAGATCCGAAGAAGCTGAAGGAGGGGTTGAGTCCGTGGAGTCGGTAATCACCTTGTTATTCTTCTATTCTTAGTGGATTGTTATTGCGTGTTGGTCCCGTGGTTTTTCTCCTGGATTGGAGTTTCCACGTATATCTCGGTGTGCTATTTTTATTTTCCGCATTGGTTTTATTTTGCACTGAGATTGGTTTTATAAGTATTACACCTATTCATCCCCCCCTCTAGTTGTTTGATAGTACCTATTTAGATCCTTGTGGATCCTTAAAAACCAACAAGTGGTATCAGAGCGGGTTTTAGGTTTATCTATCATGTCGGGTGAAAGTGGTAATATTTATAGACCTCCTCTTTTTGATGGGACTAATTATGCTTATTGGAAAGTGCGGATGAGGGCTTTTCTCATCGCAATTGATGAGCGGGTATGGCAATCCGTGGAATACGGTTGGGTGCATCCTGTTGAGGAAGTAGGAAATTCTACTACCCCAAAACCTCGCTCTAGATGGTCCAAAGAGGAATTCGAAAGTTCTTCTTACAATGGGAAAGGTATGAACGCTTTATTTAATTCTCTTTCCTCGACTGAGTTCACACGAATTTCCGCGTGTGAAACCGCGAAGGAAATTTGGGGTATTCTCAAAATTACACATGAGGGTACTAATCTTGTAAAAATTCAAAAGCTCCAGATGCTTACAAGTCAATATGACTCTATTCATATGGAAGAGCATGAATTGTTTACAGATTATTAGACTAGACTTCAAGATGTAATCAATACTTGTGCTAATTTAGGAGAAAAGATCCCGGAGTCGAGAATTGTAAGAAAGATACTTCGGACTCTTCCGGAACGGTTTAGGGCAAAGGTTACCGCCATTGAAACCGTTAGTCATCCGGATGAGATGAGAGTAGAGGAATTAGTAGGTGCTTTGCAAACTTATGAAATGACTTTTCCTACTAATCAAGTTTCTTCCAAGTCTTCTTCTAAGCTTACAGGTATTGCATTCAAATCAACAAAGGAAGAAGATGGCGAATCAAGTTCCGATGATGAAATCTCTTTTGCCGATTTTGAAGAACAATTGGCGCGGATCACAAAGAAATTTCGTCGGAAATTTTGGAAGAATCGAACCGATGGATCTTCATCCACGAAACCATCTAAAGGATCATCGGGTTCTAAATCCTCTAACCTCAAAAGCGTTGCAAAACCTTCTAAAGAAAAAGAAAAAGATGATTTCGAAGGGAAAATCCAATGCTATAGATGCAAAGGCTACGGCCATATTTCAACGGATTGTCCTTCTCCGAAATCATATAAAAAGAAGGCTTTGCAAGCGAAAACTTGGGACGATTCTACTTCTAATGAATCGACCTCAAGTAAAGAGGAAAAAGTCGTTGCTTTTCATGCCTCTCAAATTCCCTCTTCTAATTTGTGTTTATCATCCTTAGTCACTGACTCTACTCCTTTGATTTTGTATGAAACATCAACAACCGGCGGAGAGTCATCAAGTGAGGGGGAATCGGACGAAGAAGAACTCGTTGAGGCATATCAACAACTTCTTACGGAATCAAAGAAGATGGCCAAACATATTAAGAAGTTGAGGAAGCAACGACTTGAAGTTCAAGACGAGAATCAAGCTTTAAAGATAAAACTTCATGATCTCGAGGAGGAACAAGGACGTTTATTGGATAACAATAAAATCCTCCAAGAAAAGCTAAACCAATCGGAGACAAACGCTAAATCATATATGGACAAGATTGGTTTTCTAGAAAAATAGTTTGAGGAGATTCATGTCACCAACCAAGCATTGACCAAGCAAGTTCATGAACTCAAATCCGACATACAAAGGCTTTCAACCGTTTTCAAGAAACTAGATTGTATGTGCGGATTAGGTCAAATAAGCAAGGTTGGTTTGGGTTCTAAAAAGGATCAAACTGTGCATGCTTCAAGTTCCACAATCAAATTGAAAGGAAGAACGTGTCACCTTTGTGGACTTGAAGGACATTTGGTGAAGGATTGCCCGAAAAAGAGAAAGAAAAATTCTTCGGCAACTTCATCTACGGAGCGGACTCAACGGACTCAGAAAATACATCAAGTCAAAGGAGTTCACTCAACCCACCAAAGGTCTGAGCCACAACATCAATCATACAAGTGGATCATTGCGAGGCAAAGACCTAAGGTGGATCAACAGTCAAAGCGGACAACCCCCGGCCACAACGAATCAAGACAACCCAAAATCCAGCGATTTTGGATTCGGAAAGGTGATATCTTTCCTTGTCTTAAGTTCTAAATAGCTTATGACTGTATGTAATGCTTTGATTGGTTTTCCTTTCATATTTTTCTGAATCTCTGCATTACATGTTTTCAATGCTCTTTGTTTTTATGTTTTGTTTTTTTTAACAAAAGGTTTTTAATGAACAAGTGCATTGAATAAAAAGGGGCTTCACGGTTATTCACTCCAAATTAATTTTATATGGATTATCAACTTTACTCCATAATCATAATCTTGAAGATACTTTATTATAGGAGTTTTTGATATTATAAGCATCAAATTTTAGAAATCATGTGTGATCTTTAGATGCTTAATCTATCTCGGTTGTGTGAATTCATTGTGATAAACGTGAGACAACCGATAGACTAAAATTTGGAATTTGATTCTTTCACATAAGAGATTGTATTTTCGTACAAGGGTAATGAAATGAATTGCAAAAGATGTGGAAAGAGTTACATCCGAAAGGAGTGTGAAAACTACCACCACATGTTGGAAAGAGCTGCCACCCCAGTCGTCCGGTTTGTGTGTGAAGCTACCACATGTTATGGATGCTTGAAAAATATTTATGAAATTTTGTTTAGTTGAAGCATTCGGAGATTTAAATTCAAAGGTCTTATTTTGAACAATCTCCTGGTTGGTATAAGGTGGGATAGTTAAAAGATGCTCAAAGAGCCACCCTTAGGTATTTTAGTGTTTATCTCAATTTGAAAGGGTAGAATTCAAGATTGATGTCACTTGGAAATCTCCGTAAGTCATCTTTGTAAATCCGTTACATCTTGATAGAGTTTGGATCTCAAGATTATTTTTGATGACTTGTGTTTGATGAATATAACATGAAAAACGATTTATAATGTTTTACCTTTATTTTTCATGATTTTGGAGTAAATCTTTTTAATTTTTATAATTAATTGGATTGAATGACATCTATGTGATCTCATATTATTTTCAAGCACTTAAATTGTTTTTTTAATGGAATACAAATCGGTAATTCAAATATTTCAAAATCTGGATTTGTTTCAAGAAATTATTTGATTTTTGCTTTCGAGTACCGGTACGCAATCTATGTTTTTGTTATATACCGGAACTGAGCTTTTATCTCTCTTTCTCTATGAACTAATGCTGTTAGTGATTTCCTTTTGTCTAGTAAGTTCATTGTTTGACAATTTGTGACAAAAATGGGGAGAAGAGAAATGGAGGAGAAGAGATCATCGAGATAGGGGGAGACGGAGATGAGATCATCGAGATAGGGGGAGATGATGAAAAATGAGCCGAAAAACAAAAGAACCAAAAGGACGAATCAAATGTAGGTTTTACATTTCTAACGACTAACGTTTGATTTTGTTTGGAGTTTTGTTTTGCAGGATCTACATCACTTTAAGACTCCAAGTCCTAAGTCATAGAGTTTGTTCTAAGACTGGTTCAAATGTATTTTTGTTTATTGGATCTTTCACGCAAAGAAAGTCAATGTTTTGGTGATGACATTGAGTTTCGATTTTTTGGTTTAAGATGAGTGTCTTGAGCGTCTTATGTATTTTTGGGTTTTGTCACGAAATTGCCAAAGGGGGAGATTGTTACGGCTTTTTGTGTTGGCATATTTCGTGAGTTGAGTAGTTGAGTTGTTGAGTTGAGTCGGAGTCTTGAAGTGATCAAATTGTCAATCAGCAATCGAAGACTTAGAGAAGATTCAACAAGATCTCAAGTTGACACTCAGTGTTTTGAGTCTTGAAGATTGAAATAGAAGAATTGTGGATCAATTACATCAATCTTAAGGAGAATGGATTCGGATTGATCAGGTACGTTTAACTAAATAATTTTGGTGATCCGAATACATTTGAGTGGTTTAGAAACACTTGGATAAGTTTTCATTGCTTAAAAATCAAAAACTAGACAAATTGGCTGTTTCAGAATTTCTGATCCTGAACCGATCCGGATCAGAATTCCGATCCGGATCAGAATTCCGATCCGGATCCCGAACCTTGTTTTTTCAGGAATTGCTGAAAAAAGGCGACGATCAGGATCGCCGTAAATCCGATCCGGATCGTCGTGCGGGAAAATTTCTGTTAAGCCAGTTTTTGATGCTTATCTCTTTCCAAAGGTTTCTAAACTATAAATAGACATTTAGGGTTTCTCAAAAACTACCGATTAATTAATTAAACACTTGAGAGCAACCCTAGAGGCTAGGTTTTTATCGTTCTTCTTTATAGCCTCTTTTAGGTCAATTCGACGGTTCTTTCAAGAACATATCTTTTGTCGAATTGATCTAATCTTTGCTTAGAGATTTCTTCTACGGTTCCTCAATGATAATCTAAGCAAAGGATCACCATCGAAACCAATATTTCTATCGGCTAAGTTTGCGTCGTGGATTCGACGCAGCATCGTGGATTCGATGTGTTGAAGGCGTTTCGTGGATTCGAAACATGTGCTCGTGGATTCGAGTGGCGTTCGTGGATTCGGACGTGTGCAGTGGACGTGCAATCGGTGAGCGCAAGGTCCGAAGAAGTTGAAGGAGGGGTTGAGTCCGTGGATTCGGTAATCACCTTGTTATTCTTCTTTTCTTGGTGGATTGTCATTGCGTGTTCGGTGAGCGCAAGATCCGAAGAAGCTGAAGGAGGGGTTGAGTCCGTGGAGTCGGTAATCACCTTGTTATTCTTCTATTCTTAGTGGATTGTTATTGCGTGTTGGTCCCGTGGTTTTTCTCCTGGATTGGAGTTTCCACGTATATCTCGGTGTGATATTTTTATTTTCCGCATTGGTTTTTATTTTGCACTGAGATTGGTTTTATAAGTATTACACCTATTCACCCTCCCCTCTAGTTGTTTGATAGCACCTATTTAGATCCTTGTGGATCCTTAAAAACCAACAATCTTTGGCTTGTATGCTGTTGCAAGCTTGGTGCACATAAGATGTTTGTGAAAATGCCACAGAGAAGAAAACTTTGGATTTAGCTTTCGATTTAAATATGAAAGTTGCTTCATTTTGTCCCCTGAGCTTGATGCTCACTTCAGATCAAACAGGATCTGTGAGGATTGATGCTTGGAGTATGGTGCTTGATGGTAGAGAGCTAAGGTGTTGGATCTTTTGATCCAGCAACTTCTATGCTGCACTAGGGCAAGCACAGTGATTCTTGAGGTATTTTAAGCATGTGGTTCATGCAGAATTGGTTCTAGTTAAGTAGAAGTTGAGTTCTAATGTAATCAAGCTCTAAAAATAATGTTTGGCCAAGTCCTGTTTTTGGACTGTTTGAAAAACTGTAACAGTGAGCTCCTGGCTAATTTGGGGTCACTGGACGCGATGCTCGCGTTAGATTTAGGTTTCGATGATCCGGAGAAACAAAAATGCAAAATGGCTATGTTAGAGGAGTGTTTTATGGCCCGAAGTTTTCCTCGGGTCCCGTGCTGCCGCAAATTGGTGAGCACGGTGTTCAGCAAGATAAATGTCACCTGCTGGAAGTGACGGTTCGTTAAAATGAATCTTCAGTTGAAATAACGAGCGAAAACAGTGCTAAAAAGATTATGTTGGTCTAAGTGTGATTGTCAAACACTGAGGTTAAGTAATTAAAAGGGTTAAGTTGACTTGGAATAAGTTAGAGTTAAAATCGATCCCTGATCAATATGTTTGATTCAGGTCTGTCCAGTTTGCATCTGATTCTGAGCGTACAGTCGATTCAGTCTAGTCGCCTGCGATTTGACAGGTGGGTTTATCTTCGGTCCGGGCTTTATCATTTCGGCCCTCTGTGTACGGTATTGGTTGGACCCCTGTTTTTTTTGGTAGCTTAACTATAACTTTGAGCCTGCCTTCCTTTTGATTCAGTTTATACTGCTGTATGCCTGAGTTATGACTTTTATCAGTTATCTGTTGCCTTACATGATTAACCATAGTGCTTCCAGTATTCATATCATTATTCTGGACATTGCCATGCCTGTTTGGTTATTAGATGTTGAGCTTGCTTTCCTGTTGATCAAATATTACACTGCTGAACACATAATTTTAATCAACTAATGTTTTACTAAACGTCGTAGGGTCGCCTGAGTCTGTTCTTGTTTGATAGGACAATGGCATTGCTCTTCGAAGTTTGGTCCTAAAACTTGTTTTCAAAAATAGTTTTCTTAAAAATATGTGTTTAGTTTTGTATGTTTGGTTGGTCTACATGATTGAGTTGAGATTTGCTATTGATCTTATGTTGAGTTGAGATTTGCATTCGATCTTGCATATGAGTTGAGATTTAGTTGATTAGTTGCCGATTATTCCTGCATGAGAGGTGAGATTCAGTTGATTGTGTTATTGCATCCCAGTGGGGATTTCCCGGCTTGTTGCCGATTACCCGGTCGGTGGACCATGAGTTTGAGCATTTGCATTTGATCGCCCGCACCGTTGTACTTCACGAACATTGCCGGGGTCGCACCCCGTGGATAGTGTTCTTTACCGGTAAAGTGGTTAGCAATAGCAACCCGTGACCCCTTGTGGGGGGAATGTCAACCAGGTGGTAACAGGTGGGCAGTTTTGCCTGAGGTCTTGTGGGACTAATATGGTGACTTGTAATTAGATAATTTGATATATCATTTATTTGACGCATATGTTGCTTTTAGTCTGCTTTTATCATATCTCATGATTTCCTGGTTCCTGCTTGAATATATTCTTTTATCATCAGCATTTGTTCAATATCTGCCTATCCAGTTACTCAGCATGCTTAATTCAGTATTCTTGATTATCATTAGACCTACTGATTGTTTATCCACTTCTTCAGTATACCCCTGTTGAGATTATATATTCCTTGTTGATTATTCATTCGCTTCATAATCATGCTTACCTAATGTGATTATTACTATCCTCTACAATTGTATGCCAGTAGGTACGATCTGCTATTTCTCGGCTCGTCGTGCCCACTGGGATACACTCCGGTGTGTCTCACACCCTCGGGTGACTGTTTTTCAGGTCGAGCGGGTGTTGGGATGTCGGGACGAATTGGCGAGGTATCGATATAGATGTTGACCCTGGACAGCCGAAAAATTATGTAATAGATGTCTGAGAGAAAGGAAATTGTATTTCAGTTGTATATTTGTAAAGATAGTTGTAAAGTTTACTTGTTACTGTTGTTTGTAGTACGTAGTTAGTACTTTGATGTTGTTGCCAAGCTAGCCGTGCATATATAGAAAAGGCTCAATTCCATAGGGGATTGGGACTCTTCTATATATGTGGCGGTCTGTCATTGCCCTGGCTGTTTTTGCAACTCTGATTAAAAAAAAAAAATTTATACACTGGTTTTTGAACTCGGGGCGTGACAGCATCAAAGGGATGCCACAGATGGACCCTATGAGGTATCTTTTGCTGTATTGTCCTTCGGCTGCATTTGCCAAAAATTTGAAAAGGTTTTTGGCCAAACAGATGTTGGAATTGGATTCAGCACGGAAAAACGCTTTAAAACGGCTATTTGCTTGTTTGATTCTGAGTCCGGATGCCCGAAAACGGACTCCCGGAAGTTTTTATTGCCTTTTGGTGCATGGGAGGGGCCGTGGACCGCCGGCATACCACGTGGCGGCCCGTTATTGGCCGGCCCGCAGCGCTCGGGCCACAGAGAGGCGCGGCTGGGTGCATAGGCCCGGCACAGGACACGTGTCAGGTGCTGATTGGCCGGCGCAGAGTACGCGGTCCACGGGGTTTGGCGCGGCGGTGCATGGATCAGGGCGGGGGACACGTGGCAGCCCCCGGTTGATCGGTGCACGCGGCGTGGTCCACGGGGTTTGGCGCGGCGGTGCATGGACCAAGGCGGGGGACACGTGGCAGCCCTCGGTTGGTCGGTGCACGCGGCGCGGTCCACGGAACCCGAAGTAGGGTGCGTGGACCGGGTGCAGGGGACACGTGTCGGCATGCCATTCGCGGGCTCACGAGTTGCGGCGCACGGGGGCGCGGCCGGGCGCCTCGGGGCGCGTGCGTGGCAGGCGGCCAGAGCGGCGCCTGCCCGCACGTGTGACCGCGACAGTGTCGGGCCACGTGTCGCGTTGCCACTCGCAGGCGCCACCTACCCGTTTGACCGGGTAGGTGCCACGCGGCGACGGCAGGCGCGCGCCCCGCACAGCTATTTGCTGTGCGGGACACGGGTCGGCCCCCGGGAGGGCCACGTGGCCGCTCCTGGCACGCCCCGCACAGCTGTTTGCTGTGCGGGTGACGTGGCCGCTCCAGGGGGATTCGGGCGCATTTCGGCGGTAAGTTATGCCGCCAGATTCAGGCGCCCGAAACCGGTTCCAGCGCCCGAATCCGGGGACTTGGTTGGTATTTTCTCAAATGTTTTGTGGGCCTATATAAAGCCCGAGCTCGCTTCACCTTGGTCTTTTTGGCATTTCCGGGCTCCTTTTCACTACAGTTTCTTCAGAGAAGTTGATCCTCGGGTTGTACTCCTTCCATCTGCAGCGTTTGGGGATTTTACACAGCATGCTTTTCGAGATTCCCATTTTGTTGGCGCGTCGCGACACTCTTTCGTCGGTGTTTCTTCCGTCGCGTTTCGGTGCGCGAGCTCCCTTAGCCTACTCCGACCACCTTTTTGAGCGATTTATTCGCCGCTGGATCCGCGACAGGTGAGGCTACGATCTTGGTGTTTTCCACATTCCTCATTTCATGCATTTCGAGGAGTTTTTCCATGCTTACTGGAACCCCTATTTTCTGTGAGGATTTTCAAGGACAGCGGATTGTTTTGGGGATTTCTCCACGCTCGGACCTCGGATCAAGGCGAGCCTATACACTTTTTTCATCTACTCGACGCGAGGATCATCACTGTATTTTTCTTGGATTTTTTCGAGACCTTCCCAGAGGTATACTTTTCCCCTTTTTATCTGTGCAATAGTTTATAGTTGTGTGGTTATGAGGTTTTGCGCACCTGGACTGTGGAATTTATAACTTGGCCTACGTTGCTCAGAATTGGACGTGCAGGTACCCGTTTCGAAGATCTAGACGCGAGGATTGCTGTGGTATTTTTATCCGATTTTTCGGAGCCCTTGCAGCAGGTGAAAAATTAGCATCTCTGGGACTGAATTTCAAACTGTGTATACTTGGTTAATTTTTGGGAATAAAGTGTAACGGTGAACCTTGTGTTGTACCCAGGAGAGTTTGCGGGTGTTGTTGGACCCATTGGAGTTGGTGATTGAGATTCCTGGGTATTATCAGCTGTAGGACTTTGGACTGTTCGGCTTTTTGAGGTGGGTGTTGTTGCGAATCTCTTACTTTTGACTACCCACTAGGCTTATTGGAGTGTTTTCCATGATAGGAAGCTAATTACACCCCTTGAACAATATTTGCATGCTTTTGTGAGATAGATGGGATATATGTTAGTACTTGCTTACTAATGACATTAGTGAATTAGAGTGGTAATATCACTTGAGAGATAGAAGGCTCCATTAGTAACTTTGTGGATAGTATGCATGATTTACTAGTACATAGGGTACTTGGGCCAATGTGATGATGTGTTGCCAGCATGCTTTATTTCGTGGACAATTGCATTTATTTTACTAAGTACAGGACAATTGCATGCTTGATTGGACATCTAGTTAGGCCACTAATTACTGCTGCACTATCATATTGGGAAATGACTTAGGAGAAACCATGTTTAGCTGTTCTCCTTTCTATTCAGTTGCATGTTGCTCAAGTTAGAGTAGGGGTATGGGATAGTGTAGTCGAGGCCATCGAGTCAGGGTCAGATTAGACTCGATTATGGATCGTGGGGCATTGTGGCAACCGCGGACATTGGGCGGTTAGCCAGCTGTTGATTATTTTATCAGATTTGGACTTGTGGGGTGTTGCGGCGACCGCAGACATTGGGCGGTTGACCGGATGTTTTACTTATGCATCAGATTGGGTATCAGATTTCTCTAGTGGATAGAGTTTCCCGCTTATTGAGCACTATTCTACCAGATTGGGGGATCGGGGTTTCTTTAGTGGACAGAGTTTTCCACTTTGATCATAGTTATGATCAAAGTCCTGCTATACTGAGATACTTGTTACAGAGATACTATACTCGTGTGGGTCGCTCCCCTCGAGTGCCACTCCGGAGTGTGCGATCGGACGGTCCGAAGCCGATCTGTTACTTACTTTGGGATGCGAGCCATGTGGGCCGATCCCGCGGTTTCGAGCCATGTGTGATAACCGCGGGTTTATTTGTCTTTCTAGACTTTCCTTTGAATTCTTTTTGAACCGCTTTTCGACTCAGGGGTCCGGGGGTGAATTATTTTTCTTTATCTCTGGGCAGACCGTCGGGGCTCGCGGGTATTTTTGGCTAATAAAGCTCGCGAAACGGAGACCGGCGGCGCGATCGGTGTTGGATTCCGACTCCAGAATCTCCCGAAATAAATTCCGGAAGTTTTAGTACGGTTCAGGCAACTTACGCAATTACCGAGGCAGACCGGACCCTAGTTCGCACCCAAATCGACTATTCTTTCTGTTTGAGGTATGGGATTTACCCACCCCATTTCATAGTCGCCTGATCGGTTATTTTCTATTTTGGGTTTAATTCCACTTGTGCCTAAACGACTAATTAATTGGCTTTGGGGAATTAGGTTTCGAACCCCTTCCCTTTCTCTTACCTTGGCGTATGATACCCCGAGCGCGGACGAGGAACGCTTTCCCCAAACCCTCTTCTTCCCACTGATCGGCGTGGAGCAACGCGGCGGAGCGACCGAGGAGAGGGAAGAACACCGCACATCTTTTCTTCCCCGGAACCGGGCACGCAAGAACGGGACGATCCCTCCTCTCCCAACCACCGTCGTCGTAACCGAGGTAAGACGGAGGTTTTACAGTTCTTGGTTTTCTTCTTGATTGTTGAAATCGGTAAGGGGAGGCACAGGCGACAGATTCTCCGGAATCCGGCGCATGTGCGAAACCCCCCCCCAAACGGGCGACGTACCCGTGTGAGCCGCACGGGGCTGGGCACGCACCCAGCCCCGCATGCGGGCGGTGACCCGCACGGGGCCGGGCACGCGCCCAGCCTCGCGTGCGGGGGTGAACCCGCACGGGGCCGGGGCCGGGCCCGTGCCCAGCCCCGCGTGCGGGGGTGACCCGCACGGGGCCGGGCACGCGCCCAGCCTCGCGTGCGGGGGTGGACCCGCACGGGGCCGGGCACGCGCCCAGCCTCGCGTGCGGGGGTGAACCCGCACGGGGCCGGGGCCGGGCCCGTGCCCAGCCCCGCGTGCGGGGGTGACCCGCACGGGGCCGGGCACGCGCCCAGCCTCGCGTGCGGGGGTGGACCCGCACGGGGCCGGGCACGCGCCCAGCCTCGCGTGCGGGGGTGAACCCGCACGGGGCCGGGCCCGTGCCCAGCCCCGCGTGCGGGGGTGAACCCGCGTGGGGCCGGGCCCGTGCCCAGCCCCGCGTGCGGGGGTGAACCCGCATGGGGCTGGGCACGCGCACAGCCCCGTGTGCGGGCGGGGGGCCGTCCGTGCCTTTGGCCTCGCCCGGGGACACCGCCCGCCGCCGGATCGGCGGGCCATGCCGCGTGACCGACCGGGAGAGGCGGGGTGATCGTGATAATTATTCGAGTCTGAGTGCTGACTTCTCCTTGCGGCAGGTGTGTGTGGGTCCGGGCGAGCGTGCCGGGACGCGAGGAAGGTCGAGCATCGATCGTTACAAGTGACAGGTGGGTTTCATCGTGGTGTTTAGCGTCGGTCTCCGGCGATCGTTTCACTTTTGATATTACATGTTAGCGGGTTAACTTCGATTACACATATTACCGCCTTGCTTTTGATATTACAAGTTAGCGGGTTACTTTTGATCACACATGTTACCGTTTTACGTTTGATTATGCATGTTACCGTTTTACTCTTGTATATATATATTATGATGCTAACATGATAGTGGTTATGGTTACTTTGCTCGAGGCTGCAGCACGCGCACCCGCGGTTTGGCCACCGCAAAGGGTGCGCTTTTCCGAAAAAGCGGTCTATGACCCGTGTATACCCACGAGGTGACGTAGTGGGGCCCCTGTAGTTGTGGGGTTTGAGGCGCCGAGGTGCGAGCGGTGCGACCCGTCGGTTTAGTTGCCCGACGTGGTCGGGTATTGCAGGTACGGTACGGCCCGTCGGTTTAGTTGTCCGATGTGGTCGGGTATTGCAGGATACAGGGGTACAGGTTATCTTTTCCCTCTTGGGAGGGTGGTTGCTCCGGTTTGCTTTACGGTTTGATTTACTACTTTTCCTGCTCTACTATTATTCGTCACTGACTTCCCACTTCGTGACAGGTCCAGACGGGGGGAGAGGTAGGCGACGGTGAGGACGGGGCATGAGCTTCTGGGTCGCTAGGGACCCCGGACTGTATTTCTTTTTACCTTTGCATTTCATTCACGTTTGTAGTCAGTTGTGGGATTCTCGATACCCTCGTGGGGTCGGTGTGGATGTCGGCATGGTCTATATTTGGTTGTTCTCTTATGTATTTATCTTTCCTTTTGCTTCTGTTGGCCGTTTGGAAAAGAAAAGACTGCGAAAATGAATTTCAAAACTCAAGTGTCGTGTGGGCACTGTTTTCAAAACCCTGTGGGTTTATGGATTGTGAAAACGAATTTCAAAACTCAAGTGTCGTGTGGGCACAGTTTTCAAAACCCTGTGGACTTATGCTGTTTTCGAACGCGTTTTCAAAATCTGAGTGCTGGGTAAGCACCGTTTCAATGACTGTGGATTTATCTTTTCAAAAAAATTTCTTGGCCGTGCGTGTTATTCAGTTATGGTGCATAGTTGTTTGATAGAACTGTTGTGATTGAATGGATGATTGTATTGAACCTTATATTAGCTGCTACGCCGTGCATATACAGAGGAGACTCTGTCCGTTTGCAGAGTGATTCTGTGTATGCGGCGGGTCTGGGCACGTGCCGGGGAAGAGGGTTTAATTTCGAAAAAAAAATTTCACACGCCAAAGGCGTACCTTTCGTGAACCGTTTCCGCCAAAACAAACCCTCGGGGCGTGACAGATTAAGATGGTATCAGAGCGGTTCTTTCAATCACAGCAGTTAGTGCCGACATCCGTGGGGGATACCTCACTTGCCTACAAATGAATGAAATGGGTAGGGCATAGGAGAGTAGAACGCGAGTGATCGAAGGGGGGGGAAGAGTCTGAGTCCTTTCTCTCGCTATGTGGTTCTTCGCTTTGTAAGTGAAGTCTAAGTTGACCCTTGTGATGTGTGACAGACATGGCCCGTACTAGATCATCGGCCGGGGACGCAGAGGCAGACGCGACGACGTCGACGGCCGCGGAGAACCAGCTCCTGCGGCAGCAATTGCGGGAGATGGCGGGGCAACTGGCAACCCTCGCCGATCACGTGCGTCAGTTGACGCAACATCAGCAGGCCGCGACGGTGACGGCCGCCCCGGTTCCTCCACAGGGGCCAATGGCACCGGCAGCGGCACCACCGACAGCGCCACCGCCGGCGGCGACTACGGGACCGGCGACGGGGACCACCAGCAGGGTTATTCTAGAGGAGACTGTGGTCACACCCACCACTACTGTGGCTGCCGCCGCCGCGGGGGAGGGGACAGCTGTGCTGACTGAGCGAGAGCGGGTGCGGGCCAACTTGGCGGGCTTCAAGAAGCACGACCCGCCCACGTTCGAAGGGGAGACGACTGATCCTTGGGTCGTCGAGAAGTGGGTGGGGTCGATGGAGAAACTCTTTAAAGATTTACTCATGGAGGATGATGAGCGGGTTCCCCTAGCGGTCCATTTTTTGGAGGGGAATGCCCGCTTGTGGTGGAAGACGGTACGCCCCGATCCTACTAAGAGTACTGCGCTCCCGTCTTGGGCGACGTTCAAACAGGAGCTGTTTGGGGCCTTTTTCAGCAATAGCGTCAAGAAGAAGTTGGAGGATGACCTGAACCACATCCAGCAGGGGAACCGGACGGTCATGGAGTATCAGCGGGAGTTCGTCCGGCTAGCAAACTGCGTCCCGCTCGTCATAAGGGACGAGGCCCACAAGGCGTAACTCTTTGTCGATGGCTTGCGGAGCAATATCTTCGAGGTGGTGCAAGCAGCTGACCTGCACACCTTTCAGAAAGTGGTCGACAGGGCCACCACGGTGGAGCGGGGTTTTGCAGTCACCCGCGCTAGGCGGGAGAACTCGGCGCGGCAGGAGGACAGGAAGCGACAACAGCAAAGCTCGGGGGGAGGCTCTTCTAGCGGGAGCCGACCCCCCAAACGGTGGAGACCGCAGGCGGAACCTCGGAGCGCGCCAGTAGGAGGGCCGAGGCCGGGGAATAGGCCTTGTGTTATTTGTGGGGGAGGACACCTGGCGGGAGAGTGCCCCCAGAGAGGCGACCATTGCTTCCGATGCGGCAAACGGGGGCACTTCCGCCGCGACTGCCCCTTAGGCTGGGGATCTACGTCCTCTGCAGCTTCTACACCATCGCCACAGCTTTCAGGGCGGGGGAAAGCTCCAATGGTGTCGACTTCTAGGCCCCCTGCACAACGGCGAGAGGAGGACAGACAGCCACAACCTGGCGGGCGAGTTTTCTCGATGACCCGCCAAGAGACAGACCCGCCGGAGGACGCACTTGCAGGTATTACTTCCGTTTCAAATTCTCGTGCTAGGACTCTTTTCGATATCGGAGCAACGCACTCTTTCATTTCACGTGACTTCGTGTTTATGCATGGTCTCGGGGAGATACCCCTCCAAAATCGCTTGACGGTCCAAACGGCGGGAGGGGCTTTGGAGGCGGTCAACTTTGTGGCCGCCTGCTCGATTAAGCTAGGGCGACTGGCTTGCCCTTGGGATTTGGTGGTAATCCCCCTGAAGGAGTACGACGCGGTGTTGGGCATGGACTGGCTCACGAGGTACCAGGCACTTATTGACTGTGAGAAACGACAGGTGCGGCTACAGGAACCGGGCTTTCCCGAGCATGTGTATATGGTGGGCAAGAGCATCTCCTTTCCGGCGATTATCTCAGCGGCGCGGGCCAGAAGGTTGGTAGAGGGTGGGTGTGTGGCCTATATTGCATCGGTGGATTTGGCTACCCGACCCTCGACGACACCTTCAGACATCCCAGTGGTGAGGGACTTCCCCGACGTCTTCCCCCCGGAATTGCCCGGGATGCCCCCTGAACGGGAGGTGGTGTTCCCTATCGAGCTGCTACCGGGCACGCAGCCTATTACGAAGGCGCCTTACCGAATGGCCTTCGCAGAGCTGAAGGAGCTTAAAGCACAACTGGAGGACCTCTTGGACAAAGGATTTATCAGGCCAAGTGTGTCGCCCTGGGGCGCACCAGTACTCTTTGTGCGGAAGAAAGATGGAAGCCTGCGCCTCTGCATCGACTACCGAGGGATAAACAAGGTTACGGTGAAGAATAAATACCCCCTGCCCAGAATCGATGACCTCTTCGACCAATTACGGGGAGCGACGGTCTTCTCGAAGATTGACCTGCAATCGGGTTACCACCAGCTCCGAGTTCGAAATGAAGACATTCCAAAGACCGCCTTCCGGACCCGGTATGGCCACTACGAGTTCACGGTCATGCCGTTCGGGCTTACGAACGCCCCCGCAGTCTTCATGGATATGATGAACCGAATCTTTAGACCCTTCCTGGATCGATTCGTAGTGGTCTTCATCGACGACATCCTGATCTATTCAACCACCGACGAGGAGCACGAGGACCATTTGCGAATGATTCTCCAGACTCTCAGAGAACAGAAGCTGTTCGCTAAACTCAAGAAGTGTGAATTCTGGCTACGCGAAGTGGGCTTCCTAGGGCATGTGATCTCGGCACAGGGAATCGCTGTGGACCCCAAGAAAGTGGAATCAGTAGTCGACTGGCAGCCGCCGACGACGGTGACAGAGATCCGCAGCTTCCTAGGCTGGCAGGGTATTACAGACGCTTCGTTGAAGGTTTTGCGAAGATCGCTGCCCCTCTAAACCGGTTAACCAGAAAAGGGGAAAAGTTCACATAGACAGCAAAATGCCAGGAGAGTTTCGAGGAACTAAAAAGAAGGCTAACCAGGGCACCAATACTTGTGCTACCGACACCCGGAGAGGACTATTGTAGTGGCCCTGGTGCCCATGCAACGTTCTTCCGATGAATCCACTGTTAGAACACCTATCATTGGTGTATCTGGCCCATGGTGCATCAATAGGATGCCACAGATGGACCCTGTGTGATATTACTTGCTGTGTTGGCTTTCGGCTGGGTTTGCCGAAATTTCGGAAAAGAATTAGGCCAAACAGAGGTCGGAAATGGATTCAGCACGGAAAAACGCTTGAAAACGGCTATTTGCTTGTTAAATTCTGAGTCCGGATGCCCAAAAACGGACTCCCGGAAGTTTTTCGCGCGTTTCGGTGCATGGGAACAGCCGTGGACCAGCCCCTGCCACGTGGCAGCTTCTGATTGGGCCGGCGCATACCGCTCGGTCCACAGAGCTTGGGCGCTGGTGCATGGACCGGCGCCTGGACACGTGGCGGCTGCCCATTAGCGGGCTCACGCGACTCGGTCCACGGGGGCGCGCGGTTGGTGCAGTGGACCGGGGCGGGCCACGTGGCTTCTTCTGGTTGGTCGGTCCATGCGCACCTGGCGTATGCGACGCGGCACAGTGCCACGTGGCAGACGCCAGTTGGCGGGTCAACGCACGCGCGACAGCGCGTGGACCGCGCCGGGCGCGGCGCACGATGGACCCGCCGGGCCACGTGTCGCCCGCTGGTTGGCGGGCGCAGCGACCCGGGTGGGCCGCCGTGAACCGCGGCCCGTGGTCGCTGCCGTGGACCGCGCTGCACGTGGCCCGCCATGATTGGTGGGAGCATGTGCGCCGGCCGCGGGGAGCGCGGGGCCGGACACGTGGCGGCCATCGGGTGGCCCCGCACCGCTGTCCCCTGTTCGGGGGGACACGTGGCGGCACCGGATCGATCCGGGCGCGCACAGTGTTGGGCCGGGCCCAAAACTGTAGGCTCCCGAATGATTCGGGCGCCCGATTTGTTTGGGCCGAGAGCCCAATACTTGGACTTTTTGGTTTTTTCTGCTGTAGCCTATAAATAGGTAACTTGGGCCTCATTTTTGAGGCCTTTCCCGAAGCTTTTAGCTCCTGAGCCCTTTACCAAAATTCTTCCTCTTCCTCTTGTGCATCTTTTGACAGAAGCTCAGGATTTTTGGAGGCCGCGACGACGACGACTTCTGCATCGGGGTGCGGAGCGGCGATTTCCTGTAGGAGGACCATTTTCGTCGTATTTCAGTCTGGGAGGTCTATAGAGCTACTCCGACGGTATTTTTGGACGATTTCTGCGGCGACGGTTTCGTAGGAGGTAAATCTACAACTTTTGTGTTGGACACTTTTTCTGGAACTGAGCTTTTCTTGGGGTTTTGGGTACGTTTTTAACCCCCTTTGCGGCTGATGGATGGTTTGGACAGCACCTACTTGTCGGATTTTTATCTCCTCAACCTGACATCGGATTTCAATGATTCAGGAGTCTATCGACATCTACTCGTCGCGAGGATCGCCATCATATTTTTATTGGAATTTTTGGAAGATGATTTTCAGGTGGATATTTCGTGTTTTAGGGACTGTTCATCACAGATTTTTGGGAAATTGGGATTTTGTGGATTAAAGTGTAATCTTGGATTATGTTTTGTACCCAGGAGATTGTGAGCACTGCTACCGTGTTGCTAGCTTGGTGGATACTGTGTTTTGGCTGTTTCTGGACTTTTAGCTGTACAACCTTGGACAGTTAGCGTGCTCAGGTGGGTGACCTTGCTTCCAAGAACTCTGGACTGTGTACTAATTCTATGTGTGTAGGATCATGCATGTTAGAAATTGGAGTAATAGCATGTGTAAAACTATATGTTGTATCTTGTATATCAGTTGTTGAATCTTTTGATTCCTACTTTATGTTAAGTAGTTAAATCTTGGAACTTGACCTAGCACCCCTGTCATCTGCATCTTGTTCAGCCAGTCTGTAGAAAACTCCAACTTGGGCTAGGTTTTTATTGCTCTAGACATTCCACATCACGATACTTCATTTCACTATGGACTTAGCTTTTCCTCGCCCGAGTTGTGGGCCGAGAGGTCGGGTGGTTGTGGGATGCATTTGCACTCGTGTCTGGGGACCGAGTGGAGTCGATAGCAGTCTGTAGATCCGATTTCTTTGGGAGAGTGATAGTGATGGTAGACCTGGGTTCTTGGGAGCTGTCAGAGTGACAGTGAGTCTCAGCTGTGTAGATTCCAGCCAGTGAGTGAGTCAGTGATTTGTTTGTTAGCCGATCTTGTTGATCGAGGATTTGGATCATAGCCTGCATGAGCCACATTTGAGCTTTACAGAGATACTTTACAGAGATACTTGTTATGGGTTACTTTGACTCGAGCGGGTCGCTCCCCTCGAGTGCCACTCCGGAGTAGGCGAGACCGGGTTGTTATACCGGCGTGAGTTTGAGATGTTCTTTCGCGACTTGTTGTTGCATTTGTCCCTCTGGCTGTGCTTTTGTTGGCAGCCATGGACGTCCTACGTAAGTCCGCTCCTCCGGGACGTAACGGCAGTAGGTTGGCGCAGGTTTGACTGGACCCGATGAGGCAGTCAGTTTAGATTGGGTGATCAGGGAGGAGAGTTAGTTGTGGCATCATGTCTTTCTGTTCCACTTTTGAGCATCTAGTTAGAGGCATAGTAGCTGTAGAGTTACTTTTCCCAGCTTTCCATACAGCACTGCATATGTTACTTTTTGCCTCTGGTAGACTTAGTGGGCAGACCGTCGGGCTTGTTGGCGGCACCCACTGAGAACTACTGTGGGATGTAGTTCTCACACCCGTCGTGGTGTCTTCTCCCCAGGGACTTCTGCTCCGGTTCCTGCAGCTCCTGTTGCTGATCCAGCTCCTTCTGACCGAGGTAAGGGAGTCGCGAGATAGTTCCCTTCCTGTCATCTTCAGTGTGTGAGTAGATGTACCCCTGTACTATTTTGGTGTGTGCTATGTCGAGTGACTTTGTAGTGAGGTTTTGAGTTGTACCTTTCTTTCCTGCTTTTCTGAGAGACTCTTGTGTTCTCGTGAGGTTGGTCTGTATACTTGGAAGTTGTAGTTATATTTTATGTCTTTTATTTCAGCTTTTACTATTTCAGCTCTGATATCTGCTAGTGTAGATGTTTCTTTGCAGGTTAGTCGCTACGCCTATACGGGGCTTCCCATATGGGCGGCGGATCTGTTGACGAGCCCGGGGCGCAGTATCGACCCCGGGGCGTGACAGATTAGAGTGGTATCAGAGCCTAAGATGTAGGTCTTGGAGGACTTAGGAACCCTAGACTTGTGGTTGGACCCTAGGATGACTCGCGTGAGAGCCGTGATTTTAGCGAGAGTCCTGATTGGATTTCTAACTCTCCCGAGCGGTTCGGGATGAGTGATTGACATGTCTTCCTTCAGTGGCAACTATGTTGGCTGCAGACAACATAGTACTTCTGGAAGGGGGACATGCCTTCTGACTTTCGCTAGATTGGGTCGAGAGATGATTTGGGTTCTAACTGTTTGCCTTGTCCCTCAGGTGGGGATGCCTCCTCGACGCTCGATGGTGACACGTTCGCAGCCTTCGTCCTCTGAGCCCGAGCAGGAGGACTCGGGGCAGGGACAGCAGAGCGAGGTTCTGGAGCTTCGTGCCCAGATGGCACAGTTGGCTGAGGCGTCTCGACGCCAGGAGGAGGCTGTGAGTCGGTTGACGCTCTTGTTGGAGCAGAGAGCGCAGCCGGCGGTAGTACCCCCTGAGAGTTCACCGGTGCCTTCTTCCCCTGTTGTGGCACCCTCTGTTGTGCAGCCTGCACCAGCAGTTCCGGCTGAGCCAGTTTCCAGTAGGCCACCGTCTGGGACGACGGGATCTTTGACTTTGGCAGAGCAGCGGGTGATGGTGGATCTTTTGATGAGGTTTCGCAAGTTTGATCCACCCCGCTTTTCGGGTATGAGTGGTGAGCCGTGGGCGGCTGAGTCTTGGGTTACGGCCATGGAGCACCATTTTGAGAGCTTTTTTATTGATGAGAGGTTTCGAGTTCTGTTGGCTACTCATTTTCTGGAGAGCAACGCCGAGGCATGGTGGCGGCGTGTACGACCTGCAGGTCCGCCTGGGACCCAGTTTATCTCATGGGCAGAGTTTCACGGTATGCTTCTTGGGGCCTTCTTTCCTGAGAGTGTTCGACAGAGTTTGGAGGAGCAGCTGAGGAATCTCCGCCAGGGAGATAGGCCCGTACACATGTACATAGCCGATTTCAATCGGCTGTTAGCTTGTATGCCCCACGTGGCCAGAGATGAGACCCACCGGATCTACATGTTCGAGAGAGGGTTGCGTCGGGACATTTATCAGTTGGTCCGCTCCCGCAGATTACAGACTTTGGAGGCCTCGATGGAGCAGGCACTTTATGTGGAGAGTGGTGAGGTCGTGATGGCAGAGGTGGCTCCAGCCCCCGTAGTGACTCCTGGGGCAAAGCGCCCGGCGCTGTTTGAGGAGGGGCAGTCGAGTAGACAGGGACCCCCGAGACCTCCCCGTTTCCACTCTCAGGGACGGGGGTATCAGGGGCGGCAGAGATCTGGGGCATCTCGTCAGTCTCAGCAGCAGTAGCGTCGACCACCTCGACAGCAGCAGTCTTCGCAGCAGCAGCAGACTTCGCGGCAGCCGCGCCCCGACCGTTGTATCATTTGTGTAGGACCGCACCCACCGACCCTGTGCCCGCAGAGTCAGGGCCGCTGCTTCCGTTGCGGGCAGACCGGTCACTTCGCGAGGGCGTGCCCCAGGGCAGGTTATCCGGCTCCTTCCTCAGCTTCTGCATCCTTTGTTCCTCGTCAGTCAGCAGGACCTTCGGCGGCCTCCGGTAGGCCAGATTTTGCTTCATCGTCCTCGCGACAGCCAGAGCGACATCCCCCGGCGCCGAGCGGTCGAGTCTATGCCGCTCAGGTTGAGGATGCTACCGCAGCTGAGCATGTCGTCGCAGGTATTATTTTGATTTCTGCAGTTCGTACTCGTACTCTTTTTGATACCGGTGCATCGCATTCATTTATTAGTAGAGCATTTGCATCCCTACATGGTATAGAGGTAGTTTCTTTATCACATGCATTAGAGGTTCAGATACCAGATCATGTCTTGCATGTCGAGGAGTATTGTAGGGATTGCCCTGTGCAGTTGGGATCCTGGATTTTGCCGGCAGACTTGCTTGTCTTGCGGCAGCTCCAGGATTTCGATGTTGTGCTTGGTATGGACTGGTTGTCGAGGTACTATGCTACCATAGACTGCAGAGAGAGGACAGTGACCCTCCGTGAGCCGGAACAGGAGGAGTTTGTTTACCGAGGCTGTCAGAGTTCCTTATTTGCAGTGATGATTTCTTCAGCGAGAGCTAGGCGGATGATTAGCAGAGGTTGCACTGCTTTCCTAGCGACGATTGTGGAGGTGCCTACGGCGGCACTGGGACTCGAGGATATTCCTGTTGCCCGCGAGTTCCCAGATGTGTTTCCCCCTGAGTTGACGACTATGCCGCCGGAGAGGGAGATAGAGTTTGTGATTGATGTGGTACCAGGAACCGCACCAATCTCAAAGGCACCTTATAGGATGGCGCCTGCTGAGTTGAGAGAGTTGAAGGCCCAGCTTCAGGATCTGATGGACAGGGGCTTTGTTAGGCCTAGTGTTTCTCCGTGGGGAGCGCCAGTTTTATTTGTGAAGAAGAAGGATGGGTCGCTTCGTTTGTGTGTGGATTACCGGGAGTTGAATAAAGTGACCATCCGGAACAAGTATCCCCTACCACGGATAGATGATTTATTCGACCAGTTGCAGGGAGCCTCAGTGTTTTCGAAGATCGATCTTCAGTCAGGTTACCACCAGTTGAGGGTGAGGGCCGAGGACATCCCCAAGACGGCTTTTCGATCCCGGTATGGGCATTATGAGTTCACGGTTATGCCGTTTGGTTTGACTAATGCTCCTGCTGCATTTATGGACTTGATGAACCGGGTTTTCCAGCCGTACTTGGATCTTTTTGTGGTCGTGTTCATCGACGACATCTTGATCTACTCCCGGAGCGATGTGGAGCACGAGGAGCACTTGAGGATAGTGCTGCAGCTTCTACGTGAGAGGAAGTTGTATGCCAAGCTTAAAAAGTGCGAGTTCTGGCTTCGGGAGGTTGCATTCTTGGGCCACTTAGTATCAGCCGCAGGAGTGGCTGTTGACCCGGCGAAGATTGATACAGTTCGGGATTGGCCGAGACCGACGACGGTTACTGAGGTCCGGAGCTTTCTGGGCTTGGCAGGCTATTACCGTCGGTTCGTAGAGGGCTTTGCGAAGCTCTCTACTCCCCTGACCTGTTTGACTAGGAAGGGGATGAGGTTTATTTGGACTGAGCGGTGCCAGCAGAGTTTTGAGGAGCTGAAGAGGAGACTGATTTCAGCACCAGTTCTTACACTGCCAGTGATGGGGGATGGATTCGTGATTTATAGTGACGCCTCTCACAGCGGATTGGGTTGTGTTTTAATGCAGCATGGTAGGGTAATTGCTTATGCTTCACGGCAATTAAAGGATTATGAGAAGAATTACCCTACTCATGATTTGGAGCTTGCAGCTGTGGTGTTCGCGTTGAAGCTGTGGCGGCATTACCTCTACGGTGAGCATTGTGAGATCTATACGGATCATAAGAGCTTTAAGTATCTGTTTACACAAAAGGAGCTGAACCTGAGGCAACGCCGGTGGTTGGAGTTATTAAAGGACTACGATGTGAGTATCCTTTATCATCCCGGCAAGGCCAATGTTGTAGCAGATGCTTTGAGTCAGAGGTCGGTGCAGAGTTTGAGCATGTTGATCACGCAGCAGGCACCGCTGATTGAGCAGATGAGGCGACTCCAGATTGAGGTAGTATCCCCTGGGGTCTCTGCTAGACTTATGTCTATGGTCTTGCAGCCCACTTTGTTGGACAGGATCAGGGAGACACAGAGTGAGGACCCCCACTTGGAGAGGATCAGATCACAGATACGGGCAGATCAGATAGGGGATTTTACTGTGGATAGCTCGGGAGTACTGCGGTACAGGGACCGAGTATGTGTGCCTATGGACCCTGAGATCAGAGATCAGATTTTGAGAGAGGCCCATTGTACACCTTATACCATTCATCCTGGTGGTACTAAGATGTATAAGGACCTCAAGGCACATTTTTGGTGGTCCGGAATGAAGCGGGACATTGGAAGATTTGTGGCTCATTGTTTAACTTGCCAGCAAGTGAAAGCAGAGCACCGAGTCCCTGCTGGCAAGTTACAAAGTCTTCCAATTCCTGAGTGGAAGTGGGACCACGTTACTATGGACTTTGTTACTGGACTGCCGAGAGCGCAGAGTGGAGCCGACGCGGTTTGGGTTGTTGTGGATAGACTCACCAAGTCTGCACATTTCTTGCCTGTTCAGATGACTTGGTCGTTGGAGCGTCTGGCACAGTTGTATCTGGATGAGATAGTGAGGCTGCACGGTGTACCAGCGTCGATTGTTTCAGATCGGGACCCGAGGTTTGTGTCACGCTTTTGGGGGAGTTTACAGTCAGCCTTGGGGACCCAGCTCAGATTTAGCACTGCTTTCCACCCACAGACTGATGGCCAGTCCGAGCGCACCATACAGACCCTCGAGGACATGCTGAGAGCGTGCGTTATGGATTTTGGAGGGGGGTGGTACCGACACTTATCATTGGTTGAGTTTGCGTACAACAACAGCTATCAGGCGAGCATTCAGATGGCTCCGTTTGAAGCGTTGTATGGACGCAAGTGTCGGTCACCCTTGTATTGGAGTGATGTGGGTGAGAGGAGGACTTTGGGACCAGATCTTCTTTTCGAGGCCGAGGAGAAAGTTAGAGTTGTTCGCCGACATCTTGAGACTGCTCAGAGTCGTCAGAGGAGCTACGCTGATACTCGTCGGCGAGACCTAAAGTTTCAGATTGGTGACCATGTACTTTTGAAGGTCTCGCCTTCGAAGGGGGTCCGGAGATTTGGAGTGCGTGGGAAGCTTAGTCCCCATTTTGTTGGACCCTTTGAAGTACTTGAGAGGGTAGGCCCTGTGGCTTATAGAGTTGCTCTTCCTCCACGCTTGGCCGGTGTACACGATGTTTTTCATGTCTCAGCTCTGAGGAGATATGTGTTTGATCCGTCGCATGTGGTTGACTTCACTCCTTTGGAGATCGGCGAGGACCTGGTTTATGAGGAGCGCCCGTTGCGGATTCTTGCTCGTGAGGTGAGGGAATTGCGCAACCGGGCCATCCCGTATGTGAAAATCTTATGGAGCAATCACGAGGAGCGAGAGGCTACTTGGGAGCTGGAGACAGAGATGAGAGATGCCTACCCCTTTCTCTTCGAGACTTCCGGTTGAGGTACGTCTGTTTTACTTTACTTTGTTTCGAGGACGAAACTTCCTTTTAGTTGGGGAGGATGTAGTGGCCCTGGTGCCCATGCAACGTTCTTCCGATGAATCCACTGTTAGAACACCTATCATTGGTGTATCTGGCCCATGGTGCATCAATAGGATGCCACAGATGGACCCTGTGTGATATTACTTGCTGTGTTGGCTTTCGGCTGGGTTTGCCGAAATTTCGGAAAAGAATTAGGCCAAACAGAGGTCGGAAATGGATTCAGCACGGAAAAACGCTTGAAAACGGCTATTTGCTTGTTAAATTCTGAGTCCGGATGCCCAAAAACGGACTCCCGGAAGTTTTTCGCGCGTTTCGGTGCATGGGAACAGCCGTGGACCAGCCCCTGCCACGTGGCAGCTTCTGATTGGGCCGGCGCATACCGCTCGGTCCACAGAGCTTGGGCGCTGGTGCATGGACCGGCGCCTGGACACGTGGCGGCTGCCCATTAGCGGGCTCACGCGACTCGGTCCACGGGGGCGCGCGGTTGGTGCAGTGGACCGGGGCGGGCCACGTGGCTTCTTTTGGTTGGTCGGTCCATGCCCACCTGGCGTATGCGACGCGGCACAGTGCCACGTGGCAGACGCCAGTTGGCGGGTCAACGCACGCACGACAGCGCGTGGACCGCGCCGGGCGCGGCGCACGATGGACCCGCCAGGCCACGTGTCGCCTGCTGGTTGGCGGGCGCAGCGACCCGGGTGGGCCGCCGTGAACCGCGGCCCGTGGTCGCTGCCGTGGACCGCGCTGCACGTGGCGCGCCATGATTGGTGGGAGCATGTGCGCCGGCCGCGGGGAGCGCGGGGCCGGACACGTGGCGGCCATCGGGTGGCCCCGCACCGCTGTCCCCTGTTCGGGGGGACACGTGGCGGCACCGGATCGATCCGGGCGCGCACAGTGTTGGGCCGGGCCCAACACTGTAGGCGCCCGAATGATTCGGGCGCCCGATTTGTTTGGGCCGAGAGCCCAATACTTGGACTTTTTGGTTTTTTCTGCTGTAGCCTATAAATAGGTAACTTGGGCCTCATTTTTGAGGCCTTTCCCAAAGCTTTTAGCTCCTGAGCCCTTTACCAAAATTCTTCCTCTTCCTCTTGTGCATCTTTTGACGGAAGCTCAGGATTTTTGGAGGCCGCAACGACGGCGACTTCTACATCGGGGTGCGGAGCGGCGATTTCCTGTAGGAGGACCATTTTCATCGCATTTCAGTCTGGGAGGTCTACAGAGCTACCCCGATGGTATTTTTGGACGATTTCTGCGGCGACGGTTTCTTAGGAGGTAAATCTACAACTTTTGTGTTGGACACTTTTTCTGGAACTGAGCTTTTCTTGGGGTTTTGGGTACGTTTTTAACCCCCTTTGCGGCTGATGGATGGTTTGGACAGCACCTACTTGTCGGATTTTTATCTCCTCAACCGGACATCGGATTTCAACGATTCAGGAGTCTATCGACATCTACTCGTCGCGAGGATCGCCGTCACATTTTTATTGGAATTTTTGGAAGATGATTTTCAGGTGGATATTTCGTGTTTTAGGGACTGTTCATCACAGATTTTTGGGAACTTGGGATTTTGTGGATTAAAGTGTAATCTTGGATTATGTTTTGTACCCAGGAGATTGTGAGCACTGCTACCGTGTTGCTAGCTTGGTGGATACTGTGTTTTGGCTATTTCTGGACTTTTAGCTGTACAACCTTGGACAGTTAGCGTGCTCAGGTGGGTGACCTTGCTTCCAAGAACTCTGGACTGTGTACTAATTCTATGTGTGTAGGATCATGCATGTTAGAAATTGGAGTAATAGCATGTGTAAAACTGTATGTTGTATCTTGTATATCAGTTGTTGAATCTTTTGATTCCTACTTTATGTTAAGTAGTGAAATCTTGGAACTTGACCTAGCACCCCTGTCATATGCATCTTGTTCAGCCAGTCTGTAGAAAACTCCAACTTGGGCTAGGTTTTTATTGCTCTAGACATTCCACATCACGATACTTCATTTCACTATGGACTTAGCTTTTCCTCGCCCGAGTTGTGGGCCGAGAGGTCGGGTGGTTGTGGGATGCATTTGCACTCGTGTCTGGGGACCGAGTGGAGTCGATAGCAGTCTGTAGATCCGATTTCTTTGGGAGAGTGATAGTGATGGTAGACCTGGTGTAAGACCTGGCTTTTTCGTGACCCTTCCCGTTACCCTTTTTTCTTCGACTCCCCGCCTGAGGGGCAATTTTTGGGTGTTTTTCCGGAGAATCCGTCGGGGCTCGCGGACATTTTTAGGCGGAAGGGCTCGCGAAATGGAGAACGGGGGCGCAATCGGTTTCAGATTCCGACTCCCGGTTCACCCGGAATAATGTTTCCAAAATTCGGACCCCACTTAGGCGCCCCGGGATCCGTGCGGACGATCGGCACGTTTCTCAAGGTAATTCTAGCCGCCGGATCTGTCCCTATTATTTAATTATTCTTTAACCCTTGGAGGAACCTAGGGTTTTAGGCGTTCCCTCCTAGGTCGCTTCGTTCGGCGGCTAGGGTTTTCTCTTTAAGAGACGCCACGAGAAGGGAAAAGAGAAGAGAGAAAGACGGCTAGGGTTTTCTCTTTAAGAGACGCCACGAGAAGGGAAAAGAGAAGAGAGAAAAAGACGGCTAGGGTTTTCTCTTTAAGAGACGCCACGAGAGGGAAAAAGAGAAGAATCAAACGGGGCTTTCGGGAAAAGGACGGAGGTAGCTTGCTCGCGGGATCAACCGGGCAACGTTAGGACGATCCCCTCCCTCTCTTTTCCGGCGTTTCAAAGGTGAGCTTTTATTAGTTTTGTTGAGTAGGCGTTTCGGGGGGTGGAGTCTTCACGAGGAACACCGCCGCCACCGCCGCCGGACCGGCCGCGGGCGGGGCGCCGCGCGGCAGGAGCGTCGCGCGGGCACCACCCGCAGGCGAGCACCGCGCGGCGCTTGGCCGCGCGGGGCCGCCCGCAGGTGGGGCGCCCGCGCGGGCTAAGGCCGCGCGGAGTCGCCCCCGCACCGCGGGCATGCGCCCGCGCGGCGCTTGGCCGCGCGGGGCCGCCCGCAGGTGGGGCGCCCGCGCGGGCTAAGGCCGCGCGGAGTCGCCCCCGCACCGCGGGCATGCGCCCGCGCGGCGCTTGGCCGCGCGGGGCCGCCCGCAGGTGGGGCGCCGCGCGGGCTGGTGCCGCGCGGGGTCGCCCCCGCACCGCGGGCAACGCGCCCGCGCGGCGCTTGGCCGCGCGGGGCCGCCCGCAGGTGGGGCGCCCGCGCGGGCTGGTGCCGCGCGGGGTCGCCCCCGCACCGCGGGCGACGCGCCCGCGCGGCGCTTGGCCGCGCGGGGCCGCCCGCAGGTGGGGCGCCCGCGCGGGCTGGTGCCGCGCGGGGTCGCCCCCGCACCGCGGGCAACGCGCCCGCGCGGCGCTTGGCCGCGCGGGGCCGCCCGCAGGTGGGGCGCCCGCGCGGGCTGGTGCCGCGCGGGGTCGCCCCCGCACCGCGGGCAACGCGCCCGCGCGGCGTTTGGCCGCGCGGGGCCGCCCGCAGGTGGGGCGCCCGCGCGGGGTCGCCCCCGCACCGCGGGCAACGCGCCCGCGCGGCGCTTGGCCGCGCGGGGCCGCCCGCAGGTGGGGCGCCCGCGCGGGCTGGTGCCGCGCGGGGTCGCCCCCGCACCGCGGACAGCGCGCCCGTGCGGCGCTTGCCCGCGCAGGGGCGCCCGCGCGGGCTGGGGCCACGGGGTGCTGTGCCCGGGCGGAGTGTGCGCTGCACGGGCCGGTGCCGGGCGGGGAACTCCGCCGCACATGGGTGGGAGTCGGTGTGAGTTTCGGATCCTTAGTCTTGACTTGCCTTATACCTTCAGGAGTGCAGGACATTGTTGGCAGCGGACGCACGATCTCGGACGTACCGAACGCCGGACGACACACACACAAGGTGGGTAAATTCGCCGAGGTTAATTGGGTAAGGGCGGACATGAGCAAAGGTGTTTCTCTCTAAGTTGCTCCTCGTGAGCAAAGGTGGGTTTCTCTCTAAGTTGCTCCTCGTGAGCAAAGGTGGGTTTCTCTCTAAGTTGCTCCTCGTGAGCAAAGGTGGGTTTCTCTCTAAGATGCTCTTCGTGAGCAAAGGTGTGTTCCTCTTCAGGTTGCTCTAAATGAGCAACGGTGTTTTCCTCTTTAAGATTTTCTCATGAGCAAAGGTGTTCACCCTTCTGGTTGTCCTTATGAGCAACGCTGACCCCGATTCTTGTGTTATTCGCTTTATCATCTGAGGCTCAAGTTTTACTACACGCACACCAGCGGTTTGGCCACCGCAAGGGTGTGCTTTTCCGGAAAAGTGGTACGTTGACCCGTGTACCCCACGCGGAGGTGGCGTTAGGGATGGGGGCCCTCATGGGTGGAGGGTGTGAGCGGTGACGCCGAGGTTGGTGCTCGGCGGCCGAGGCAGGTGCTCGGTAGAGAGGGGAGGGGCACCGGGGTAGGGGCCCGGTGCGGTGTCCGGGGAGGGTGCCCGGTTTATGTTTGGTGCAGGTTGTGATCATTGTTGACGGTGTATGGGAGGGGGGGTGACAGTTGCTCTGGTTACAGTGGTTTGTTTTATTATAGTATTCTTGCTCATTATGTTTATTTCTAGTCACTGACTTCCCACTCCGTGACAGGTTCGTCCAGGGGCGAGTGCTAGGGCGCCGGTGAGGACGCGAGGGTGCTGATCTGATTTTTGGGTGACTTCAGATACAGTGACTCTTCTTTCCCTTTTCTTTTATTATTCATGGTAGCTAGTTGTGGATTGCGACACCCCCGTGGGGTCGAAGTGGATGTTGCCCTTTTTCCTTTTCGAATAATTGAATGAATTCTACGTTCTCTCTTACTTGGCTGTTTTGAACGATGGAAAGCAAAGAAAACCGATTGCGAAAACTACTTTTAAAACATGGGTGTCGAGTGGGCACCGAGCTTTACAAACCTTATGGGATTTATGTGTTTGCGAACTGTTTTCATAAACGATGGCGTCGTGTGGATGCCGCTTTCAAAACCTTGTGATTATTTATCCTTTCAAAACACCGGCCTCTATGCTCTAAGTGAATGCTAGAATATCATGTGTATTGTTTGGTTGTATGTGTACGAGATGCCAACTGATGTGGTTAGAGATGGTGTGTGTGCTACGCCTTGTGAGACACTTTGTAGTTGAGACGCCGTGCATATACAAAGGAGCCTCTGCCCATTTGCAGAGCGAATTTGTGTATGCGGCGGGTCTGTGCACGCGCCGGGGAGTAATGTTTTACAAAAAAAAAATATATGGCCGATTCAGGGGCATCGGTGGCTCCTCTTCCGCGCGATTCGAACCCCCGGGGCGTGACAGATTAAGATGGTATCAGAGCGGTAAACTCTAACCACAACAGTCGGGGCCTAACATCCACGGGCGCAATACTCTGGCTGCTGAGTAATAAAGTGAACACGGGATAAATAAATAGAACACGAGTGTACGTGGGGGAGGGTAGAGATTAAGTAGAACCCTTTAGGAGCCAGGTTACCTTGTCAGTTATGTCTCTGTGTTTTGTGATGATCGGTATGCTTTCATTATGTACGCAGATACAATAGCAGTCCAACACAGTGAGCGACGACCGACGGAAATGGACGCCGCAGCCGGAGCGAACCGCTTGCTGCGCAACCAACTGCGCGATGTGGCAGGACAGCTGCTGACTCTCACGGAGCGTCTGTGCATGCTTACGCGGGATCTTGAGAGCGTTGACCACTTCCAGCACGGCCCATGGGACGGTACCCCTCGCGGGATGCCACCGGCGGGATTTCCCACCTATCACGATGCAGTCAATTTGGCCATGCGTGCGGAGCAAGAGTACGCCCGGCAAGGGTGCCCCTACCCTGACCCGGCAGAGGACCCCTATCTGGCGAGCCGTGCGACCAAATGTCCGAAGGTAGAACCGGAGTCTGGACCAGTGAAGAAGGAGGGGCCCGACCCATCGAAGCCGTGCGTCATTTGTGGCGGCGCACATCGAATGATGGGCTGCCCCTGGCGGGATGATCACTGTTTCCGGTGTGGTAGACCGGGTCACACGCGTTACACGTGCCCCCAGAAGCCAGGCGTCACTAGGCCCCCGGCGCCGGGACCTGTCGAAGCAGAGAAAGCCGCCACCCCCGCCTTGCAGGGGAGCCCCAAACCAAGGTACCGGGCGAACCAACACCTGGAAAATGCAAGGAAGGGTGGGCGGGTACCAACAGGAACCCCGGAGTCGCTACAAGGGCCCTGCGTCATCTGCGGAAAGGCGCATCGAGTGACGAACTGCCTTTGGAGGTACTCCCACTGCAATGGTTGCGGCAAATCAGATCACACCCGCGCTTCATGTCCGCGAGAACAGGCCGCTACAGCCGCAACGCCACAACCGGAGAGACGAGAGGATACCGCGGCTCCCAACCCACAGAAGGACCGACCCGACGGCTCGCCGTCGGCGGACTCGTACGATACCAGGACCCTGCCTAACCACGCAGTGCGGCGCTGGCCCAGGGGTTGCGGGAGGGCTACCCCAGCCGCCCCAGCAGACGGAGCAACGTCCCGAACCGAGTGACGACAGGTAATACTTGAACTACTTCTTTTTAGTTGGGGACATCCGTCGAACCTGAGTAAACCATCCCTGACTGACCCCGACCAAACCCCCCCCCCTGGTCGTGTGAGTTATACCATCCTTTCTTTATCTGTTGTGGGTTTCGGCTATGTCCCGTCGTTAGTAATAGCTTCGTTGTTTTTCTGTTCGTTTTTCCTCGGATCTTTTGGGGAGGGGCGAACGCCTTTAAGAGGGACTGCGGGAATCCGCCGTTGGCGTAGTCCGCAGATACTCCCTTTTCTTTTCAAAGATCCCTTCTTTTCTTTCATCCAAAACCAACCGGATTTGGCCTTGATCTACTTAGGCACGCACTCTTTTGTTTCTTCCTACTTGGGGACCGCGCACTTAGTAGCGAAAAGTAAAGGGCGTCCGTGCTCGCCGTACCAATGCCCGGGGAAGACTTCGAGTTATGCCGCACTACACCGCGAATTGGACTGGAGGGAGTGCTAAGGCAGCAAGGAAGAGTCGTGGCCTATGCGACAAGGCAACTTAAGGACTACATGTAGAACTAACCGGCACACGACCTGGGGTTCGCCGCAGTCGACCTCGTCCTGAGACTGTTGAGGCACTATCTCTTCGGGGCCCACGATAACGTACCCACGGACCACCAAAGCCTTAAACGCCCTTCCACCCAGAAGGAGCCGAACCTACGGCAAAGACGGTGGTTGGGGCTATTGAGGGATTACGACCTGGACACGAGACCGACTGACCAAGTATACATCGATGAGTTGCGAGGCTACACGGGACGCCGACACCTACCACTTCGGGCCAAACTACACTTCAGCCCGGCCTTGCACCTCAGATGGATGGGCGATCCGAACGGGCGATCCAGATCCTCGAGGGCATACTCCGAGCGTGCATATTGGTTTTGAATGGGCGGATGGTCACGCTACCTACCCCTCGTCGAGTTCGCCTACGGCGTCAATTACCAGACAAGCACCCGGGTGACGCCGTACAAAGCATCATACGGTAGGCGCTGCAAGCCCCCCCCCCCCCCCCCCCCCCCCTGATTCGTTGGGACGATCAGGGGCGAGGCGGGTCGGGTTGAGAGGCTAGTTGCGCCATAGTACGTGGGACTTTTTGGGATTCCGGAGTGCGACGGCCCCGTGGCCCATCGCCCCGCCCTACCACCGAATCACGACCGAGTTATGGTCGTGTCCGCGCATTCATGCTTCGGAAGTATCCCCCAATCCGTCGCGAGTGCTTGACGACTCTGCAAATCGAGTTCAAAGAAAGCTTGAACTACGAGGAAGAGCCGGTGCGGACCCTAGCGCGGGAGGACTGAAAAGCTACGAAATCGGACTTCTCCCTACGTGAAGGTGTTTTGGAGCAATCAGGAAGAACGTGAGACAACCTGGGAACTCGAATCAAGGATGAAGGAGTACTACCCGGAACCCCTTCGCAGCAGGCGGGAGTTAAGTTTCGGGGACGAAACTTGTTTTTATTAGTGAGTGATGTAAGACCTGGCTTTTTCGTGACCCTTCCCGTTACCCTTTTTTCTTCGACTGCCCGCCTGAGGGGCAATTTTTGGGTGTTTTTCCGGAGAATCCGTCGGGGCTCGCGGACATTTTTAGGCGGAAGGGCTCGCGAAATGGAGAACGGGGGCGCAATCGGTTTCAGATTCCGACTCCCGGTTCACCCGGAATAATGTTTCCAAAATTCGGACCCCACTTAGGCGCCCCGGGATCCGTGCGGACGATCGGCACGTTTCTCGAGGTAATTCTAGCCGCCGGATCTGTCCCTATTATTTAATTATTCTTTAACCCTTGGAGGAACCTAGGGTTTTAGGCGTTCCCTCCTAGGTCGCTTCGTTCGGCGGCTAGGGTTTTCTCTTTAAGAGACGCCACGAGAAGGGAAAAGAGAAGAGAGAAAGACGGCTAGGGTTTTCTCTTTAAGAGACGCCACGAGAAGGGAAAAGAGAAGAGAGAAAAAGACGGCTAGGGTTTTCTCTTTAAGAGACGCCACGAGAGGGAAAAAGAGAAGAATCAAACGGGGCTTTCGGGAAAAGGACGGAGGTAGCTTGCTCGCGGGATCAACCGGGCAACGTTAGGACGATCCCCTCCCTCTCTTTTCCGGCGTTTCAAAGGTGAGCTTTTATTAGTTTTGTTGAGTAGGCGTTTCGGGGGGTGGAGTCTTCACGAGGAACACCGCCGCCACCGCCACCGGACCGGCCGCGGGCGGGGCGCCGCGCGGCAGGAGCGTCGCGCGGGCACCACCCGCAGGCGAGCACCGCGCGGCGCTTGGCCGCGCGGGGCCGCCCGCAGGTGGGGCGCCCGCGCGGGCTAAGGCCGCGCGGAGTCGCCCCCGCACCGCGGGCATGCGCCCGCGCGGCGCTTGGCCGCGCGGGGCCGCCCGCAGGTGGGGCGCCCGCGCGGGCTAAGGCCGCGCGGAGTCGCCCCCGCACCGCGGGCATGTGCCCGCGCGGCGCTTGGCCGCGCGGGGCCGCCCGCAGGTGGGGCGCCCGCGCGGGCTAAGGCCGCGCGGAGTCGCCCCCGCACCGCGGGCATGCGCCCGCGCGGCGCTTGGCCGCGCGGAGCCGCCCGCAGGTGGGGCGCCGCGCGGGCTGGTGCCGCGCGGGGTCGCCCCCGCACCGCGGGCAACGCGCCCGCGCGGCGCTTGGCCGCGCGGGGCCGCCCGCAGGTGGGGCGCCCGCGCGGGCTGGTGCCGCGCGGGGTCGCCCCCGCACCGCGGGTGACGCGCCCGCGCGGCGCTTGGCCGCGCGGGGCCGCCCGCAGGTGGGGCGCCCGTGCGGGCTGGTGCCGCGCGGGGTCGCCCCCGCACCGCGGGCAACGCGCCCGCGCGGCGCTTGGCCACGCGGGGCCGCCCGCAGGTGGGGCGCCCGCGCGGGCTGGTGCCGCGCGGGGTCGCCCCCGCACCGCGGGCAACGCGCCCGCGCGGCGTTTGGCCGCGCGGGGCCGCCCGCAGGTGGGGCGCCCGCGCGGGCTGGTGCCGCGCGGGGTCGCCCCCGCACCGCGGGCAACGCGCCCGCGCGGCGCTTGGCCGCGCGGGGCCGCCCGCAGGTGGGGCGCCCGCGCGGGCTGGTGCCGCGCGGGGTCGCCCCCGCACCGCGGACAGCGCGCCCGTGCGGCGCTTGCCCGCGCAGGGGCGCCCGCGCGGGCTGGGGCCACGGGGTGCTGTGCCCGGGCGGAGTGTGCGCTGCACGGGCCGGTGCCGGGCGGGGAACTCCGCCGCACATGGGTGGGAGTCGGTGTGAGTTTCGGATCCTTAGTCTTGACTTGCCTTATACCTTCAGGAGTGCAGGACATTGTTGGCAGCGGACGCACGATCTCGGACGTACCGAACGCCGGACGACACACACACAAGGTGGGTAAATTCGCCGAGGTTAATTGGGTAAGGGCGGACATGAGCAAAGGTGTTTCTCTCTAAGTTGCTCCTCGTGAGCAAAGGTGGGTTTCTCTCTAAGTTGCTCCTCGTGAGCAAAGGTGGGTTTCTCTCTAAGTTGCTCCTCGTGAGCAAAGGTGGGTTTCTCTCTAAGATGCTCTTCGTGAGCAAAGGTGTGTTCCTCTTCAGGTTGCTCTAAATGAGCAACGGTGTTTTCCTCTTTAAGATTTTCTCATGAGCAAAGGTGTTCACCCTTCTGGTTGTCCTTATGAGCAACGCTGACCCCGATTCTTGTGTTATTCGCTTTATCATCTGAGGCTCAAGTTTTACTACACGCACACCAGCGGTTTGGCCACCGCAAGGGTGTGCTTTTCCGGAAAAGTGGTACGTTGACCCGTGTACCCCACGCGGAGGTGGCGTTAGGGATGGGGGCCCTCATGGGTGGAGGGTGTGAGCGGTGACGCCGAGGTTGGTGCTCGGCGGCCGAGGCAGGTGCTCGGCAGAGAGGGGAGGGGCACCGGGGTAGGGGCCCGGTGCGGTGTCCGGGGAGGGTGCCCGGTTTATGTTTGGTGCAGGTTGTGATCATTGTTGACGGTGTATGGGAGGGGGGGTGACAGTTGCTCTGGTTACAGTGGTTTGTTTTATTATAGTATTCTTGCTCATTATGTTTATTTCTAGTCACTGACTTCCCACTCCGTGACAGGTTCGTCCAGGGGCGAGTGCTAGGGCGCCGGTGAGGACGCGAGGGTGCTGATCTGATTTTTGGGTGACTTCAGATACAGTGACTCTTCTTTCCCTTTTCTTTTATTATTCATGGTAGCTAGTTGTGGATTGCGACACCCCCGTGGGGTCGAAGTGGATGTTGCCCTTTTTCCTTTTCGAATAATTGAATGAATTCTACGTTCTCTCTTACTTGGCCGTTTTGAACGATGGAAAGCAAAGAAAACCGATTGCGAAAACTACTTTTAAAACATGGGTGTCGAGTGGGCACCGAGCTTTACAAACCTTATGGGATTTATGTGTTTGCGAACTGTTTTCATAAACGATGGCGTCGTGTGGATGCCGCTTTCAAAACCTTGTGATTATTTATCCTTTCAAAACACCGGCCTCTATGCTCTAAGTGAATGCTAGAATATCATGTGTATTGTTTGGTTGTATGTGTACGAGATGCCAACTGATGTGGTTAGAGATGGTGTGTGTGCTACGCCTTGTGAGACACTTTGTAGTTGAGACGCCGTGCATATACAAAGGAGCCTCTGCCCATTTGCAGAGCGAATTTGTGTATGCGGCGGGTCTGTGCACGCGCCGGGGAGTAATGTTTTACAAAAAAAAAAATATATGGCCGATTCAGGGGCATCGGTGGCTCCTCTTCCGCGCGATTCGAATCCCCGGGGCGTGACACCTGGGTTCTTGGGAGCTGTCAGAGTGACAGTGAGTCTCAGCTGTGTAGATTCCAGCCAGTGAGTGAGTCAGTGATTTGTTTGTTAGCCGATCTTGTTGATCGAGGATTTGGATCATAGCCTGCATGAGCCACATTTGAGCTTTACAGAGATACTTTACAGAGATACTTGTTATGGGTTACTTTGACTCGAGCGGGTCGCTCCCCTCGAGTGCCACTCCGGAGTAGGCGAGACCGGGTTGTTATACCGGCGTGAGTTTGAGATGTTCTTTCGCGACTTGTTGTTGCATTTGTCCCTCTGGCTGTGCTTTTGTTGGCAGCCATGGACGTCCTACGTAAGTCCGCTCCTCCGGGACGTAACGGCAGTAGGTTGTCGCAGGTTTGACTGGACCCGATGAGGCAGTCAGTTTAGATTGGGTAATCAGGGAGGAGAGTTAGTTGTGGCATCATGTCTTTCTGTTCCACTTTTGAGCATCTAGTTAGAGGCATAGTAGCTGTAGAGTTACTTTTCCCAGCTTTCCATACAGCACTGCATATGTTACTTTTTGCCTCTGGTAGACTTAGTGGGCAGACCGTCGGGCTTGTTGGCGGCACCCACTGAGAACTACTGTGGGATGTAGTTCTCACACCCGTCGTGGTGTCTTCTCCCCAGGGACTTCTGCTCCGGTTCCTGCAGCTCCTGTTGCTGATCCAGCTCCTTCTGACCGAGGTAAGGGAGTCGCGAGATAGTTCCCTTCCTGTCATCTTCAGTGTGTGAGTAGATGTACCCCTGTACTATTTTGGTGTGTGCTATGTCGAGTGACTTTGTAGTGAGGTTTTGAGTTGTACCTTTCTTTCCTGCTTTTTTGAGAGACTCTTGTGTTCTCGTGAGGTTGGTCTGTATACTTGGGAGTTGTAGTTATATTTTATGTCTTTTATTTCAGCTTTTACTATTTCAGCTCTGATATCTGCTAGTGTAGATGTTTCTTTGCAGGTTAGTCGCTACGCCTATACGGGGCTTCCCATATGGGCGGCGGATCTGTTGACGAGCCCGGGGCGCAGTATCGACCCCGGGGCGTGACAACTATGAAGTGTACTGCGATGCATCGAGGATCCGCCTCGAAGGGGTATTGATGCAACAGGGGAAAGTAATAGCCTACGCTTCCAGACAATTGAAGGATTACGAAAAGAACTACCCGATACACGACTTGGGAGAACGGAAATTCTTAGGACCCGACTTAGTGGAAGAAACCGAAGAGAAGGTACGCCTTATCAGACAGCGCTTGCTGACCGCCCAGAGTCGACAAAAGAGCTACGCAGACCAGAGGCGCCGCGACTTGGAATTCCAAGTGGGAGAGCATGTGTTTTTACGGGTCTCACCGTCCAGAGGAATCCAGCGTTTCGGGCTGAGGGGCAAGCTGAGCCCACGGTTCGTGGGGCCTTTCGAGATTTTGGAGCGCATCGGACCGGTGGCTTACCGCCTTGCCCTACCACCAAACCTCGATCGAGTCCACGCCGTTTTCCATGTTTCGATGCTCCGGAAATACCTCCCCGACCCATCACACATCCTGGACGTCTCTACACTCGAACTCAAGGAGGATCTGAGTTTCGAGGAAACCCCAGTGAGAATCCTGGCCAGGGAAATCAAAGCATTGCGAAATCGAACCATCCCCTACGTGAAGGTACTCTGGAGCAACCATGAGGAGCGAGAATCTAAAATGAGGGAGTGCTACCCCGACCTCATCACCACCACCCGGGTTTGAGTTTCGAGGATGAAACTCGTTTTTAAGAGGTGAGTGGTGTGATAACCGCGGGTTTATTTGTCTTTCTAGACTTTCCTTTGAATTCTTTTTGAACCGCTTTTCGACTAAGGGGTCCGGGGGTGAATTATTTTTCTTTATCTCTGGGCAGACCGTCGGGGCTCGCGGGTATTTTTGGCTAATAAAGCTCGCGAAACGGAGACCGGCGGCGCGATCGGTGTTGGATTCCGACTCCAGAATCTCCCGAAATAAATTCTGGAAGTTTTAGTACGGTTCAGGCAACTTACGCAATTACCGAGGCAGATCGGACCCTAGTTCGCACCCAAATCGACTATTCTTTCTGTTTGAGGTATGGGATTTACCCACCCCATTTCACAGTCGCCCGATCGGTTATTTTCTATTTTGGGTTTAATTCCACTTGTGCCTAAACGACTAATTAATTGGCTTTGGGGAATTAGGTTTCGAACCCCTTCCCTTTCTCTTACCTTGGCGTATGATACCACGAGCGCGGACGAGGAACGCTTTCCCCAAACCCTCTTCTTCCCACTGATCGGCGTGGAGCAATGCGGCGGAGTGACCGAGGAGAGGGAAGAACACCGCACATCTTTTCTTCCCCGGAACCGGGCACGCAAGAACGGGACGATCCCTCCTCTCCCAACCACCGTCGTCGTAACCGAGGTAAGACGGAGGTTTTATAGTTCTTGGTTTTCTTCTTGATTGTTGAAATCGGTAAGGGGAGGCACAGGCGACGGATTCTCCGGAATCCGGCGCATGTGCGAAACCCCACCCCAAACGGGCGGCGTACCCGTGTGAGCCGCACGGGGCCGGGCACGCACCCAGCCCCGTATGCGGGCGGTGACCCGCACGGGGCCGGGCACGCGCCCAGCCTCACGTGCGGGGGTGAACCCGCACGGGGCCGGGCACGTGCCCAGCCCCGCGTGCGGGGGTGAACCCGCACGGGGCCGGGCCCGTGCCCCGCCCCGCATGCGGGGGTGAACCCGCACGGGGCTGGGCACGCGCACAGCCCCGTGTGCGGGCGGGGGGCCGTCCGTGCCTTTGGCCTCGCCCGGGGACACCGCCCGCCGCCGGATCGGCGGGCCATGCCGCGTGACCGACCGGGAGAGGCGGGTTGATCGTGATAATTATTCGAGTCTGAGTGCTGACTTCTCCTTGCGGCAGGTGTGTGTGGGTCCGGGCGAGCGTGCCGGGACGCGAGGAAGGTCGAGCATCGATCGTTACAAGTGACAGGTGGGTTTCATCGTGGTGTTTAGCGTCGGTCTCCGGCGATCGTTTCACTTTTGATATTACATGTTAGCGGGTTACCTTCGATTACACATATTACCGCCTTGCTTTTGATATTACATGTTAGCGGGTTACTTTTGATCACACATGTTACCGTTTTACATTTGATTATGCATGTTACCGTTTTACTCTTGTATATATATATTATGATGCTAACATGATAGTGGTTATGGTTACTTTGCTCGAGGCTGCAGCACGCGCACCCGCGGTTTGGCCACGGCAAAGGGTGCGCTTTTCCGGAAAAGCGGTCTATGACCCGTGTATACCCACGAGGTGACGTAGTGGGGCCCCTGTAGTTGTGGGGTTTGAGGCGCCGAGGTGCGAGCGGTGCGACCCGTCGGTTTAGTTGCCCGACGTGGTCGGGTATTGCAGGTACGGTACGGCCCGTCGGTTTAGTTGTCCGACATGGTCGGGTATTGCAGGATACAGGGGTACAGGTTATCTTTTCCCTCTTGGGAGGGTGGTTGCTCCGGTTTGCTTTACGGTTTGATTTACTACTTTTCCTGCTCTACTATTATTCGTCACTGACTTCCCACTTCGTGACAGGTCCAGACGGGGGGAGAGGTAGGCGACGGTGAGGACGGGGCATGAGCTTCTGGGTCGCTGGGGACCCCGGACTGTATTTCTTTTTACCTTTGCATTTCATTCACGTTTGTAGTCAGTTGTGGGATTCTCGATACCCTCGTGGGGTCGGTGTGGATGTCGGCATGGTCTATATTTGGTTGTTCTCTTATGTATTTATCTTTCCTTTTGCTTCAGTTGGCCGTTTGGAAAAGAAAAGACTGCGAAAACGAATTTCAAAACTCAAGTGTCGTGTGGGCACTGTTTTCAAAACCCTGTGGGTTTTTGGATTGTGAAAACGAATTTCAAAACTCAAGTGTCGTGTGGGCACAGTTTTCAAAACCCTGTGGACTTATGCTGTTTTCGAACGCGTTTTCAAAATCTGAGTGCTGGGTAAGCACCGTTTCAATGACTGTGGATTTATCTTTTCAAAAAAATTTCTTGGCCGTGCGTGTTATTCAGTTATGGTGCATAGTTGTTTGATAGAACTGTTGTGATTGAATGGATGATTGTATTGAACCTTGTATTAGCTGTTACGCCGTGCATATATAGAGGAGACTCTGTCCGTTTGCAGAGTGATTCTGTGTATGCGGCGAGTCTGGGCACGTGCCGGGGAAGAGGGTTTAATTTCGAAAAAAAAATTTCACGCGCCAAAGGCGTACCTTTCGTGAACCGTTTCCGCTAAAACAAACCCCCGGGGCGTGACACCATGTGGGCAGATTCCGCTGAGCAGGCAATGCCAGTTCTACTGGTGGCACATGATTGGGTTATTTGGACAGATACGGTTTTATGATGCATTCATACAGTCATCTCTTTTGATACTGCATTTAGAGGCATAGTAGTGATAGTTTTTCCTTATCAGTAGCCTTTATAGCTTACTACTGTTTTTCCCTTTTTGCCTCTAGTAGTCCTAGTAGGCACGTCAGAGTTTGAGGTTTTCCCACTAGGGGAGGCTACTGTTCTTTATTGTAGTTCTCACCCCTATTGTCTTTCTTTTCTTTTCCCACTTTGTTTTGCAGAGTCTTCTGCGGGAGTTACAGGGCCGTCTCGGGCTGATCGAGGTAAGCAGATCGCGGACTAGATAGTTCATCTACCCCGACTTCGAGCTTAGTCGTGTATCAGTTGTACCCCTTTCTTTTCTCAGACAGTTGTAGTTTATTTTGGGCCTGGCTCTCGCCAGCTGTTTGTACTTATTTGGTGAGCTGGGAGAGACACTTGTATTTTGAGAGTTTTTGTTATGCTTTTACTTTCCAGCTGTAGTCTGAGATGTAGTAGTTTTATTTTAGCTCTGTTTATTGCTCCTTTATCTATATCTTTTATATCTGAGCAGGTTACCAGCGCTTCGTATACACGGGAAATTCTGTGTGCACGGCGGTTTTGTGGACGGGCCCGGGTTCTGGTTTACACCCGGGGCGTGACAGATTAGTGTCAAAACCTCTTTGGCTGCTGAGATCTTTTGCAGGTCAAGGAAATACGTCCTTGTTTGATTGAAAGACGCTCTTGTTCATATGAGAGTCTTTACTGTTCACGATATATTTAGGTCACAGATGCATCATCGTCTGAGGTCTCAAAAAGTGTAGGACCTGAAGCTGCTTTAGCTTTTGTTGTGGTTGCTGGTGTTGCTGTTTCTGCTGTTGCTGGTGCTGTTGTTGCTGTTGTCGCTGCTCGGTGGGAGGAGGTCGAAGGTCGCTTGCTTCGAGGTGGGGTCGGTGTCTCATCCGATTGACTCGTGAGGAACTTCACAATTGTAGAGTCATTGATTGTTCCCAAACTGTGTCGACAAGTCGCGATAGCAAGTAACAAGCCCAACTCTGGAGTGGCACTCGAGGGGCGCGACCCCACCGAGGAAAGTATCCGCGCATCTCTGTCGAGCTCAAATGTGGCTCATGTAGGCTATACTCCAAATCCACGATCACCAAGATCGACAGTAACCAACAATACCAACTCTCACTCACAGGCTGGAAAACCACACAGTCGGGACCCACCGTCAACTCAGACGGCTCCCAAAATAAAACACTAATCTAAACACTGCTACCAGACTCCACTCGGCCCCCAGGCGTGAGTGTAACATGCATCCCACAACAACCCGACCACTCGGCCCACTACCCGGGCGATGAAACTCTAAGTCCAGGTAAAATAATAGATAACAGTGTGGGAATGTCTAAAGCATAAATAACCTAGCCCAAGTTGGAGTTTTCTACTAGTCTAGCTAAACATGTAGCATATGACAGGGCGCTAGGTCAAGTTCCAAAGATAGCATTTAATTTAACATATTTAGGAAGCAATAAATCAATATGATCATCATAGCAACACAAGGAACATCAATTCTCTCTTACTCGCATGCTTCCTAATACACTCACAATCATGCATGTTTCCTACAATATAGAATTAATGATCAGTTCACCGGTTTTGAAGACGAGGCAACCCACCTGGAAGTGCAAATCGATCCAAAGTCCAAAAAGGCTGAAACTGCACGGGGACAATCCTCAGATTTTCGCAATGCCAACGGGTCCAAAAACACCCAAAAATACCTCCTGGGTACAAAGATATAGTCCAATATTACAATCAACACAAAATTTCTAAGGGTACCATCTGCTGAAAATTTAGTCCCAAAGAAGCTTAATTATCACCTACGAAATAAATTCCAAAAATTCTAATAAAAATACATCGGCGATCCTCGTGAAGCGTAGATGTCAATCTAGTCCTCATACGTCAAAATCCGATGCTCCAGTGCAGAGATAAAAATCCAACAATGTGCTGCTGTCCAGGAAAAACCACCAGCAAATCAGGGGTTTAAAGATGTACCAGAAACCCCTAAAAAAACTCAAATCTGGAAGAAGTGGAAAATATAAAAATTGTATATTTACCTCTCGTGAATCCGACGCCGTGAAAATCGTCCAAAAATTCTGTCGGAGTAGCTCTGTAGACCTCGTAGACTGAAACACGACGGAAATGGACCACCAACGAAGGAACGTCGCACTGCGCTAACTCGCCGAAGACGTCGATGCTGCGGCCTCCAAAAATTCTGAAACTTCTTCGCAAGATGCAAAATAAGATGAAGATCAAACTCACTTAAGGGCTCAGAGGCAAAAGTGTGAGGACCTGGATCCCTACGAGGTGATTACTGGCTGACCAGCAGCTTCTGGAGGCCTAGGTGGCGTGTCGGTGGCGTTTGTACACCAATTGGACACTTTTGATGGACTCAGCGTGAAAATCAGATCAAGTGGGCTTTTCGGGGGCTTTCGGCAAATTTTCGGATGAGAATTAGGAAAATCGGACACCGTATTTGGATTCAGTGCGCGAAATCGTTGAGATTGGACTATTTACTTGCTTTTTTCGGAGCCCGGTTGGCTCGCGCGTTTTTCGAGATGTGCGCGGATCTCGAGACGTCGCGGCACGGATCCCGAGGTGAGCGCGAATCCCGAGGTGCGCTCGGGTGTACTGCGCGAGGGGGGGAACGCAGACAGGCGCGTTGGGAAAACGCGCCTGACAGCGCAGGTGACGCGGGGGGGGGGGGGGGGGGGGGGGGGGGGGCCACGTGGCGTGCCCCCATTCGCGCCCGCGCGGACGTGGGGGGGGCACGCGTCCGCTCGGTGTCACGCGCCCGGTGTGGCGCGGTGTCACGCGCCCGTGTGGCGCGTGCCGCGTGGCACAGGGGGCGCGCGCCTGCGCCTGGCGCACGCGCCCCTGTGCGGTGGACCACCCGGCTGCGGGCCTTTGGGGCGGTGCACCGTGGACCCAGTCCACGGGAGCCCTCCCCTCCTCCCTTTCTTCTCTTCTTCTTTCTTTTCCTCCCCGCGCACCGTTTCTTCTCCCATTTCTCTTCTTCTCCAACCGAGCGAGAGTGAGTGAGAGGGAGGGAATTTTGTGGGGTGCGGCGGTGCGCCGTGGACCTCGCAAAGCGTGCGAGGTGTTTCAAGGAGACGGTTGGGCGGCGCGACGCGGTCGAGGTAGGTCCCGCGTGTTAGTTTTGCGGTATTTTTGGCACAGTTTTGGAGCGTCCTTTTGGACATTGGATTAACCCATTGCTCTTGTCTGTGTTAGGGACCATATTTTTTACTGCTCCGTTTTGCGTGCGGACCCCGACGGCGTGCTCCATTTTGCGTGCGGACTCCGTTTTGCGCACGGGTTTCGGCACCGTGCTCCATTTTGCGTGCGGACTCCGTTTTGTGCGCGGGTTTTCGCGCCGTGCTCCGTTTTGCTTGCGGACTCCGGCGGTGTGCACCGTTTTGCGTGCAGCTTATTGTACGAGCTCGGATTGAGGCGTGCCTTTGCACTCTTTGGATCTACGCGTCACAAGGATTACCGTCGTGTTTCCGGGGAATTTTCTGAGATTCGCCCGAAGGTATACTTCTTTCCCCTTTTCTGTGCAGAGTATTACAGTTGCATTTGTTGTGGACTTTCGCGCTCACCGTGTTGTGGAATTTGTAACTCGGCCTCCGGCCTCCGGGACTCGGATTTTGACATGCAGGTACTCGTTTCGAAGGTCTCGACGCGGCGATCGCGACAGTATTTTTGATGGATTTTTCAGAGTCCGTTCTGCAGGTGAAAATTTCACATCTTCGGGGTTGGTTTCAACAGATGGTGTATACTTGGATATTTTAGCATAAAGTGTAACTTTGGACCTTTTGTTGTACCCAGGAGGGTTCGCGAGTGTTTTTGGAACACTGCAAGGAGCCGAGGTGGCGCGACATGTACCGTGGATACGGGTTCAGCGGATTATGCGAGCAAGTGGCCACGCTCTTCACCGACCCTAGGTTTGCCTTGGATTGAACACTTCAGGTAGGTAAGCTTAATATCAGTAACTATATAAGGCAATGATTATGTTATGGCAAATATAAGTGCACTTGTGGGGATGTCACCCCTCGATGACTGACAGCATGCATATTTGATGTACAACCGATATGAGCGAAAGGTAAGCAAGGAATGGCCTACTTGGGTGAGATTGGTATACCATAGTGGGAATACTTTAGCATGTTTTGCTAATATATGTTTCACCCACTTTTATCGTTTCTGAGGACAAAAGCATGCTTGTATGGACATGTAGTTAGGCCATCTTTTACTGCTACACTACTTTTGGAACTTGACTTAGGAGAAACCATGTATTCCTTTTCTCCTTCTTTGTTAGTCAGGTGGTCTGTGTTGCTCGGGTTCGAGCAGGGGTTCTGGGTAGTGTAGTTGGGACCTGGTGTCTGGGACAGGTTGGTTTAGTTGTGGGGCTTTTCGGCAACCGCGGATATTGGGCGGTTGACCGGACATTTATTTATGTACCAAATTGGGTATCTGATTTCCCTAGTGGACAGAGTTTCCCGCTATTTGAGTATTTTTGCATCTGATTGAGGACCGAGGCTTTCTTTAGTGGTTGGGCTTTCCCGCTTTGATCAGAGTCATGATCCAGTCCTGTTGATTTACGATACTTGTTACTGAGGCACTTTACTCGTGTGGGTCGCTCCCCTCGAGTGCCACTCTGGAGTGTGCGATTTTCAGACTTCGAGTCCTTGAGACTCCCATCCCCTATCGGTGTTATGCATAGGCTGGCATACCCGATTTGGCAGGCACAGCAGGCAGTACCAGTTCTACTGGTGGCATTAGATTGGGTTTATTACAGACATTTGCCTTATAGTTGCACTCGTGTCAGGGGGACCGAGTGGAGTCTAGTAGCTGTGTTTAGACCAGTGCTAGTGTTGTTGGGAACCGTCTGGGGTTACGGTGGTCCCAGGGTCATTGTGAGTTGTTGACCGTGGCATAGGCAGGAATAGGCAGGCATGGCAGGCATGGCAGGAATAGGCAGGCATAGGCAGGCATGGCAGGCATGGCAGGCATAGGCAAGCACAGGCAGGCATGGCAGGCATAGCAGGCATAGGCAGGCATGGCAGGCATGGCAGGCATAGCAGGCATAGGCAGGCATGGCAGGCATAGGCAGGCACAGGCAGGCATGGCAGGCATAGCAGGCATAGGCAGGCATAGGCAGGCATGGCAGGCATAGCAGGCATAGGCAGGAATAGGCAGGCATGGCAGGCATGGCAGGCATGGCAGGCATAGGCAGGCATAGGCAGGCATGGCAGGCATGGCAGGCATAGGCAGGCATAGGCAGGCATGGCAGGCATAGGCAGGCTTAGCAGGCATAGAGGCTTGATAGCTGTTGAGAGTCTCCAGCTTCCTTCTTTTTCAGTCTTTACGGCTTTGGTTAGTTTTTGTCTCTTGAGGACTTGGTGGGCAGACCGTCGGTATTGGCGGTGGTACCCACTGAGACTCCCTTTTTGGTGTAGTTCTCACACCCTTTGGGGGTTTTCCCCCTTCTTTTTCCTTCCTCTCCTTTGTTTTGCAGAGTCTTAGCGGGTGTTGCTGATTCTGCGGTTGTTGATCGGGGCGAGGGAGTCGCGAGCTAGATCCCTACCTATGGTTGGAGAGTAGCGGTACCCCATTCAGAGGAGATCTTCAGTAGATGAGTTGTTTCATTTTCCTCTTTTGAGAGACTGTTGTAGTGAGGATGATATGTATTGAGAGACTGTACACTGATGTATTCATTAGAGATATCTCCCGGTTGGGCTATGAGCTTGTACATGAGGATATTGTATGATTATCATTTTTGGGAGACAGACTTATTGTATTATTTCCAATTGTACAGTGATTGATTTTTAGTTATACAGCAGATTTTTATTTATAGCTCTGATATCTGTTTAGCTATAGTACTTTTCTTGCAGGTAGGACGCTTCGCCTATGCGGGTTTGGCATAGGTGGCGGATCTGTTGGCGAGCCCGGGTCGCAGTTTCGACCCCGGGGCGTGACAAAAGAGATCGAGAAAAAAGGGTAAAAGGCCCAAAAACTCGGCCAATTTATAGGCCCTCACCAAAAAGTCCAAAATAATCCACCCTTATTAGGCTTTTGTGCCCAGATTTCGGGTGCCCGGAATTTTCAGGCTGCTACAGTGAGCCCAAAAGACGCCCCGGCCGGCCCACGATCAGCGCCCGAATCCTCTTGGCTCCGACGCGTGTCCCGAACAGCGGACAGCGGGTGCGGATCCGGCAGGCTTGCGCCACCTGGCCCCGACCGCCAAACGTGGGGCAGTGGCGCCCGCCAATCGCAGGGCGCCACGTGGCGCCCCCACTTCGACGGTCACCTGCCCCACCTGCCCCGCCTGCCCCCCCTAGCGCGTGGACCGCGCGCGCATGAGCCGGCCACTCCGAGGCCGCCACGTGGCTCGCCCGGGTCCATGCGCCAGCCGGCGCGTTTCCGTGGACCGCGTCACGAGGGCACGCCATTCACAGGCTGCCACGTGTCCCCCGCGCCCGGTCCATGCACCAGCGCCAACTCTCTGTTGACCGCGCCGTGTGCGCCGGCCAATGCGAGGCTGCCACGTGGCACAAGGCCGGTCCACGGCTTTCCCCATGCACCAAAATGCGTAGAAAACTTTCGGGAGTCCGTTTTTTGGCATCCGGACTCCGAAAAAGGCAAGTAAATAGCCGATTTTCGACGTTTTTCCGCGCTGAATCCAAATATGACATCGGATTAGCCTAAAGCCCTTTCTAAATTCTGACAAAAATAGCCGGAAAGCAGGCTCAATCCCGAAGCCTCACAGAGTCCGTACAACGCGTCCATTTGACGCGCGGGTCCGACACACCAACAATAGGTGTTCTACATCATGGGTCGTGGGAGAAGCTACACGGGGATCGGGGCTACTACACCGCGCAATGTGCGCCGGCCAATCCGGGAATGCCACGTGTCCTCCGCCTAGTCCATGCGCCACCCTGCGCCTCTTCATGGACCGCGCAGCGTGAACCGGCCAATGACAGGCCGCCACGTGGCACCCAGCCAGTCCACGGCTTCCCCCATGCACCCGAATCGACTAAAAACTTTCGGGTGTCCGTTTTTGAGCATCTGGACTCAGAAAAATACAAGCAAAAAGCCGTTTTTCAACGTTTTTCCATGCTAAATCCAAATCCAACCTCCGTTTAGCCTGAAACCTCTTCTAAAATTCGGCAATGGCAGCCGAAAGACAGGCTTGATCCAGAAACCTCACCGAGTCCATCTAACACATCCATTTGATGTGTTACGGGTCCGACACACCAATAATAGGTATTTCACACTGTGGATTCACGAAAAAGCTACATGAGGATTTGGGCCACTACACAAGGATTGACCTGCAATGTTTCCGTGATCATTTGTAAGACTATGTCCCCTTCTACTCCTATGCAACCTGTCAATGAAAGGAGCCTTAAGGTCGCATTCCTTTCCAAGCTTCCGAAGATTCTAGCAATATCATTTAGTTCCATGCTTCTGTCCTCACAAATGACTAATTGAACCATCCTTTAATTTGTCTCCAACAAGCGCGGGATTGCTGTTACGCCACATCTACCTATTCTCATCTTCCCTACCCCAAAAGTTAATAATTTTAGGGTGTTAATGGCTCAGTTTTGCAGTGGTGAGAACCTGCTTATTAGACAGTAAATACTCTACCCCAAGTCCACTGAACCAAGTCCCTTCAACCCGCAAACAACACATATACCATCTTACACCTCAATTAGTTCAGTTTTTTCTCCACAGTTTTTTTTTTTTATCTAGATGATGATAATATATGTTGTATATATGCTGATCAAATCATATCTTGCTGTCTAGTTTGTTCATTTTGCTCTCGTAAAGCTCTAATATTCAGTTTACTGAAGATATATGCTGTAAATCACTGAATCATATCTTCCTGCTCATTAAATTGTAGTTAGGTTGATAAAATTTGTGTGATGAATTACTAATTTGATGTCCATTCAGCTCATTTTGCTCTCCTAAACTCTAATTTAGTTAGTTTGATGAATATATGAGTTGTATATGTGCCGGATCATATCATGTTATCTGGTTTGTTCTTTGTGGTCTTAAATACTAATTTTTTTGACACGATGTTTGACTTGGTTGCAAGACTACAACGGTAGTTTATTTATAATAGCAATGATATGAGGCTGGGGGTTCTAGTAATATAAGCACTGAGGCGAGGATCTTTCCTTGCAGTCGCCTTGTATTCATAAGGTACCACTGATATTTCAATTTGCTCGCACAAAACTTTAATCATCAGTTGGCATCATGAGTATATGCTGGTTAGTGTTGAATCATTTTTTGTGATCTAATTTGCCAATATTGATACACTGACACTAATACTAAATCAATTTGATTAATATGTGAATTTTGATTAATGTATATGCTGGTCGTGTGAAATCTTATTTTGCTCTCTAAAGTGTACCGTTTGGCTTAGTTTTTCAAATAAAATTTTAATATAATTATTTTATAAATTATAAAATTTTAAAATGTTGTTTTTAAAAAAAACTCCGTATTCTCTCTTTATCCCTTCAAAATGTTTATAGTTTTTTTTTTTTTTTTTTTATTGTTGCTAAGAAACATTCGTAGATGCTTAATAGTAGATCTGGAAAGACGAAAAAAAAAAAAAAAAAAAAAAAAAAAAAAAAAAAAAAAAAAAACATTTGGTCCAGAGAAAAAGAGTCGAGAAATTCGATAGAGCTCCTAAAGCCTACGATGCAGGGATCGGATTGTGGATTGTGGCGTCTGCAGCTAGTGAACGTGATGTGTACCACCTTGGGCCCGAAGGCTGAGCCAATCAAGGATCTCGCCAAACACAAGTTCGACGTTGTCGTCGGGCTCCCCGATGAGCTGATGCCACATGCCTGGGTAGATCCGGAGGGTTTTGTCCTTGCTGGAGGCGCGGCGGAAGAGTTCCTCGACACAGGCGGGATCGCAGACGACGTCGTCGCCGCCGTGCACGATCAGAAGCGGCAGCGTGACCTGCTCGAACTTGGACTGCACCTCGCGGCATACGCGGAGCAGCTCCAGCGCCGTGGCGGCGCGAGGCCTGGCGACGGTCCGGCGGGGGCTGGACAGCGCCAGCTTCCGCTTCCGCTCCACCTTAAAGGAGAGGTCCGGGATGGAACCCCGGGTGAAGGCCACGCGCCACGTGGGCGCGACGGCAGCGGCCAGCCACAGCAGGTGCTCCAGGGGCCAAGGCGGCTTGAACTTGGGGCTGATGCCGCACATGGCTCCGTTGAGCACCGCGCCGTCCCAGCCCCTCCCAGTCCCTCGCAGGTGGATGAGCAGCGCGATCGCCCCCCCGAGCGACTCGGCGTAGAGGAAGCAGGGCAGCGAGGGCGGGTAGTCGGAGCGGAAGGAGTCGAAGAAGGCCACGCAGTCGTCGACGACTGGCTCGACGTCGGGAATGTGGTTGACGAGGCCGTCGGAGAAGCCGTGGCCCTGGTGGTCGAGGGCGCCCACGGCGAAGCCGGCCTTGGCGAAGTGCACCGCCGTGAGCTGGACCATCCAGCTGGACTCCCCCGTGAAGCCGTGGATGACGCCGATGCTGCCCACGATCTCGGCCGGGGGGAGGGGGGCCCAGCGCTGGGTGAATATCCGGAGGCCGCGGGGATTCACGAAGGAGGACGAGGAGTGGGAGATGGAGTGGCGCGCGTAGAACTCGGCCGCGCTCAGAGGCCCGAACGGGCTCCGCTCGTCCGCCTCCGCTACAGGGTGCACCATCGATCCCCTTCCTTGACAATCTCTTTTGTCTCGTTCTCCCCCCTCGTGGCCGTGCTTGGAATTAATATTTGGTAATGTTTAAAACAAGACAAGAGGAGGAAGAGGAGGAGGAGGGGCGAAGATGATGATGATGATGATGATGATGATGATGGACGCTGAGCCTTATCTGGGGAGGGATCTGAGGGAGGAACCCTAATTGGAGGGTTAGGGTTGGAATGTCTACCGTCTAGTGTCTACTCGAACATCAATGATATTGCGACGGAGCGTCGGTGGCACCACCAACCAACCTGCTAACCACTTTCCACTTCGCCCTTTAACTACGGTCCCCGTCAGGTACCGCGTCCATTTATTTATGTGTGACTCTCTCCTCCCTAGCTAAGACCTACCTTACTTTGCCCCAATTAAATTCGGGTAGCTAGAATAGAACCAATTCATTTACAACTGAAATCATGGTACAGCTGGGTGGTAGTTAATTGGCTAGTTAATGAAAGAAGTGATAACAAGATCGACCATTCTAAAAAAAATTAATTTTTAAAAATTTTATAATTTATCAAATAATTTTATAAAAAAATTATTTGATAAAATAATTTTATTTTATCCAACTAAGTATTAGAATATTATTTCTTTTTATTTTTTTATATAATCGTCTTACCAACCACATAAAAATTTCAATAAATCACGTATAATTCAAGAATGCTAATGTATTCTAACAACCTATCCACACAATTCAAAATTTTTTTTTAATAATCTCTATGAAATTTTAAAACTTCATAAAAATTCTTACAATTTATAAAAAAAAAATAATAACAATATTAAAACTGTGAATGATCGGTCGCTTTTCTTATTTTTGTCCCAGAGTTGGCTAAATAAAATTTTGGAAGAGTTAATTAAAAATTTTCAAAAAAAGTTTTGGCATTGCGTCGTGGTGGCGGCGGCGGTGACAGTTTGCCGGAAATAGGAGTTGCGATGTGTTGAGATCCGAATTTTCGTCACTTAAGGAAGCAACACGAGGCGTATATCGTCCGCTAAAATCATCAACCAATGACGGGACGGGTCAATCGAAGGAGGATCCGCGTCCTAATCAGGACCGATCTCAGTAGTATGAAAGCGCAGCCCGCGATGCAGGCCATTGGTTGAAGGGATCAGTCGATAGCCAACAAGAGAGAGTCAATAAAGAGGGACTTGCGTTTTGATTGGAACCAGTCCCGATCACACCCCACACACGACATGCGCGATTTACATCAGCCGACAAGAAAAGCAGTTGCAGTCGAAAAACAAATCGCTTCATAGAGAATCAACTTCGGCCGGAGGCGAGAACCAGACCGCCCAAGCCGAGCGACATAAGAGACGGGATCAGACCCAACTTTCCGCCACCCGAGTCGAAGAAGGAAAGGCTGTAGAAAGAAAGAGCCCAAGATCCGAAGCATGAACCTCGTAATAGACTCCAAAACGGCCAGCGACGTCCAGCATTGGAAAGCGCCGAAGATCACGCTCTAGCACAAGGATAGGTGGATGAACCTGAACGAAAGAACGACTGTTTTCCTATTTGAGAAATATTTGACTCAAAAGGAAGTGGTTACTAAATATCCGATAAACCTCCCCCAACTTACGCTGATAATTCAAATTGGGGCTTAATAACGTGATTCGGGAAGTGTATAAATATCCGAACCAACGAAGAAAAAGAGGTTCGACAACCTCGTAAGCCCGTGACCACCACCCTGCTTTTTCATGCCTTTCATATCTGCATTTACCGTTTTTCCAAATAAGTTTCATACCAGCATTTATCGCATTTTCTAAGAATAGATTACTTGTAATTTCTATCATTTTTCTCTTCCTTGTATCCCCTTTCTAAGCAATACAATTCCTCATCGGCTCCTTAGCCGTGTCATTTTACTGTCTCTATTTTTCGGTTCGACTACTCTAAGTCGACCCCAACCTCCCTCTGCCTCCGGATCCTATTTTCAGCTAGTCTAAACCGAACGGTCGCGAGAGTTACCAGAGAAGAACCCGACCGAGCAGATCCCTCCTCGGCTCGATCGCTTGATCCATTGGCGCACGGCGAATTCACATCAAGAGGGTCAACGAACACCCCGGGGCCGATCCCTGATCGCTATTTTTGGCCCCAACAACTATTTTGGCACGCTCAGTGGGACACTCAGATAATCTTTACCTAATCCTACTACAAGCATGTCAATATTTCCTGAGACCAGCGGGAGGTCGGCACAACCAAAGCCGACCCTATCCGGATTATATGGGCAGTTGGCCCAAATAATGAGATCTCTCGAAAGGATGGCTCAAGCTTGGGATGCCGAGGCCACGGCCTCAGATGAAAGCTTTGCTCGATTCGAGCAATTTCTAGCCCGAAACGAGCCATACCAGGGAGGCCCACCAGGACCTCCACCAGCTCCACCACCGTCGTTCATCTAGCCACAAGCTGGGGGCAGGATCGGTGGACAGGTCCCCCTGTAGGGCCCACTTTAATTTCAGGCTGGCCACTGCGGGCCGCCACCGCCTCCAGTACAGCCGGCGACTCAGATACCTCAAGCCGGGTTTGCCGAAGTGGTTGGGGGCAAAAACGATAGGCAGGACCCTCCATAGGGACCGCCTCAAAATCAGGTGGACCATCACGGGCGGTCACCCCTGCCATTACAACCGGCAACCCTAGTAACTCAGGCCGGGCTCGCCAAGATGGCCGGTGTAGAGTACCGGAATTTTGGATGGCGCACCGACCTCGCAGGATGGCGTGGTGTGGAGGAAATTGCCTCGGGCATGTTCCACATGTGTTTAGAGATGAGTTCGGGTTGATTCAGATCAACGCGGAAGCCCCAGCTTGATTCGGAGTTTTCCGAGCACTGTGCGCCGGTAAAGGACTGGTTTTGGGAAAGCACCGACTCCACAGTGGTGTGCAGAAAATTTGGAAATACTTGGAACAGGTGTACTTTATGTTTACAGCGGAGTTCGGAAGGTTCCGGACTGACGCGGAGGACCCGAAGGCGAAAAGTGAGTTGGAGCTGGCAATTTTGGAGCCGGTTTTTGGATTTAGCACACCAACTCCACGGTTGAGCTTTTTGAGGAGAAAAAGCTTTGGACATATGTATTTTCAGTTTATAGCGGAGTTCGGGAGGTTTTGGGCTGGTGCGGAGACCCCGAAGGCAAAAAGTGACTTGGAGTTGGCTTAAAAATTAGATTAATTAATTAATTTAATCAATATTTGAATTTTTAGATGTGAGGAAGCAAGGGAAAAGAAAATAGAGAGAAGAGAGAAGCTTAAGTTAAGTTGGCTGTGATATTTTTTTTGTGTTGCATTTATTGCTGCCAACCACCACCACACACCTTAATTGAGCCACCCCCTTAATTAGTGGTTGCCACGTCATCGTCCTCTTCAAAATGCAAAGCAGAGGAATTAGTTTGGAACAGAGGAAAGCTCGGACGAAGAAGAAAGAGAAGAAGAAGAAGGAAAGAGAAGAGAAAAAAGTTGGAAATGAGAGGGTTTGTATGGGAGATGTGATGGTGGACCTATGGTCGGAAGCCGAGCGGAGAGCGCGACGAGCGGCACGTGACGGATTTGAGAGAGAGGTATGTGCAGTTTTTCTTTGGAGTTTGAGTTGCTCATTTTTGGATTTGGAGGATGAGCTTGGGTTCTTAGTTTGTTTTTTTTTTTGGTTGGTTTTAGGGTGTTCTTGTTTGTTCTTGGACTTGTTGTCCATTGGAGGAGCAACAAGCGGAGCCGCGGGCGAAGCAGGGGGCGCTACAGCACCCGCGCAGCGCTGCGGGCGCGCGGGCGCCGCGCTGGGGGCGCGCGCGGCAGGCCCTGTTGGGCGCGCGGCAGCCCATGCGGGCGCGCGCATGCGGGCGCGCGGCAGGTTCTGTTGGGCACGCGGCAGCCCATGCGGGCGCGCGCATGCGGGCGCGCGGCAGGTTCTGTTGGGCGCGCGGCTAGCCCAAGCGGTCGCGCGGCAGGCCCAAGCGCCGCGCGGCCGGCCCAGGCGCCGCGCGGGCTGCAGCAGCGCGCGCGGTTGCCGCGGCTGCTGCGTGCGGTCGCCGAGCGTGCGGGGGGCCGTTTCCGGTGGGCTGTGTGCGCGCGCGCCGTGGCTGTTGTTGCCCGGGTGTCGCGAGGGCACTTTTGTGGACCGTTTTGACGTGTTTTTCCCCTTTTTGCTCTCACAGGACGTCGTCGAGTTGGGTGGTTTTCGCCGGGGTGCCGTGCGGAACCCGGAGCGAGTGCGCGGCACATGGTTTTTCCACATAAGCAATCTAGGTGTATGTTTTGATGCTGGAGTTGTGTGTGGATTTATTTAATTTGTGAAGTGAGCATTTATTTTTATAAGCATGTGGAAGTTATGGTGGACTTGTGGCATGTTGTTGATGGTAGTGTGTAAAGGTGGAATTAAGGGATTGTGTATATGTGATATTAATTATTAGTATGCTTTGGAGCTTGTAAATGGGGGATTGTGGAGCTTTTGTGTAATGGTGTTTAAGTGAGCATGTTGTTGATGATGTGAGATGTATGTGTGTTGTGCATTGGAGCTATAGGTGGTTATATGATTTTATTGTGAGCTGTTGATGTTGTTGTTGGACTTGGAGCTGCTGTGGGTTTTTTGTGTGTGTTTCGGGTGGTTGTGACTCTTGGAGCGCGACCGAGTACCGTGGGTTAGCCGTGGAGCGACCCGGAGTGTGTGCAGATGTCACGCCCCGGGGGTTTTATTTTAGCGGAAACGATACTTCAAAGTACGCGCAAAGTGCGTACTAATTTTTTTGTTTAGATTGTTTAAAAACCTCCTTCCCCGGCGCGTGCCCAGACCCGCCACATATACAGATTTACTCGAAAATCGGGCAGAGTCTCCTCTGTATATGCACGGCGTCGCGGCTGCTACGATAGCCGATTATGAGCAATCATTTTTCCCATTTAATCACAACAGTTCGAAGTAGTACGGTGCATGAAGACTAAACAATACCCGTGGCCAATCAAGTTGAAAGGATAAACTCACAGTTTTGAAAGCAGGTCCACACGACCCAAGGTTTTTGAAGATAGTTTTCGAAGTTCTTTTCTTTTCTAGTCATGTTGCTTTGAAAGCGGCCAAACGGGAACAATAACGGAAATAGTAGTGCATAAGTAGAAAGAAAGAATTCAACATCCACACGACCCCACAAGGGTATCGAGAACCACACAATAACCTACAGTTCTGAATGAAATGCAGAGAAGGTAAATAAAACAGCATACTAGGGCTCCCTCAGACCGACTGCTACCAACTCGGCCTCACCGTCGCCTACCTCTACCCCCTGGAGGTACCTGTCACAGAGTGGGTAGTCAGCGACACTATCATCAAAATAGTACTAAAGCAGTAAAGTAATACCAAGCCACAAAGTAAGGCTAGCCGGAACAACTGCTCTACTCGTAATGGTAACTCGCAACCACCTGTACCACCTGTAACACCTGTAACCCCGGTAACACCTGTAACACCTGACCGCGTCGGGATCCAATCCCGGCGGTCTCACACCTGACTACATCGGGATCCAATCCCGGCAGTCCCACACCTGACTACATCGGGATCCAATCCCGGCAGTCCCACACCTGACTACATCGGGATCCAATCCCGGTAGTCCCACTGCTCGCACCTCGCTGCCTCAGACCCCCCTGCGGTCAGGGGCCCCCCACTACGTCACCTCGTGGGGTAACACGGGTCAAAGACCGCCTTTCCGGAAAAGAGCACCCTTTGCGGTGGCCAAACCGCGGGTGCGCGTGTCGCAACTCGAGCATAAGTAACCAAGTAACCAAGTAACCAAGTAACCAAGTAACCAAGTAACCATGTCACCATGTCCCGGGGTAAGGTAGTACATCATAGAAACCATCAGGGTTAGTACCGATTAATAATAAAAGTCCCTTTCGGATTACCAACACAATACTCAGCCTCGTCCGTAAACCCACCTTGTTGTCGCGCTCCTGACTGATGTAAGGTTCTCTCGCGTCTCGGGTGCCCGCCCGGACCTACACGAATCTGTCATATGGGAGTCAGCAACTTAAGGCTTTGTCAGACTAATGATTAGAGCGCCCGGCGCCCTCTCACCTTGCGTATAATACGCACAGGTACGCGCCTGGCCCCGCACGGCTGGGCGGTGTACTAACAGCGTGCGGCCGTCCGCGTGCGGAGGTGCCCGCAAGCGGCGGCGCCCGCATGCGGCGGTGCCCGCAAGCGGCAGCGCCCGCATGCGGCGGCGCCCGCATGCGGCGGCGCACAAGCGGCGGCGCCCACATGCGGCAGCCCGCAAGCGCCGTGCCCGCATGCGGAGGCGCCCGCAAGCGGCGCGCCCGCATGCGGGGGCGCCCGCATGCGGCAGCCCGCAAGCGGCGCGCCCGCATGCGGGGGCGCCGGCATGCGGCAGCCCGCAAGCGGCCGTGCCCGCATGCGGAGGCGCCCGCAAGCGGCGCGCCCGCATGCGGGGCGCCCGCATGCGGCAGCCCGCAAGCGGCCGTGCCCGCATGCGGAGGCGCCCGCAAGCGGCGCGCCCGCATGCGGGGGCGCCCGCATGCGGCAGCCCGCAAGCGGCGGCGCCCGCATGCGGCAGCCCGCATGCGGCGCCGCCCGCAAGTGGCGGCGCGCATGCGGCAGCCCGCATGCGGTGCCCGCCCGCAAGCGGCAGCCCGCATGCGGCAGCCCGCATGCGGCGCCGCCCGCAAGCGGCGGCGCCCGCATGCGGCAGTCCGCATGCGGTGCCGCCCGCAAGCGGCGGCGCTCGCATGCAGCAGTCCGCATGCGGAGCCGCCGTGCGCGCCGGATTCCCGCGATGCCCTTGCCCCCTTCTTTTTCCTTTCTCCTCCCCCCCCCCCCCCCCCTCTCGTCCGCTCCAACCAAGAACGGGGTGAGAAGGCACAACCCTAGCGTGCTCACCTCGGTTGTCGGAGGAAGAGGCGATCCGGTCCTGCGCGTTCGGCTACAAGGAATGTGAGGACGCCTCCTTCTCCTTCCTTGGTCTCGCCTCTTGGGTCCTCCGTGCAGTCGGTGAGGAAGCAGAAGGATTTGGTTGGGAAATAGAAGGGTTGGGGAAATGGGGTTTCGTACGTAGGGGAATTGTGGGGAATACGGGTAGTTAAGGGGGAGTGTGGTGGTTTAAGGGGAGTGGGTAGTTAAAGGGAGTTACGGGTGGTTATGGGGGAATGGGTAGTTAGAGGGAGTGGGTAGTTATGGGAGTTACGGGTAGTGGGTAGGAGTGGGTAGTTAGGGGAGTTACGGGTAGTTAAGGGTAGTTAGAGGGGGTGGGTAGTTATTGGAGTTACAGGTAGTTAAGGTAGTTAGAGGGGGTGGGTAGTTATGGGAGTTACGGTTTGTTTAAGGGGAGTTATACGACGGGGGAAAATAACGGGAACGGTTAAGTTGGTAAAAGGGAAAGAACCCAGTTCAAGTTAAAACGGGTCCAAATCAGGTGCGAACTAGAGTCCGGTCTGTCTAAATAACCCGCGTTAACCATCTGAGCCGTTAGCTACCTTCCGGAATTTATTCCGGGAAATTCCGGCGTCGGAATTCAGAACCGATTTCGCCGCCGCTCTCCGTTTCGCGAGTCCTATCAACTAAAAATAGCCGCGGGCCCCGACGGTCTGTCCGGAAACAGGGAATTAATCGATCACCCTCCAGCCCCCGAAGCGAAATGCGGAAATAACGAAACCAAAAGTAGACCCTTAAAATATTTTAAACTAGCGGCTATTACACCACTCACCTCTTAAAACGAGTTTCGTCCTCGAAACTCAATCCTGATTTTCGGTAAAGAGATAAGGATAGCCCTCTCTCATCTTTGATTCTAGTTCCCATGTCGCTTCCCGCTCCTCGTGGTTGTTCCAGTGTAACTTCACATAGGGAATGTCTCGGTTTCGGAGCGTCTTGCTTTCTCTTGCTAGTATTCGCACAGGGGTTTCCTCGAAACTTAGGTCCTCCTTTAGTTCGAGTGTCGAGACGTCCAGCACATGCGACGGGTCGGGGAGGTATTTCTTGAGCATCGAAACGTGGAACACGTCATGAATCCGGTTGAGGTTCGGTGGTAGGGCAAGGCGGTAAGCCACTGGGCCGATCCGTTCCAGGATCTCGAATGGCCCCACGAACCGCGGGCTTAGCTTGCCTTTTAACCCGAATCGCTTGATTCCCCTGGACGGCGAGACCCGCAAAAACACGTGTTCTCCCACCTGGAACTCTAAATCGCGGCGTCTTCGATCCGCGTAGCTCTTTTGTCGACTCTGGGCAGTTAGTAAGCGCTGTCTGATGAGACGCACCTTCGCTTCTGTTTCTTCTACCAAGTCGGGTCCCAAGAGCTTTCGTTCTCCCAAATCGTCCCAACAGATCGGGGATCGGCAGCGTCTCCCGTATAAAGCTTCGTAGGGTGCCATCAGTATGCTGGCTTGGTGGCTATTGTTGTAAGCGAATTCTACCAGTGGTAGGTATCGCTCCCAACCGACTCCCCAATCGAGTACACAGGCCCGGAGCAGGTCTTCTAGTGTCTGTATCACTCGCTCCGACTGCCCGTCTGTCTGAGGGTGGAAGGCTGTGCTGAAGTGCAATTTTGTCCCCAAGGCTTGTTGCAGACTCTGCCAAAACTTCGAGACAAAACGCGTGTCTCTGTCTGATGTGATCGATGCCGGTACCCCATGCAGTCTCACTATCTCGCTGAGATAGACTTGAGCCAACCGCTCTCTGGTCCAGGTTGTGTGAATCGGCAGGAAGTGCGCTGACTTAGTCAGCCGGTCCACCACAACCCATATTGTGTCGTGTCCTTGTGGTGAACGTGGGAACCCGGTGACAAAGTCCATGGTGATATGATCCCACTTCCACTCCGGTACCGGTAAGGGTTGTAATTTTCCCGCCGGTCGTTGATGTTCCGCCTTTATTTGTTGACACACCAGGCAATGAGCTACAAATTGGGTTACATCCCTCTTCATCTTGGGCCACCAGAAGGTCTGCTTGAGGTCCCTGTACATCTTTGTGCCTCCTGGATGCGCTGTATAAGGGGCGCTGTGTGCTTCGGACAGAATTTCCTTCTTTAATTCTGGGGTATCCGGCACGCAAATCCGCCCGCAGAACCGTAGGGTATCATCGCTTTTTAATGAAAAGTCCCCTTCCTGATCCGGTGAGATCTTGTCTCTTACGAGCTGTAAGTGCGTGTCCGCCTGCTGTCCCTCTCGAATCTTTTCTAACAGTGTTGGCTTGACTACCAGAGTTAAAAGTTGCGCAACCGTGCCCGCTGACACTACTTCCAACCCTAGCCGAGAAAATTCTGCGATCAAGTTGCTCTGCTCAGTTATCGCACCTACCGATCCTTCCTACAATCGCCCCTTCCTGCTCAAAACGTCTGCTACCACGTTTGCTTTCCCGGGGTGATATTGGATCGTTAGGTCGTAATCCTTCAGTAATTCCAAACACCGCTTCTGATGTCCTCGTCGGGGGAGGTGACACCTTGTCTGCTACAGTCGCGGTAGTGGCTACTCCCGCGAAGTTCCTCCTCCGGGGTTTTGAACAGACCAACAAACTAGGTAGGGTTCTCTCCTCAAAACACTTGTAAGGGATTCCTATCTAGCGTTCACAACTCCTCAGGCGGACTAGGGGAGTAACCCCACTCCTATCCTATATAACCCTTCCCCCCCGACACAACCGTACAGTACGCGGAGGAAGAAAAAGACAGAAACGGAAGATGGGAATCGATGCCTAACCAAAGAAAAACCATAAAGGGAAGAAATATATATATATATACTTGTTCTAGGATTCTGCATTACTGCTCCACGGGCGGCTGGGGAGATCCGTCCACAACCTTTGGGCCAGCTACGTTCGACGTGGCGGGGTGGGGTCTCGGTATCGGAAGAGTCCGTCAGGCGTGGGTCGTCGGGTCTCGGTGCCGGGGGTCTGGTGACGCCCGGCCTCCGGGGACACTCGTAACGTGTGTGGCCCGGCCTGCCACACCGGAAGCAATGCTCATCCTACCAAGGGCAATCCATCATCGGATGCGCACCGTCACAAATGACGCATGGCGTCGGTGGTGCAGGTCCCTCCCTCATCGCCTGCCCGGGTTTCGGCCCGTTCCTCTGGCGCTTGGTTGCTCTGCCGCACTGGTAGGGGCCCCCTGTTGGGCCGGGGTAGGGGTGTGCCCGTCGTGTACGCTCTAGTTCCGCGCGCACGGGCCAAGTTGACCGCTCCCTGAAAGGTGGAAACGCCATGCGGTGGTATCCCACGGGGGTTAACACCACCGGTGCCGTGCTGGGCGCGGTCGACACTCTCGAGCTCCTGAGTCAGTATACCCACGTGCTCCGCGAGAGTTAGCAATTGCCCAGCCACGTCGCGCAGCTGGTTGCGTACTAAGCGGTTCGCCTCTGCCGCAAGGTCCATGTCTGGCAGTAGTTACCTATCCAAAATCGGGCTTCTATCTGTGCTCACCAAGGAAACACATTAGTCCCAGCATACCAAGAAAACCGTGCGCAAATAAATCACACAAATTCCCCTTTCCTCCACGTTCACTCACGTCCTACACTCTTACGTCCCACACATTTCATTTATTCGTAGTTATGTGTGATATCTCGGTGGATGTTGGGCCGTCACTGTTGTGATTAAAGCAAAGGCTCTGATACCATCTTAATCTGTCACGCCCCGGGGGTTTTATTTAGCGGAAACGATACTTCAAAGTACGCGCAAGTGCGTACTAATTTTTTTGTTTAGATTGTTTAAAAACCTCTTCCCCGGCGCGTGCCCCAGACCCGCCACATATACAGATTTACTCGAAAATCGGGCAGAGTCTCCTCTGTATATGCACGGCGTCGCGGCTGCTACGATAGCCGGTTATGAGCAATCATTTTTCCCATTTAATCACAACAGTTCGAAGTAGTACGGTGCATGAAGACTAAACAATACCCGTGGCCAATCAAGTTGAAAGGATAAACTCACAGTTTTGAAAGCAGGTCCACACGACCCAAGGTTTTTGAAGATAGTTTTCGAAGTTCTTTTCTTTCTAGTCATGTGCTTTGAAAGCGGCCAAACGGGAACAATAACGGAAATAGTAGTGCATAAGTAGAAAGAAAGAATTCAACATCCACACGACCCCACAAGGGTATCGAGAACCACACAATAACCTACAGTTCTGAATGAAATGCAGAGAAGGTAAATAAAACAGCATACTAGGGCTCCCTCAGACCGACTGCTACCAACTCGGCCTCACCGTCGCCTACCTCTACCCCCTGGAGGTACCTGTCACAGAGTGGGTAGTCAGCGACACTATCATCAAAATAGTACTAAAGCAGTAAAGTAATACCAAGCCCAAAGTAAGGCTAGCCGGAACAACTGCTCTACTCGTAATGGTAACTCGCAACCACCTGTACCACCTGTAACACCTGTAACCCCGGTAACACCTGTAACCCTGACCGCGTCGGGATCCAATCCCGGCGGTCTCACACCTGACTACATCGGGATCCAATCCGGCAGTCCCACACCTGACTACATCGGGATCCAATCCCGGCAGTCCCACACCTGACTACATTGGGATCCAATCCGGTAGTCCCACTGCTCGCACCTCGCTGCCTCAGACCCCCCTGCGGTCAGGGGCCCCCCACTACGTCACCTCGTGGGGTAACACGGGTGTAAGACCTGGCTTTTCCTTTACCCTTTCCGTTATCCCTTTCTTACGACTGTCCGACTGTGGGACAATTCTTTAGTGTTTCTCTCCGGAAAGTCCGTCGGGACTCGCGGACATTTTTTAGGCGGAGGGCTCGCGAAACGGAGAACGGGGACGCGATCGGTTTCACATTCCGACTCCCGGTTCTCCCAGAATAAATTTTTGAAGTTCGGACCCCTTAGACGCCTCGGGATCCGTGTTGGCAGCCCGCACACCTTTTAAGGTAAACCCTAATTCTTTAGTATATATATATAGCCGTGTGGAAAGAGGATTAGGGTTCCTCTTATTTCTTTTGGTGGCCGCCTCTTTTCTTCTTCCCTCTTCTTCCTCCTTCGTAGCCGCCGGCAAAGAATAACCAAGCGCACGGCAAGGGTGGACCGGTGGAGGCAAGCGGACGATCCCTCCTTCTCCTCCTCTATCGCACATCGAGGTGAGCCGGATACGTTTCCGATTGGGGGAATCTCCCTTTTTTTCTTTTGTTGGTCACGAGGAGGGAGAGGGGCGGCACCGTCCGCATCGCTGCGCGCGGGGCCGGCCGCGGGGTGGGGCGCCGTGCGGGCAGGTGCCGCGCGGGGTCCCCCACGCCGCGGGCAGCGCGCCGCGCGACACTCGCCGGCGCGGGGCCCGCCCACAAGAGGGGCGCCCCGCGCGGGCTGGTGCCGCGCGGGGCCGCCCCGCACCGCGGGCAGCGCGCCCGCGCGGCGCTCGGCCGCGCGGGGCCGCCCGCAAGAGGGGGCGCCCGCGCAGGCTGGTGCCGCGCGGGGCCGCCCCGCACCGCGGGCAGCGCGCCGCGCGGCGCTCGGCCGCGCGGGGCCGCCCGCAAGAGGGGGGCACCCGCGCGGGCTGGTGCCGCGCGGGCCCGCCCCGCACCGCGGGCAGCGCGCCCGCGCGGCGCTCGGCCGCGCGGGCCCGCCCGCAAGAGGGGGCGCCCGCGCGGCTGGTGCCCGCGCGGGGCCGCCCCGCACCGCGGGCAGCGCGCCGCGCGGCGCTCGGCCGCGGGGCCGCCCGAAGAGGGGGCGCCCGCGCGGGCTGGTGCCGGCGGGCCGCCCCGCACCGCGGGCAGCGCGCCCGCGCGGCGCTCGGCGCGCGGGGCCGCCCGCAAGAGGGGGGCGCCCGCGCGGGCTGGTGCCGCGCGGGGCCGCCCCGCACGCGGGCAGCGCGCCCGCGCGGCGCTCGGCCGCGCGGGGCCGCCCGCAAGAGGGGGCGCCCGCGCGGGCTGGTGCCGCGCGCCGCCCCGCACCGCGGGCAGCGCGCCCGCGCGCGCTCGGCCGCGCGGGGCCGCCCGCAAGAGGGGGCCCCCGCGCGGGCGGTGCCGCTCGTGGCCCGCCCCGCACCGCGGGCAGCGCGCCCGCGCGGCGCTCGGCCGGCGTGGCCGCCGCAGGAGGGCGCCCGCGCGGGCTGGTGCCGCGCGGGGTCCCCCGCACCGCGAGCAGCGCACCGCGCGGTGCTCGGCCGCGCGGGGCGGGCCGCCCGCAGGAGGGGCGCCGCGGCGGGTGGTGCCGCGCGGGGTCGCCCCCACCGCGAGCAGCGCGCCCGCGCGGCGCCCGGCCACGCGGGCCGCCCGCAGGAGGGCGCCCGCGCGGGCTGGTGCCGCGCGGGGTCGCCCCGCACCGCAGGAGGGGGCCCGCGCGGCTGGTGCCGCGCGCGGGGCTGCGCCCAGGCAGAGTGTTCGTCGCACGGCCGGTGCTGTGCGAAGAACTCCGCCGCCGCTGTTGGGAGTCGTTGTAAGCTTCGGACTTCTAAGTCTTTGACTTGCCCTTGTTCCTTCAGGAGTGCGGGACGCTGTTGCGACTGGTGCACAGACGCGGACTGGACGAATGTAGGACGACGCACGCAAGGTGGGGGGAAACTCTGACTGGAATTTTCCCGCACACCCTTTTCTTCGCGTTCCAGGTGGGTACCCCTTAGAACCTCTTTATGCACAGTTTCGTTGTTTGCTATGTTTATTTTGTTGAGGGGTTTGGAGGGTGATGTGGACCTCCGATTTACGGCTGTCGCGGTACGAAGACCGGGCGGGCATTCGCCCTATCCGACAAAGGTAGGGTTGCCGGGGCATACTAGCGTGGGGGGCAGTGATTGCGACGTGACCTTTCAGAACATTAAGTTGAACTTGTGGAATATTGTTAACTCCGATAAAGGTTTGTGTTTTATATCTTTATAGTATGGCGACTATGGGTCGCTGTGGGGACTCTTCCATTATCTTGGTTTCCGGAGTTATGGGGAAAGGGTAAGAACTTAGTAATTGCATGTTTAATTTGCTAACCCGTTAAAGCCATTGTGGGGATATTGGTTGCCGAGGCAGGTGCTCGGTCTGGGTTGCCGAGGATGGTGCTCGGATGAGGCTCGAGATTTTGCTACACGCACAAAGATCTTAGTAATTGCATGTTTACATTTGCTAACCTGTTAAAGCTATTGTGTGGATATTGGTTGCCGAAGCAGGTGCTCGTCTGGGTTGCCGGGATGGTGCTCGGATGAGGCTCGAGATTGCTACACGCACACCCGCGGTTTGGCCACCGCAACGGGTGTGCTTTTTCCGGAAAGTGGTAATGTTGACCGTGTACCCCACGCGTGGTGGCGTTAGGAATGGGGGCCCCCTGGGTGGGGGGTGTGAGCGGTGATGTCGAGGCAGGTGCTCGGCGGTGGGCATCGGGGAAGGTGCCCGATGTTGTTTTGATACAGGGTGTGGTTATGGTGGATGATGCGAGGTGGGTGCTCGGCGGCCGAGGCAGGTGCTCGGTAGGGGTCTCCGAGGCAGGTGCTCGGTGTGGTTGCCGGGGGAGGTGCCCGGTTTTGGTTTGCACGAGGTTCTGCATTATATTGTTTGCACGGGGTTCAGCATTGTATGGTTTGCACATGGTTCTTCATTGTTGTTTGCTCTGGTTTCTATCGTGGTTTGCCTACTTTAGCCCTATTCTTATTATGTTATTTCTTGTCACTGACTCCCACTCCGCGACAGTTCACCCAGACCGTCCGGGTCGAGCGCTAGGGCACCGGAGAGGCCGCAAGAGTGCTGCTCTGACTTTGATCGAGCTTCAGACACAGTGACCTTTCTTTCCCTTTATCTTTTATTATCATGTTAGTTAGTTGTGGTTTGCGATACCCCCGTGGGGTCGAAGTGGATGTTGCCTCTTTCCTTTTTGAATAATTGAATGAATTCTACGTTCTCTCTTACTTGGCCGTTTTGAACGATGAAAAGCAAAAAAACCGTTTGCGAAAACTACTTTTAAAACGTGGGTGTCGTGTGGGCACCGAGCTTTACAAACCTTATGGGATTTATGTGTTTGCGAACTGTTTTCATAAACGATGGCGTCGTGTGGATGCCGCTTTCAAAACCCTGGATTATTTATCCTTTCAAACACCGGCCTCTATGCTCTAGTGAATGCTAGAATATCATGTGAATTGTTTGGGTTGTATGTGTACGAGACCCCAACTGATGTGGTTAGAGATTGTGTGTGCTACGCCGTGTGAGACACTTTGTAGTTGAGACGCCGTGCATATACAAAGGAGACTCTGCCCGTTTGCAGAGTGAATTTGTGTATGCGGCGGGTCTGGACACGCGCCGGGGAGTATTGTTTTACAAAAAAAAATATATGGCTGATTCAGGGGCATCGTGGCTCCTCTCCGCGCGATTCGAACCCCCGGGGCGTGACAGATTAAGATGGCTAGAGCGGTAAACTTTAACCACAACAGTCGGGCCCAACATCCACGGGGGCGCAATACACTAACTACTGATTAATAAAGTGAACTGGGGAATGTAATTTAGTACGTCTGTAGGTCGCGGTGCTAGACCCGATAGGTCTAGGGTTCTTGGTTTCTTTGTATGTAGCGATTAATGGCCCGAAATGGGTTATCAGCGGAGAACGCGGGGCAGAAAGTACGGTGCCAATAGCGGCGGAGTATCAGCTGCTCCGACACAACTCCAAGTTAGTTGCCGCAGTTGGCAACCCTTATGGAACAAAATGCGGCAGTGGGCGCAACAGTCGACAATACCAATGGAGGTCGCCCAGGCTCTTTGCCCGGACCAACCGCACCAGTGACGAGACCGTCGGTGGCGGTCAGCGAGACTACGGTTGCCCCTTCTCCGACCTCGGTGACCGAGATACCGTCGGTTCATCCGACGACGCCTTCAGTAGCACGAACAACCAGCCCACTTCGGGACTTGCGCCGGGGGCACCGCCCTTGCCATCTTGGCCCTACGTTCCGAGAAAAACGGTTTGAGGGGGACTTCTCTCCGACAGCATCAAACAGCAGATGGAAGATGACCTGAAGCACATCAAGAAAGGAAGTCAGACAGTTACGGTACCCGTTATCAACGGGCAAATTGTGAGGTTGACCAAATGTGTTCCCCCTGTTATATAGATGAATCTCACAAAGCCCGTCTTTTTTGTGAATGGTTTACGAAGCGACATCTACAAGGTGGTGCAAACTGGCGGATTTGCACCTTCCAGGAGGTGGTCGATAGAGCCCCACAGTGGAGCACGAATTTGCGAGTTCACGAGCCGACGGGAGACTCAATTGCGGCAGGGATAAGAACGAGCTCGACTTGTTTTGGAAATGAGCATACCAAGAGAGCCGGCCTCCTAAAACCTGAGACTGGCAATAAGGAACCACGAATTCGCCGACGGAGTGACAATGTCGTGGACAAGTCTTGCCTCAATTGCGGTGGAATACACCAGTGACGCAATGTCCCCAGAAAGCAGACCACCTTTCCGATGCGGCAACCCGGGGCGCCATTGTTTCAACTGCCCCCGAAACATGGACGTCACCCGTAGCACATCCCACCCCTCCCCCTTGCTTCATGTTTCTCCCTAACCTAGCTTATTAGAAGAAAGCCCATCGTCGAGATAAGTTTCGGTCGGATCCTCCGGCTACCCCTCGAGGCAGGCGGCTGTAACGCCTTCCTGCCCACGAGGGCGAGAGGGTTCTTAGTCTCAAGGACTAATGACGTTCCCGTTAAAAGTTAACGGCATCACGCTTGGGCATACAGAACGCTGCAATCTTTAAGTGGTAGTTTGACTTCTTAATTTCCAAGTGTGCGTCTCCGGGAACCAGACTTACCGAAAAACGGCCGTACGAACTCGGAGTGGTCGACATGAGGTCACAGGTCATACCCGTTCAGACTCGTTAACC
>JAQNDB010000040.1:202500-212848 GCA_029204045.2 Tillandsia leiboldiana | reverse complement strand
TGCTCACAAGTAATACCCGGTGTGGTCCACCACAAAATACACACGGTCGCGGAGCCCGCTGTTGACTGCTAGCAGAAACACTGTCGTAGTCTGATATGGGGTCGAGGATATTTGGGTGGCGTTCCCGCTGCTCGAGGCTCCACCCCTGTCTCCAGGAAACGATCTCTTCTTCTCCTTACCTTTCTCCGAAGCCTGACGCTCCGCACGAGTGGCTACTATGTCAGCCTCCACAGAAAGGGCACGGTTGACACAGACCTATACATCCGGATGTCCAAGGAAGAGAGAAGTCGCTGATCTCAGGTCGCAGCCCTTGGGAGAAGAGCGGAGCTTGCGTTGCTCATCCCGCACCGCTGCGGAACCAAAGCACCAACACGGGAGAAACTCCCGCTCATAATCCGCACAGTGCGGTCTCCCTGATGCATAGTCTCCAGCTGCCGTCTAGACCCTGCTTCGTTACATCATTCAGATAGCGGTCGTATAATGCATCCTTGAAGACTTGCCACAGGGGTTCAATTCCCCCGTACTGATCTCTCAAAACCTCAGACCACCACTGATCCGCCTCACCTTCGAGGCAGTGTGCAGCTAAGTGTACACGGTAGGATCCTCTGTATACACATCTCTGAAAAGCTTCTCCATGCGCAACACCCATTTTTCGATAGCCCAATCATCATCAGTGGCGCCATCAAAGGTAGGTGGCTGAAACTTCTTAAACTCCATCAGGACGCCTTCGCTCGGGCCCTTTCAGCCTGAGCCGCATCCTCTGTAGCGGCAGGCGTCGTCGGCCGAGAAGAGGTCCCGGCAGCAGCAACCGGTGGGTCGCTAACAGTAGCAGCAGCAGCCCCAGAAGTAGTGGTAGTCGCCGGGGCTGTCGCTACAGGTGGCGCTGGGGCAGCAGGAGGTATAACTGGCTCCTCCGGTACTGGCTCAGGTGGCTGAACAGGTGGCGGGGCAGGTGTAGCATGAACAGCAACCTGCTGCTGTACAAGCTGCTGAACCACAGCAGTCAGTGCAGTAATCTGGTCCTGCATCTGTTGAAATCTATCGGAGCCCTCTGGCTCCCTCGGCACTCTGGGAGGTCGGCCGACACCTCGGCCTCTGCCTACACCTCGCCCATCATCACCACCATGACGCCCAGGTCGAGCCATAACTGAAACACAACAACCAGGTTAGGATAAACTCGAATAGTGATAAAGACACTTGAGTTCCTAACTCCAGGAACAACACACATCCCCGCGCACTCACGTCAGACTCAGTCATCCTAGGGCTCAATCCTAACCAGTTCCTAGGTATCTTATACCTATCTCTGATACCATCTAATCTGTCACGCCCCGAGTTTCAAAACAGCGGTAGAATTTTTTTTTTTTTTTTTTTTTTTTTTTTTTTTTTTTTTTTTTTTTTTTTTTTAATCGGAGCTCAAACTTTAAACTCAGGACGTGAACAGACCGCCACATGCATAGGAAATTCTCTGTCCACACGGACAGAGTCTCCCCTATACATGCTTTCATTCCAGCATTTAGTCATTTCAGCTATATTGCCTGATTATACATATGAGCCTTTCGTTATACTCTATTCTTCACTGCATGTTTAGAATAGGAGTTCTAGTCTCAGTACTTATGATTGCATCAGTATCGATATCCTAGTGGGGATTTTCCTCGGCTTCCTGCCGTCTTTGTGGTCAGTGTACCATGGTTATATCCTAATGGGATTTTCCTCGGCTTCTCGCCGTCTGTCCGGTCTCTACCGACCGTGGACTGAGATTTAGCATTATGATTGCTATGAGTTTATACATGTTTCTATTACTTGCTTATCTACCAGCAGTTGCTTGATTACCTTACTGAGACATAGCATGCTTATATTCCAGCAGTTGCTTGTGTACCATATTGAGATATATCATGCTTACATTCCAGCAGTTGCTTGTCATATCGTGCTTACCTTCAGCAGTTACTTATGTATCATGTGGAGTTATATCATGATTCCTTCAGCAGTTGTTATGCATTTCCTGGACACATGCCATGCTTGATTGGTCACTAGCATAGTCTATACCTGTCTCTATTCTTCACTGCATGATTAGAATAGGAGATACTATTTCAGTATGTGGCATGTATACTAGTATCCCAGTGGGGATTTCCTCGGCTTCTTGCCGTCTATATGGTCAGTGGACCATGGTTTGAGCATCAGCATTATGATCGCCGTCGAGCCAAGCTTTCAGTCGCGCACACCAGCGGATAGCTACCCGTGTGGGTGTTCTTTACCGGTAGAGAGGTCTGATCGACCCGTGAGCCTTTGAGGTTATGATAGCTTGTTTTGGGTGTCCAAAGTGGTTGTTGCCTGAGGCCCCAATGACCAAAAGTGGTAGTTGCCTGAGGTCCATATGCTCCATGGCAAATTTAGCCTGAGGCCCTTGTGGCCAAAAGTGGCAGTGATTGGGTATATTTGTGATGATTACTTTTGATGCATTATCCTTGCTTATCATTTACTGCGTGCCAGATTATCAGTGATAGCATGATTGTTTCCTGCTTATCAGTACAGTATATTTATTCCTGCTTGTCAGTTATAGCATGATCATTCATTCTTACTTGTAGTCTTATCAGTGATAGCATGATCAGCTCTATATATGATTACACTGCTCAGTTGATTAATCCATGATCGATAATACTCTGCTGAGATTATATACCTGTTTTCTATCTTCAGTATATCCTACTTTTGCTATCCGCTTATTATTGTACCTAGTAGGTACGGCTTGCTATTTCCCGGCCCGTCGTGCCCACTGGGATACACTCCGGTGTGTCTCACACCCTCGGGGTAACTGTTTTTCAGGTCAAGCGGGTGCTGGGATGTCGGGACGAGTTGGTGAGGTTCCGAGTTAGCTTCGACCCCTGGACAGCCGTTATCTTTGTATTAGCAATTGTCAAAGAGGAAGATTGTAATGTAATTGTGATGTTTAGTAGTACGTAGTTTAGACTACTCTGATGTTGTTGTAAAAGCTAGCCGTGCATATATAGAAAAGGCTTAATTCCATAGGGATTTGGGACTCTTCTATATATGTGGCGGTCTGTCATTGCCCTGGCTTGATTTTGAAACTCTGATATATATATATATATAAAAAAAATTAGACCCACTTTTGAATCTCGGGGCGTGACATCTGTCGCCGGCCACCGCTGCACCGAGCCTCGCGGTGAGGAGTAGAGGCTTCTGGTCCAACTTGCTCCGGCCCAGAGGCTGCCGGCCGGAAAACAGCATTAACGGCCCACGAAGCTTCCCCGAGCTTCGCCGCCCGCGCGCCGCCGGCGCCTCCAGACCCCGGAAAACGGTGCAGGTAGGCTCCTATGATCCCCTAGAGTCCTTCCATGCACTTGCATGGCGCCCCTAACGTCGGGCTTTTGCTGTGCAGAGTTGCACCCGAGCCGGGCTATTCTCCCTCTCCGGCGATCCCCGGCGCTCCGGGACTCCGGCCAACCATCAGGTAAGACCTACAGATCCCTCTGATGCTTCCTATCAAATTGTTTTAGGGCTAGAACCCCTCTGTTGCCGGGACTAAAAGGTTGCACCCGAAATCACCTATTCGGGCTTAGCTCCGGCCGCCGCCGCCGCTGGCCGCCGGGCATCGACCTAGCATGGGTCCGAACACTGCTGGGACCTTCAACTGACTGGTGCTCACCTTGGTTCCAGGTCTGGGCCAGAGCTGCTCCAAGAACACCAAACCGAGCCTTGATCCAAACTTGGGTGTTGCTCCGGCCATCTTTCCGGCCGGCCTCCGACGCGCGCACGGTGAGCCCCCAACCCTATATAGTCCTCTAAACATGATGCTTCTGTTAAATGCTTAAAAGATCATGTATATGTTAAGTTTTAGTAAAGTTGTAAATTGGACACTAGTTGATCATGGGCCAACTTTGAATTTGGGCCTCGTGCCAGCCCAACCTTGTGAGCACGGGGTCTGTCGCATCAAATGTGACGCGCTGGAACTTACGGCGTCGTCGTTGGACCCCCGGATTCCAAGAACGAGGCAAAACAGTAATTAACTATAGGATATTTATGCAGTTTATGAAACGTTATGAACCAAAATGAGATTTGAACACGATGATGACCCTTAGACAGTAATTATACAACTACTGGGCATTTTATTAGGGTTCCGATGGTCCTCGTTGACCAGGAATCAGATATTGATCGATAAATCGACCGATTTGACCCGTTTAAGCTTACCGTTAGTGTAGCATCGTCGGGAAAGGGTTATGTGAGTCTATTACTGATGATATCTTCTGATACAGGGCCCAATTGCTCAGCACCAGCCTCCCAGTAGCTGTGCGGGAGTTCGTGGATCTGCCTTCATCCAGGTGGGTTAGCTTCGGCCCGGGCTAGCTTTTTGGCCCTCTGGTTGCTTTAGTCCAGTCGGACCCCTGTTTTTGACTTCCCCGCTGATTATATGACCTATCTTGACATATCATGAAGTCACTGTTGACATTGACCTGATTAGACCTGTGATTGAGATTTCTTGTCACGATCAGCTGATTAACATATACATACTCCCTGATTATTCCTGACTGATCCTGATTGATTGAGATATAGATTTGCATGTGTCACGCCCCGAGTTTCAAAACAGCGGTAGAATTTTTTTTTTTTTTTTTTTTTTTTTTTAATCGGAGCTCAAACTTTAAACTCAGGACGTGAACAGACCGCCACATGCATAGGAAATTCTCTGTCCACACGGACAGAGTCTCCCCTATACATGCTCGGCTAATCAATTGCAGTGATACCATCAGAGGGCAACATAATCAACAGTTAAACCAAAAACATAAACTCTACAGATAATACATCCACAACTACTCACGACATAATCCACAAATACTCCAACTAACTAAAAAGAAATACAGTGAGCTATGATCATGATACTGAAACAAAAATACTAGCACTGGGCCACTGCGGCCAATAGCGGGGAACAACTCTATCGCGACAGCTCACTGGATCGTCCCAATCTCCCAGCACCCGACTGACCAGAAAAACAGGCACCCAGGGGGTGTGAGATACACTCTACATGTATCCCAGTGGGCACGACGGGCCGAGAAATAGCAAGTCGTACCTACCGGATACAATAATAAGCGGATAACAAAAGCAGAATATAACTGAAAGCTGAATAACAAGATGCAGATATAAAATCTAAGCATGCTGAAGTAAAAACAGGTAATCATGCTGTAACTGGCAAATCAGACAAACAAGAGCTAATCATGCTGTAGCAGGGGCACACATGTCGCCACTCTCGTCCACTATGTGCAGCCTGGGGCTCACGGGTCGCCACTATCGACCACTATCACAAGGACCAAGACCAATGCCAAAGCTGGCACGTTCGACTGACATATAACCTGGCACCATCGGTGCACTCAGGCCCACATGTGTCGCCACTCTCGTCCATCATGTGTAACCTGGGCTCACGGGTCGCCACTATCGACCACTTTACCGGTAAAGAACGCGTTGTGGGGGATCAACGTAGAACAGGAAGTGCTACTACAACTAGGCTGATGACCAAACAAACATGGCATATGTCAAGCTGTATATATAAATATACTAAATGCTGAACATGAAATCATATCGGGAACTGAACTGCCAGATCGATGCTACATAACTAAACACAATGAATGCTGGAATGAGAGCAAATAGAAAGGCTCAAGCATAGGTTCAGGGCTACGCCAACAAAACAGGGGTCCAACCTACCACGGCACCCCATAGGGCCAACCTGATAAAACCCGGACTGAAGATAAACCCACCTCAATGTAGATGATCACAGTGGCTGCTGGATGGCTCGCAAGCTGGCGGCTGACTGCTGGGACCTGAATCACATACACAGGTCAGAAAAAATAGACTCTCACACATACCCAACCCACTGACACACTGTGTACAGCAGTCTACCAGGCTACAATTACAAATTGGCCCCTAGGGTTTTACCAAATTGCACTTTTACAATAAATTGAGGGCCGTTTTCACTCGTTCTCTTAACTGGGATATTATTTTTACGAACCGTCACTTCCAGTAAGTGACACTCGACCCGCTGAACACCGTGCTCACCCATTTGCAGCAGCACGGAACCCGAGGAAAACTTCGGGCCATAAAATACCTCTCTAACATAGCTTAAACGCATTTTTGTTTCTTCGGCTCAACGAAACCGAAATCCGACGCGAGCATCGCGTCCAGTGACCCCAAAATAGCCAGGAGCTTACTGTCGCGGCTTCGCAAACAGTCCCAAACACCACCACGGCCAATTATTAGACATAAAGCTTAATAATGCTATAACTTTAAACCTACATGTCCCCATTTAAAATAACTTGGATCAATTGTCTCTGGAAAATTCCAGGACACCAGGGCTTGCCCTATTTGCAACCCAGAATTGCTGGATCGCAAGGATCCAACACCCTTGCTTCCTAACATGTCAACATTGCTCCACACACAAATCCACACAGATCTACTTTGATCTGAAGTGAGCATCAAGCTCAGGGAACAAAATGAAGCATCTTTCATATTATTCTCAAATCCTAATTCCATATAAAATCTCACTGTGGCATTAACACAAACAGTTGGTGTGCACCATTACACATACAAGCACCCAAGCCATGCCCGAGTTGGTTCTCTGCAGAGGAGAAACCTGGGACTTCCTAACTTGACTGGAAAGCTGTTACAAGGCATTAGGAGCATTTCCCTTCAAGCTCGAGCCAACAAGTCACCTCGGTTGGCCGAGAATAAGAAAAAGAAGATGGAGAAGATGAAGCTCCAAAGACCATTAATGGTGTTTTTCCACTTATTGGATCTGGGCCTCAAACATTAGCACCAACAGGTGCTACTTGACCCTACTAAGTCTTCTGGACCCGTGCCCGGCGACAGGACACGGCGGCGGCGGCGACAAAGCAAGCTCGGATTGGAGCTTCATTAACAATGGTGGATACTTTCTCGGGCAGCATGGCCTCCATGAAAATGCATGGAGAGGTTCCAAATACTCCCAGAAACCTTCCTGGGCATGCCACCAAGGCCGGGAACCTGCGGACGAGAGGCCGCCATTAACGTAGCCGAGCTCCACCTATTAATGGCGGATTTCACTCCGGCCTGCATGGGCCACATGCAAATACATGGACCCCTTCCTCTCATTACTAGGAAGCTAACCAGACCCTTCCCTGGCGCCGAGAAGCAGCGGCGGGGCCGAACCGGCCAACTCGGCCGAAGACTTCTTTTCCCGAAACTAGGGCATCGTGGTGTGAAGCCCATAGTTCACCAAACCACTCCAAATTTTGAGGGGAGCAAGAATAGATCAAGAGGAAGAAGACCATCATTTTACTTTTCATTAAAAGTCACTGGGAGCAAAGAAAGCTCAAGGCGGAGCTCTCGGCGGTGCAACTTGGCCGCCGGCCAACCGATGGCTTCCCATTTTCGGGGCTGGGTGTGGAGCATCCTTAGAACCTACAGGGTTCACTTCCAAGGGTCTCTGGTTCTAAAGACCAGAGGGAAAAGAAAACTCACCTCGCCGGAGTTGGAGAAAAAGGGATGAAGCCGGTTTCCCCCGCCGCGTCGCGCAGCCCTCCAACTCGCTCGGTTCACTCCCCAGGAAGAAGAAGAACTCCCCAGAAGCCCAAGAAATCAAGTTGGAGCAACTTTGCTCCAACCTTTCTCTAAGTTCCAAAAAACGCAATGGCCTCCCCTCCTCACTCCGGCTATAACCGATGAAGAGCGGTTCCAGGGCACGAAGTTCGTGGCAGAGGGGAGTGGGGGTCGTGGATAAGCAGTTGCAACTGCCCCCCAACACACGACACAAGAATCTAGTACCATTTAGCGTACTTTTCCCACTTTCTTTGCATTTTACCCCTTCCACACATCACCCCTTGCACTAAGACCCTTATTGTAGATTCATCTTGCATAATAGACCTTCTACACCAAGTTTCCCTAGTCATGGTGCATAAAATATCGAGTTACACCGAAAATACAGTAAATTTTACCATATTTCACGCATTTCGAGACAACCGGGTTGTCAAACTGAAAAATGGACACCACCACGACGTCCGGCTCGACGAAACCTATCTGGTAGTGATTTTGGTTCGCTAAAATTTAGCTCCATAATCTTTAAAATCCATCTTATACTGTAAATTATACAGTTCGGCATGCTTTACGAGGCTTTAGGCTCGTCATAGGCAAATTTCGTCAGCGCCACTGCGCTTAGAATGACGAAGAGGTTAAAATCGACTACCTGGACCGTCATATTCGGACTCCAGACGGTGACTCGGTCAACGTTCACTCAGCGGGGAATTAAAACAGGAGGTTACTATTCACGACTTAAGTCGTGGGCCCCACTAGCTTCCTCACTGATTTCAGAACAATCCGACCGTCGGATAGAAAATCAGTTTATACCATTTTTGATCGATTCGACGAGACGGTCGCACTGGCGATTTCAGATTTTCAAGATCAGACTCGGATCTGAAAGACAGACATACTGCTCCGATAACTGTGCAATTTGCACACCGATACCCAACCACTTAGGTTTATTTTGCATTTCCTTATTCAAATTGACCTTTTAAATTCTTCAATTTCAAATTTGAATTTCATGGGTACTACAGCATGATTAGATGATACCTGTTGATTCCTGTCATTGAGATATTTCTTGATATACGTCGATATGTATGATTGATTGATCCTGATTGATAGACACTACTCGATATGCATGATTGATTGATCCTGATTGATAGACACTACTCGATATGCATGATTGATTGATCCTGATTGATAGACACTACTCGATATACATGATTGATTGATTCCGATGGATAGATATAGACAGATGATTCCCTGTTGGGATTTCGGCGTGTGCCGACTACTTGGTCACTAGACCGTGAGATTGATCATTGTGACTTGCCATGCACTGCTGTACTTCACGAACATTGCCGGGGTCGCTCCCCGTGGCTATTGTTCTTTACCGGTAAAGTGGTCTGGAGGAAGGACCCGTGAGCCCCAGATAGCACATATGGGTGCGGGGTTATGTCAGTGGGATAGGTGTAGAGAGTGGTATGAGCCTGAGGTCCCCGTGACCAATAAGGGCATTGGTTGGGTGCTTGATATTCTTGTGATTGATGCATAGATTATATACTCCCATGTTCTAGCATGCTTTTCAGTACCTATTTCTGTTATGTTATATTGGATTGGTTCTGGTATTTTCCGTACCTGTATATGTACTGTCACTTGATTATGCTTCATGCCAGTTCATTTCATATGCCAGCTTATGATTGATTACTTGCCTAGTTAGCTTATCTGTGGATTTTGATTATGAGTGGACGTTTATGTTTTCCAGCATGTATGATCTACAGTTTTATGATTGATTCCAGTATACTTACCTGCAGTTCTTATTCTGATTACTAGTAGACCTCTATGCTTTCCAGCTTTTCCTGTTGACTCTTACTATCCGCAGATTTTAGTACCCAGTAGGTACGATTAGCTGAAGCTCGGCTCGTCGTGCCTACTGGGATGCACTCCGGTGTATCTCACACCCTCGGGTGACTGTTGTAGGTCCGTCGGGTGGCGAGATGTCGGGACGATCCAGTGAGCCGATTACGATAGAGCTGTCCCCATGATTCTAGACAGAGATGACTGAGATCCTTGATGATTTACGCAGACAGTTATTTTCCGCATTTATTCCAGTTATATTTGTTTTAGACATTTAAAATATTGAGGTGATTTCCGATTCTGAATTATTCCTGCTGACTAGATTAGTAGTTGTACTGAGATATCTGTCGCTGATTACTAGCCTAGCCGTGCATATATAGGGGAGTCTCTGTTCGCGGAATAGAGAGTTTCCTATATGTGTGGCGGTCTGTTACGCCTGTTTTGCAAACTCTGATTTAACCAAAAAAAAAAAAAAGAAATTTCAGACCTGATTTTTAAAACTCGGGGCGTGACATTTATATATACATTTGTATATATAAATTTGTATATAGATTTGTGTATATATACATTTGTATATAGATTTGTATATATATACATTTGTATATAGATTTATATATATATACATTTGTATAAAGATTTGTATATATACATTTGTATATAGATTTGTATATATATACATTTGTATATAGATTTGTATATATATACATTTGTATATAGATTTGTACATATATGTATTTGTATATATACATTTGTATATAGATTTGTATATATATATATGTGTATATAGATTTGTACATATATAGATTTGTATATATACATTTGTATGAAGATTTGTATATATACATTTGTATATAGATTTGTATATATACATTTGTATATAGATTTGTATATATATATATTTGTATATAGATTTGTATATATATATATATTTGTATATAGATTTTTA